>JANBPO010001349.1:0-10900 GCA_024336825.1 Amorphophallus titanum | reverse complement strand
GGAGCCGGAGGGGAGGTTGACATGGAGGAGCTTATGCGCCTGATGAGTGAACCCCCTCTTAACATGGAGGACTTCCCCGACTTTGAGTCGTGGGAAGCTACGGGAGGAGCCCGTGCAGGTAAGAGCCTCTAACCTTGGGTGTTTCCTGCGGCTTTGGTTTGCTTCTGGCTATTTATCATGACCATCTAGATTATGCAGGGGAGGCAGAGGCATCAGGGACCGGGGCCCCTGCTGGGGCACAGGATGAAGTGCCTGACCAGGCCGGTGAGCCAGGGCCCATGGTGGCTAGTAGTTGTAGGGTAAGTGCCTGACTGTTGTTGAGGGGATCTTTCCATTGTTGTTGAACTCCTTTTTTGCAAGCCAGAATTATTGACTTGATTTGAGTTGCTGGTTTGGCTTGTGAGGATGCGGCAGCCACCTTGGAGATGGTCCAGGAGTTGGCGGGTGCCGGCCCGTCAGTGGCCCTGCCATCCTTTGAGGATGAGTCTGGACTGGTGACCTTTGTGCCCCCACCCTCCGTTGAGGACACGCTAGGTAGGCTACCGTAGCTACTGACAAAGCTGCCTCTCCCACCTTTGCCGACCGTGGCATTGGCCTGCACGGTGGGGCTAGTAAAGTCTTCCAATGTGGGACCATCAGGTATGTAATTGAGCACTTGATCCTTTTAGGGCGGATTACTTTGCTTTACCCACCCGTACTGAATTTTGACTGGGATCGATTACAGGTACCTCTTCCCCTTTGGAGGAGGGAGAGCTTCCCAGGGATATGGCCCGAGTATCAGGAGATGAGCCTCCCATCGCAGCTGCTACTGGGGACGACGAGGAGTTCATCGACATTGAGGGGGTTTCCGAAGGGGACACCCCAGCTGGTGAGCTTCTTGCCTAGCACTTTTGACTAGGGAGCTATCTTCATAAGAGGCTGGGCTTGATAGTAGTCTAACTTAGCTTCTCGATGCATAGGTGCCTCTGATTTGCCCGTGGCCGAGGGTTCACCAGCGACCTCGTCTGGTTCTTCAGGCAGTGGCAATGCAATGATGGAGACCAACGAGAGCTCAAGCTTGAGCTCTTCTTCCTCCAAGGCCTCTTTTATCGGGGACGCCGAGATGGAGGCGGCGTTGGGAGGTATATACAGCTCCATCTCGCCTCCTCATTGGCTTTGATGTAGAGTTTATGGCAGAATGTTAACATCTTATGTTCTGTCTAGGGCTGGAATCTGAGGAGGAGCACGTGCCGACTCCTGTCGAGGAGGATCAGGGAGAGCCCTTTGTCTCCCCCATGGCCACTGGGGACGACCAGATTACAAGGGAGCCTCTACCCTCTCCAACTCCAGCAGGGGCTACTATCAAGGTGGAGGAGAGGTTACCCTCACCGATCCCGAGCGGGGATGTTGCAGGTGCGGCAGGGGCCACGTCAGGTGAGAGTTAGGACCTTTATCAGGTTTTTCACCTTGTCTTATCATAGGGAAGCTCTGAACGTTGATGACCCATTCTGTGTTTGGTGGGGTTGCACAAGTCCTTCTGGTGCGCTGGCTGAAGTGGGCCACTCCTGTCTGGAGTTGGGGATCGAGTGGCCTTCATCTGTCTCGCCACCCGAGCCACTGCTGGACCCTAGCATTGGCGTGGCTTTGCTCCAGCGTGCTCGAGGTTACGCAGGAGGCGACCCCCTGCCTTCTCTGGAGGAGCTCCAACAGCGGTTAAGGGAGTGCACCCACGGCTACCATGGCCTCAGGTTCCCACGTGAACTTTGGATGTCTGGCTTAGCTGGCATTTGGGCAGAGTGCCTACGGCTTCTAGAGGTATAGGAGCAGAGAGCTCGGTGGCTGGCGGCCGTCTGAGAGCTGGAGGAGCAGTGGGATCGGCTTGAACTGGTGGCTGTCGAGCAGGAGAGGTGTGCTGACATGGCTATATCACTTGCCCAGGATCGCGCTACTCGGCTGAGAGATGCAGAGAGCAGAGCTGAGGCCTTGGCGAAGGCCCTGGAGGAGTAGTGGCGAGATGTAGAGCTCGCTATGGTCGAGTGGCAGACTGTCGAGACGAGTGCCGAGGCGAGCACGCAGCTTGCGTTGGCCTTGAAGGCAGAGCTAGCTGCCACGGAGTCCCGCTTAGCGGAGCTGGAGGGGAGCGAGGCTAGGCTGTGATTGTATCACTTCCCCTCCCTTTTTTGTTATCCAGATTGTACATTGGTCCCTAGGACCAACCCAACACCTCCACTCAAAGCAACCGTACCGAATTCTAATGGGGTCGCACCTTCATGGACTATCCCACCTCCCACCACCGCTCCTACAAGATTCACTCCTACCACCATCACACTTCAAAGTGAAGAGAGTTCGCACCCATCCCATCTTCCACTCCCTACCCCAACCCAACCTCACCCGGCCCATCAACCACTCCCCACCCTTGAGGAAATCCAAGCTCACACTAATAAGGAGGAAGGGCATCACATCTACCCCACCCCACATAGCCCGGATCTTCAAGAGCCACATACCTTCACACATAGCATCATAACCATAGACGGGCCCCTACTCAAATGGCTCAAGGTAGTCCCCACCCTCCATATCTTGCACCCACACCCCCTACCCATGGGACACCAATCCCAAATAGTGCCCCTCCGGCCTCCCCACATCACTTATCAAACCTCCTATTTTGTGGAGGATTTGGGAGACTTGGTGGGTTGCCTACACTGGCAAGTCCACTTGACCGGTCTGTTAACCAGGGAGCCATCAAGGCCTAGCACCATTAACTTCACTTGCCCCGCCATTGGCTCCATCACTGCCGTCTTCACGAGAGGCCACTGCACTAGTGAGATCCTCCTCCTTCTCCCCATGGAGGAAGAACCCATCCAGGTCCACTCCCATCCCATCGTTATTCTGGGCATGATGATCGATCAACCCACCCGAGACACTAGCCCAATTGTTTCATTGGAGGAGGATGACCCACCACCTTTTGAGGACCTAGAAGGCATAGAGTTTCTCTCACTAAGTGGCCCTTTCCATGACCCCTTTGACCCCTTCTAATGGGAGTTCGGGTACCCATGTGGCCCACCGGCATCACTCACCACCGACTATTTTCCACCCTCACCCACCATGTTGAATCAAGCCCACCACTTTCAAGACCCGGGCCACATATGGAAAGCTATGACCTTGGACTACATACATCTAGGGAAAGAGGAAGTGTGCCACCCCAAGAGTCTCACCTTTTTGGACCCATTTGACCCCTATCAATGGAAGCTCCAAGGCCAAACCATACCCCTACACATGAAAGTCATCTTCGGGTTAGGAATGCCTTTGTTTTAGCACACCGCATCATTCTGCATGGTTAGAAGGTTAGGTCGTCTCCCACATGTCACTTTATGGCAGATGCATGGCTGGTCTCCCTTTGGATGTGCCGACCCTCCCCCATCCGACGTCGTCACCAAGGTTGGTCTAGAGCATGATAGGTACTTACATGGATGCCTAGGTCCCCCGACATTTGCATTCACGCATGATAGGTTCACCTATGGGTGCCCCGGCCCCCCTAAGTCCGTCAAAGTCAATATGATGTCCATGCTTGATAGGTCCATATTCAGTTGTCCTTGTCCACCCTTCAGCATTTTTCACAACCACTCACCACATCATGATGCATGGCATAAGCGTACACGCAAGCAATTCGCAACAAGTGGTGTGGTTTATGAGGAGCGGGCAAAAGCTTGCACGCATCACTTGGAGTGCCAAGTAGGCAATGCAGTGATGGTGATATCAGAGTGGCTCTACTCTAGGGCTATCTCCAAACCGAGGGTGCAAGGACTTGGACGTTCCTAAGTTCTCAGTGGCATGCTTATGGGTTGAATTCATCGAAGGATCTTGGGATACACCCAACTTTTTGCATGGTAGATCTAGCACCCTATGAGGGCCACGTGGTGGAACCCAGTGAGCACCTCGAGCCTACACCTACCTTTGTAAGCGACACCATCGGAGAGCTTCCACATATCAGCCTGACAGCACGACGTGAGCATACAGAGGCAATATTGGGCAAGCAAGGTACCGTCACCAAGAAAAGGGTGTGCCAGCACCATCTTGAGAGGTTGAAGAGCCGTCCCCCGACCAAGGACGCGAGGATAAGCTGGGAGGACGTGCTTTGTTGTGCCCCAGGTTGTTTTGATGAAGATAATGTGTGATGAAGTCATTTTGGTCTATTCTAAATAATTTGCATTAAAGTTTCATTGATGAATGTCAGTTTCTGATGAAAGGTCACATGAGTAGTTCAGCATGCTTTGCAGTGTGAATGGGTTGAAAGACTTGATACTCTTGTATGTGCTTAATTGAACAAGCCTTGGGAGAATGATTTGTTGAATTCATTTGTTAAGTATTGAGCTTTATGGATTGGGGTTGAGGCCGTCTACGATGACTACCTGGAGGACCCTGGGGAGACATCACAACCTCCCACGCCGACCGGCTCTACCTACCCCCAGCTGTTCTGCTATGATCTCTTTGTCTTTATAGAACAAGGAGAGCTCTTCTGGAATGAGAAGAGTTTCACCTTCCTTGACTTTCTAGACCATCTCTTGGACCCAATTTCTGAGACGAGCTCGTTTCTGCATTTCTTCCCACGGGGTATAACTAACGAGTGGGATAGGCCCAATAGGGTGAAGAGGAATGTACTCCTCCAAGTTACTGATGAATTACTGTAACCTCTGGAGAGGCGTTAGCTCCGCTGGGGATTGCAAGGTAGCCGCTAACTCGGCTTGCTTCTTAAGTCACCTCTTGAGATTCTTCCTTCTATTCCTCTCCCATTTCTTGGCGATGGCCACCTCTAGGGGAGTAGGAAGAAGAGGCACTGGAGCTGGAGCTGACGAATCCTCGTGGGGTATCATCAGGCTAATGTGTTTGCGGAGTGAGGTCGGTGGATCCTCTTTGCCCGGATCTTAATCCAGGCACCTTCTGACTGTTGTATTTGGAAGGTAGCATTGATCACCTATTCGATGAATTCTGGTGGTATCTCCTGATAGGCCGAAATGTTGGGACTAGCGTCTGAAGATGTAGGCGTAGTTTGGTGCCTTAACCGCGGTGGCTGTAGAGGTTTGCCATCAATTGGCAGACTGGTACTGGCATCTAAGGACGTGTGCGCAGTTTGATGCCTTAATCACGGTGGCGAAGGAGGTTTCTTCGATTGAGCCAGTGTACTGGGACCTGCGTCTAAAGATGCACGCATGGTTTGATGCCTTAGCTGCGGTGCCTGGAGCTTTTGCTGAGGAAGGGCCTGGGGAGCATGGTTAGCATCCTGCTTCCTGGCCTAGCCTTTGTGGTTTAGCTAAGGGCAGGGTCAGGCGACGCCCGATGGCATCTTAGGGCATTGGTGCCCCTGGTAGCTATCTGGAGTTCGCACATCGGATGGCCCTTGCGGGGGCAAACCTGACTTGTGGACTGCTGAGGGGGCAGAGTCTAGTCAAGCCAGGGCCTCACCCAACTTTTGCTTTCCCTTCCTATCCTCGAGCGTCAGAGATGGAGGTAGAGTAGAGAGAGGGCGAGAGGAGCTTGAGGAGCCCGTTGTGTTCTCACCCACCAGGACATCCTCTCGTCCGAGCAGGACTCGGAGGATCCTAGTTGTGTCCTCTATGGAGAAGGGAAGAGACTCTAACTCTTGCCAGGGACGCCATTGTGCGGTCGAAGTGGCAAGGGCCAGCTGACCGGCTGATGATGTCAAGGGGTCAGGAGAGGCTGGGGGAGCAGGAGGATGGATGACATTGACCAAAAAGGTGCTTGGCCTCGTCTCCGGACTGGTGTCCCTCTCCCAACGCCTCTGCAATCGCTCGAGTGCTTTACGATTATCGGTTTGGAACTAGAGTCATTCTGGGGGATGCTGATAAGGCAAACCGTGTCCATTTTCCTGGGGAGGATCTGGCTATTCTGGCGCATCTCTAGTGATGCCCATATTTTCTTCGACAGCTTGTCGCAGTCGAACGAGTGCCATGGAATTCCCCTCGGCATCTATCTGCTCCCACCGGATCTGTTCCTGGATGAGGTACTGGACTTCCTCACAAGGCTCGATCGCATGGTAGATTCGTGCATGGAAGGGGCAGTACTAGGGGTGTCTGAAGTCCCATTGAGTGTAATCCATCAGCGGGTCGTGGGGCATGATTTGCCTCCTCTCGACGAGAATGTCAAAAAGTCACCAGGTTCTCTCCCTGGGGAAGGAGATGAAGTCTCGCGATCAATGACACCCAAGACGGGGGGTGAATTGGGTGATGACAAATTTTAATTTATCTTTGACGGATTTGAAATTTATTTGATGGAAGAAAGACTAATGATGTAGATCTGTACGATGAAATTACCAGATATGATATGCTAACCAATTAACGCAGAATGGAGGTAGAAGATAAGGAGCAAACATATGAGGGACAGTGATTTTTAGGTGGTTCAGATGCAACAACTGCAACCTATGTCCACCCCTCACCGGCGGTGAGGATTCACACACTATCTTGCAAAGGATTTACAAGATAAGACACACACAAACACGTTGGGAGATGAGGGCTCCCAAGAAGGTGTAATGACACCTTAACACACACAACGACACAAGTGAACACAAGTCCGACACCTCTAAAACAAGGCAACGTCACTTACGTCTGACAGGGAAAGAGACACGACCATGCCACGACAACAGATCTCAAAGAAACAAAACAACAGATGCGGCAAGCATCAGCTTAAACAAGGAAGCATAGTCCTCACAGCTGACAGCTTAACAACATCATCGGCTCCAGTGCCAAAGGTAACAGGGAACACTTGGCACACAGGACGCCAACGACAGATTCACGGAGAAACAACAACAAGATGGCAGCACCAGATTCATGTGATGTTGATTGTAAGCTGTGACTTCGCCCATTTCTGACCGCTGATGTGACCGTCTAGCTTGTGTAGAGGAGGCAGAGACGTCGGGGGCTAAGGCCCCAATTGAGGCACTGGATGGGGAGCCTGGACAAGCGGGAGAGCCAGCACCCACAACGGCTGGGAGCTATCTGGGTAAGTGTTTGATTACTTTGGAGGGAGTCTTCCTATTGCAATCACACTCTTGGCAAGCCAAAGTTGTTGACCTTGTCTGAGTTGCTTGTTTGACAGGTGAGGATGCAGCGGCTACCTTGGAGTTGATCCAGGAGCTGGTGGACGTTGGCTCGTCAGTTGTCCTACCATCCTTCGGGGATGAGGCTGGGTAGGAGACCTCCGTGCCCCTACCCACCGTAGGGGACGCACTGGGTAGGCTACCAGGGCTGTTGGAGAAGCTGCCCCTCCCACCTCTGCCGACTGTGGTGTCGGCTTACACGGTGGGGCTGATGGAGTCGTCCAGGATGGGACCCTCAGGTATGTAGCTGAGTACTAAGTTATTTCATGGTGGATTACTCGGCTTTACCCACTCATGCAAAGCTTTCACTGGGGGTTGGTTGCAGGGACATATTCTCCCTTGGAGGAGGGAGAGCTTCCCTAGGACATGGCCCGGGTAGCCGGGGATGAACTTGCTGTCACTGCGTCTGCTGGGTACGACGAGGAGTTTGTTAATATCGAGGGGATCTCCGAGGGGGATGCCCCAGCTGGTGAGCTTCTTCCCTAACACCTTTGGCTAGGGAGTTAGCTTCGTGCAAGACTGGACTCGGTAGTATCCTAACTCGGCTTACTGGTGTGTAGGTGCCTCTGATTTACCCGTGATTAAGGGTTCACTGGGGGCTTCATCTGGTTCTTCAGGCAGCAGTAATACGGCCATGGAGACTGACGAGAGCTCGAGCCCGAGCTCTTCCTCCTCTGAGGCTTCTTCTGTCGGAGATGTTGAGATAAAGGCAGCGTTGGAAGGTACATGTAGCTCCTTCGCTCCCCTTCATTGGCTTTGACTTAGGGTTTATGGTAGGGCTGACATTTTGTGTTATGTCCTGGGCTGGAGTCCGAGGAGGAGCGCGTGCCGACTCCCATCGAGGCAGATCTGGGAGAGCTTTCTATCTCTCTGATGATTACTGGGGACACCCGGATGTTAGAGGAGCCTCTGCCCTCGCCGACTTCTGCAGGAGACGTGGCTGAGGTGGGGGATGGACTACCCTCACCGACCCTGAGCGGGGGCATTACAGGCACGGTAGGGGCCGTAGCAGGTGAGAGCCGGGATATTTCTCAGGTTTTTCACCTTGTCTCATCACAGGGAAGCCCCGAATGTTGCTGACCCATTCTATGTTTGGTGGGGTTGTACAGGTCCTTCTGGTGTGCTGGCTGAAGTAGGCCACTCTTGCCTAGAGCTGGGGATCGAGTGGCTTTCATCTGTCTTTCCACCGGAGTCACTTCTTGACGCCAGCGTGGGCACAGCTTTGCTCCAGCGTGCTCGAGGTTACGTAGGAGGTGACCCCCTGCCTTCTCCAGAGGAGCATCGACAGCGATTGAGGGAGTGCACCCATGGCTATCACGGACTTGGGTTCCCATGCGAGCTTTGGATGTCTGGCTTGGCCGGTATCTGGGTGGAGTACCTACAGCTTCTAGAGGCGCAGGAGCAGAGGGCTTGGCGGCTAGCGACCGTCTGAGAGTTGGAGGGGCAGCGGGCTCGGCTTGCACTGGCGGCCACCGAGCAAGAGAAGTGCGCTGACCCGATCATGTCGCTTGCCCAGGACCGCGCTGCTCGGCTGAGAGACGTGGAGAGTAGATCTGAGGCCTTGGAGAAGGCCTTGGAGGAGCAGCGGCGAGACGTGGAGCTCGCTAGGGTCGAGTGGCAGACTACCAAGATGCGAGCTAGTCTCAACAATGGCCCTTTGGGCCTTATTTAACTGGCCCATTAAGGCTTACAGGACTCAAATAGACTTAATTTAAAATGTTTGGACTGAACTGAAAATGGAATAATGTAAATGCAACTGATAACTGGCTGGATCCACTGCTGGCGTGCTACTGGACCCTCCATCGGTGTACATCGCCTGATATCCCCATCAGTCGCACCCAGATCAGAGCAGATCTGATCGCGCCGTTCGGACCGACCATTCTTCAGCCAGTACTAGACGTGTGCCCACAAATAGCATCCTGATCGGACCCGGATCAAGCCATACCGCCTCCTGCAAGCTCGCTGCGCAGGGTGACCAATGCTGGTAGAATCGCTCAACGATCAATCGGCTCACCCGATTAGCCCTGACTCGCTTCCCTCGTCTCCTATGAGTTCGACTCGTCAACTTGAGCTCCAGCAGCCCCAAAATTTGTGCTTGTATCCTATTATCTCCCTATGAGGAGTGGGCCATATATGTGAAATTGTAATAATATTTATTTGTTGTGTATCGGGGTTGTCAGATTCGACCGGAGTTTCTTCCCCACGCACTAGTCGTGGAGGTACGTGACGTGCCTTACACACACCTTTGCTAATTTGGTATACTTTCTTATATGTTGTGTTTGTGAGATTAGGGCATACTTTCTTATATGTTGTGTTTGTGAGATTAGGGCCATAGCCAAATTACAAATCTCCGTGATTGTGAGTGTGAGCGCCTGTTCCTTAGCTCCAGTCGGGCACCGCCCTAGGCGTCAGTGGTTCCTTAATCGCTGTGATCATGTGCTTCCCTCACAGGGACGATCGTTGGGCTAGAGTGAGTTTCTTGTTGAGAGATGCCTCTACTCGGAGAATCACCACGAAGGTCAGTAGCTCGGCTTGCCTTTCACGTGCAAGTGCTGGCCGCACTTTGAGTTGGTCATAGGTCTTAGCCCCTTTCGAGTCTCATCCCGCATCATTCTTTTGATCTCCCTCAAAGAGATGAGACAGTTATCCGCCCAGAGGCAATTTACCCTGCCTGCCAGATGGCTTGGGGTATGAAGTTGTCTCTACGTCCAGCGGCACTTTATTTGATTTACAAGATGCTGGGGGAGCTACGCAGGTCCCGCACACCATGGAGCCTCAGGATTGTAGGGTCCATTCACTTCTTTAATGCTTGGGTGTGCACGTTGTTCCCAAAATTTGCACTAAGAACACTCCAACCGCCGACACTGTATCTGAGAATGGTTGAATTTGCCAGTGTAGAGCCATATACTACTATGCAGTAGCTTTTCCCCATCCGAGGTCAATTGACAAAGGTCCTAGTGGAGTTTGTCGGAACTATTCACTTTTGGAGCTTGGCCGCATACTCTAGGCCCTTGGTTAATCGCCAACGCGAGTGCAAGATGGAAGCAACTGAAACGTACACCATGTTGTTTTAGGAGTTCCTGTGATGACCCATTTTGGAAACTGAACTGATTGAGTGGGCGCTGGCTATCCGCCCAAGTGTATTAGTGTTTCGGAAGGGTGGGACTATCTTTTTGGAACCGTACTACCCCTTCTATTTTGGTCATAATTTCGGATATGATCAGCATATTCCTACTTCGTCTACTCAATTTCCTCTTGATGGCTAGACAAAGCATGGTGCAATGGTTGCCGCAGAAGGCCGTTGCTGGTGGGATTTCTTTCATCGCCGGGAGGCTAGAACTTTCAGGGTTCCGATGTCGGGATGTGTTCCTCAAGTAACTCCCGAGTACATTAAGTTGTGTGACATAAGATGACCTATGGGATGGCTGTAGGATGGGTGCACACAGGTTAACACACATCTAGAGAGGAGTGAATAGATCTATTCCAATTTTTTAATCACACTCAAGAAGATAACGTAATAGGTGCAGAATAACAAAATCAATCTGACAACAATGACTTAGACAAAGAAGAATATAGCCGTATGCATCAACCAACAGTCTAACATCCAGATGAGGCACCTAGCGGAGGCTCTCCTTACGCAAGAGGTGAAATTCCAGATAGGTGGTAACCTATCCTTCCAGCCACCCCTTTTCATATACCCACTGGATGCGTGACTTAAGCAAAGAAACCTGATGAGCAGTTTAGACAGTGAAACACATGCATGACTTGGGCGATCCTAAGCATACATCTAACCAACGAGAAGATGGAATGCAA
>JANBPO010001336.1:0-29355 GCA_024336825.1 Amorphophallus titanum | reverse complement strand
CGGTTCCTATTAGGACCGCCTCTGTTCCGGTAACTCGAAAATAGTGAATTCGGTGGAAAACTCCATTCCACGCCTCGTTCATGCCCACGCGAAGGGGAAAACAAGGAAAAACTAGTCCCTAACCTCTCTAGCACTGAGAGGACCCATTCAAAGTCTGAAATCACGGTTAAAATGCTAGATCTGTCTCACTCCCCAAAAATATGCATTTTCTCCAAAATGCTCAAATAAGTCCACTCGGCTCACCATGGCCTACCAAAAGCGCGGGAATGGAAGTACATGAGCTGGGGATCTGTCTCCCTACCTCCACAGAAGATTTAACACGCCGTGGATGCCGATCCATGAAGAAAATGTTGCACGAATGTCGTGGCACCCCGATCTCATGGCCGAGCTTTGCCGTGCCTCTGTCCCTCGATCCTTGACCCATCCTCACCGTCCTCCTCGCCCGCGTCGCCCTGCGTTGCCCTGCCTCGCTCCGTCGGTTGCCTGAGAAGAGAGGGTGAGAAGAGAGAGCGTGAGAAGAGACAGAGTGAGAGGGAGATAAATGAGAGTAAGGGAGAGAGAAAAGGGGTGGTGGGGTTTTATATAGGAAATTCCAAAAAATATCAAAAATAGGAAAAAATGCTCCCCGCGATCCTCAGAAAATGCACTATGCAGTGGTAACATCCCGGAGTCAGAGAACGCAACACCCTATACTGGGTTCGGAAGGTCCGACAGATAAAAACACGCGTAAATCGCTAAACTCAATCCGGGACCCACGAAAAATATCTGAAAAATCTAGGACATTACAAGTCCAATGCCTTGAGCCAATCCTCTAGCTAGTTTTCCCCCCAGTACGAAGCTACTGCAAAGCAAGGAGGCCCACAGAAACTAGCCTAAAAATCGTCTCTCGGGAACTGCCCCGCCACCACTCCCAGGTGAGCCGACACACTAAAGTGTCGTCTGGATACGAATAGTGGAGGCTCACTAGACACAGAGACTCAAAACAGTGAAGTACGGACAGGTCGCAGACATACCCATCACAAGTACCACGAAACATAAGGCAGCAGACAAAACTACCACGAGACTCAGGATAGTCAACTAGACCAAACACAACGATCCTTGAGTCACAAGACACGGGTCAAGATCATTGCACATCACAGTAATATACCATTAATCAGCCTAGTCCCTAAGTCAAATCATGGTAAAACATAAGTCCTCAGCCCCTAGGTTGCACATAGGACTCTCGATTCCGGAAACACAAAACATTGAACACGAGGGATCATCAAAACTCTCGAACCACATGGGCACACAAACTGAGATAAGACGATACCTCAAAGCATCCAAAACCAGAGTCTCGATCCTCACAAGATAGTCAAGACACTCATATGGTCACGTGCCAACCACTGGGTCACAACCGGGTTCACCAGAAACCATGATGACTCTTGATATAACACGGGCACACTACACGGTACAATGGCACATTCGGACACCTTATAACATGGTTACAGCCCTCATAGGACGTCCACGACATCCACAGACAATGGGTAAACCAATGGGTCAAAGCCAAACCAATCGGAAGCCAACTAACACAAAAGAAATACTACACACTGCTCGGGATAAAGCCACTCTTTTGGGATCCCTTGACACACACGAAATGCCCAAAGCATCTATCGAGTCAAAGGACAACAAAGAATTGAATCCTGGGTTCACCAGGGCCCAAGACAACTCGAATAAAACACCGAAAATAGAGAACAAGAATGTGCCTATACCCAGCGTCGCGATGATGAACACGTCCTCCCAAAGGGTCGCGATAGCATCAGAACGCGTCCAACACACAGGGCACGTCAATGCTTTTGCCTAGGTCGCAATGATAGTCACGGCCAGGACCTTGAGCGTGATAACACGTAGTCACAGCCATAACCTAGGGTGCGATAACAGATAGTCACGGCCATCACCTAGTCCGCGTTAACATTGGATCGCAACCATTACCTGGTCCACGTTCCAAACCACCCTACTATTCATCTCGCTTGATAAACGTGACCATACGACACAGCGCGTCTCTTCAAGAACGCGCCTCCTGCGACTACCACGTTAAAACACCGAACCCGAAAAACACTAAATTCTGTGGAAAATACCCTTCCACGCCCTAATCATTTCCATAACGACGGGAAAACATTCCTAACATCAATATCCACCTTCCACCCCACCGTTCTTTCCTGCTATATGGGTCCAGGGTCTTGATAGATGACTTCACCTTCTTTTTTCTTTTTCTTGTCTGTATCTTTCTTCTTTTAATGAATTGTGGCCTTTATCCGCCTTCCAAAAATTTGAAAAACCTTAAATCTCTCTTGAACCAGACTGGTTCTGGATTGGTCATCTCATCCTGGCCAGAATTATCTGGGTCACTAGGTGTTTGGCTGTCCTGCCTGTCCTGGTCTATACCAAGTTATGGGCTCACCAAACCTCACTCTTGGGTAGTGGGCCTCTCACCAGCTTGCCGAATCACATAGATCATGTGCGGACCTTGAGTGGTATTTGCCCTGCATTTGTGTCACTGGTGGGATTTGATACCAAGACCTCGTGGTTATCTACGAGGCCCCTTATTCAACTCTCCTATCCACGGTGGACAAGTCTTTTCCTTAAAATATATTAATTTTGATCATACATATATATAGGGATGTGTTACAGTCTGCTGCCCACTGGCTGCGGACTGTTAACAGTCCAGATCCCAAAAAAAAGGTGCCTATGCGCCCTTCGATCACCCAGATGGGAGACTGGATGGCGCCCGGTGTGGACAGCGGACTGTTAACAGTCCAGATCCCCAAAAAAAAGGTGCCTACGTGCCATTCGATCACCCAGGTGGGAGACTGGATGGCGCCCGGTGTGTTGCTGGTGCCTCGGCGCCCGTATGCCTAGGCACCCTTTGTTTTTTTAGTTAATCCCCTTGTTTTGGTTTGCATTCTGTGTGTGTGTGTTCTGTATTTTTGGACACTTGTGTAAAAATCATTAAGGCAGGATGCTGAAATTGTCTGGGATGCCAGGATGTCACTTCCTGGTAGAAAAACAGGAAAGAGCCAGGATGGGATCGAGAACTATGGCTTGAACACCACGTCTGCTTCTTGAGGTGCGCATTATGGCCAACCAAGTGATGTGATTTTTTTCCATTCATTTTATTCGATGTCTTAGATATAGTGCTCGAGGAAACAGTGTTTTCCGGTTTTGACAGATATTTCATGGAGTTATACTTGGAGGATGTGGATTACAGATGCCGTTTAGACGTGGCCTTTCGCATTCAGTTTTAGCGATGAGAGTTTAAATGCCATGGAAACACCCAGCAACAGCGGCACGTGGTGCATTTGTTTGGCGTGGCGTGAGATTGTCTTATCATATTTTGAGTGCCTTCATTAAACTTGAACCAGTTCATCACAGATTTTGTATGAAAATTGGGGGTAGATGTTCAGTCCTCATGGGAGCTCCTGGAAACATAGTTTAAATCACCGTTCATGGCCATCATTGATGAGGTTAGCATGTACTATTCTACTGCCTGCGGCTTTTGGCATTGTTCTCTAGTAATAACATGAGTGTTACCTTCGTGTTTTTTTGTTTGGATGACTGGGGAAACCTACCCTGCCACCAACCTCAGCGTGCGGCTGCTTGTGACCTACTGATCCTACCGCTTATGCATAACGGGCTCCACCAGCTGGGGCAAGGGGCGGGCTTGGTAAAACCCCTGAGCGGTGCTGCCCAGACCAGAGCCAGGGAACCACCTGTGGGTGTGGACACTGACGAAGGCACAACAGCACTTAGCCACTGACTGGAATCGAACCTGCGACCTTGTTGTTATCAACGAAGCATGGAACTGTTTAACCCACTCCTCATGTCCACCTTGTGATTCTTGTGAAAAAAGAATTCTGATGCTGACGGAATTTAATTGGTATGAAGAAAGACATGCGACACATCCAAATTCGAGAGTTTGTCTAGATATGCTGATTTTTTTGGTAGCTTATTATGGATCCATGCACAGGTCAGGTCCATCAGGTTAGGACAGAAAGTGACATGAAACTTGTCGAACTTGGTCCTTGTTGAGCTGACCAGCTCACAGTTGATGTTAGTAATTCATCCACTGGCATGCCAAGATGCTCATGAGAGTCAGCCTGTGGATCATCCCAAGTCATCATGGTCCAAAATGGACAATCTGATTTCTGAAGTTGGCAGGACCTTGATTTATTGTACTAGAGTGCCATACCATGAATCTTGGGAAAAGGTGCAAAGATTTTGTAGTCCATGTTGGTAGGCTACGCTTATGCAGGCCAGCAACACCCCATGGTCCCCATCCTGGTCACATGATATATCTATGTGGTGTATTCAGATAAAAAGAATACATCTGTAACACATCCTTAACATCATGGCCTTGCTCCAAGGAAATAGTCTGAAAAGTTACAATTATTTACACCTAAGTATGTGAGTCTAAGATGAAGCATTTTCTTAATGCATCATGTTTTTTGAAAGTGCGGGGTACCACCATTGTATTAAATGTAAAAGAAGGGATATACAGTGTAATCAATATCTTCCCAAAAGTCCCTATACTTACACCAAGGTGGTGTGAGCCATGGGAAAAACCAAACTGTATGAAACATGTATTTCTGTGTTCTCCCATCTGCCAGGCTAATTGGATGATTTTGTCCAGCTCTGGTCATCATCCATTTGTATACTTCCTTTGGTGGTTGATGCGTATGGTTGATAACCCTCTCTGTCTAGTCACTTATCATGCCAAAAGGACAGCCTGTCATGTTTCTGTGGTGCACCTGAATTTGGTAGATTTTCTTTTAGACATTTTCATTCAAGTTTAAAAGATCAAGGTATTCATTGGAATGCCTCTGAAGTTTAAAAAAAGAAGCAATAAGCATGAAACTTGTTTGGGTACCACTTTCGCCAATTGAAATGATAGGTTTCAAATTTTGATAAGCATGAAGTGTTCTCCGGTTCTAATGTCGGACAGCGATATGATGTTTTTTAAGAATCTGACTTCATGTCTCTATGCTTAATCCTTCTGTTATGTTCTTATCCTTTCTGTTGTGGACTTCCAATTTGCCTTGCTGCTTTAATGGCTTTATTTTGAGGCGACTTACGTTGATAGTGGAACCATATTAACATATAGGTGCTTACTGTTTCTTTCCTGTGGATTTCTGCAACACTATAACATATCTGTCATAAATTACTTGTTTGACAGATAAGCTGGAAGATGCCTTTATGTATGATTTGCCAACCATCTACCACATGGACTGTACATTGAATGATTGTGACCCATTCTTAAGAAAATATGGCAAGGTAAGCAATTATGCATTGTAATGTAATTTTACCCATTATGCCTTATGAAATTTATGTATTTTTCATATTTTTTGCCCAATGGTCCGTGGTTGTTAAAATACCCTGCATTTTAATGATTGCTGGCAAGCTAAACTCTCTGACACTATCATTGGAGAAACTTTTAAATAAGTATGCAATCACTAGTCCTTTTATCAAGGATCAAAGCGTGATATGTACTTGTAAATTTTCTTTGAATATAGAGGACAAAAGGTTGTCTTTGCCTTTTAACATCAAGATGGACTCATTATTGTAATTTTTAGTTTAGAAAATGTGGTTGCTAACTGAAAGCAGGAATATAGTAAAAGATGATATCTAAAATGATAGACAGGGAAGAAATAAACTGAGATTTTTCAGACATGACCATTAAATGTAAATCCTTTCCTGACATTTCAAACTCCATATGCGGAAATGCTGCGAGGAAGAGAAACACAGCAAGGATAAAATTAAAGGTGACAAATGCTAGCAATACTTAGTCAGCTATTGATCCCCCCTTCTCTTTTAACTTAAAAACATGCAGGGAGAAGCTTATCCATCCCTACTGCTGTTTCCTGGGGAGAAGAAAGATGCAATTACTTATGAAGGAGATATGTCAGTGCTTGGTATCTTTGAATTCCTTGCAACTCATGGAAGCAACTCCAACAGTCTTAATGAGTACAGAGGTGAACATCAAATTTTAGTCTTTAAGTACTTAGTTTCTTTCTCTTGTTTCCATCGGTAGATCATTTACATGTTTGTATGTATTGCTTTAGGCACATGTGCAACATAAACACCGAGACATGAATACAGGATTTAGGCAAAAGAGCCACTGGCCAAATTAGACTGATTAACATGTTTCTTCTAGGAATTGGTTTTATATAGTGTGATGTTTGTTAAGGAAAATATATATGCAACCTGTAGATGAATGGCTCCCCCAATGAAAACCTCAGTGGAAAGCACCAAAAGGTTGTATAGTCAAATACATAAGAGAAACCCCACAACATACCACCCCGCCCCCCAACCTCAAAAAGAAAAACAAAGAAAAAGGAAAAAAAGAAAAAAAGGGGGTAAAGAGGAGCCATCACAAGAGAGGGCGGGATGACAGCTCTCCCTTACTATGAAATTTCTCATATCCGCTATCCTCCATGAATTCCTCTATTATTCATTCCTCCAGGTGATTTGCAGGATTCTATACTTGTGAATTCCCTTTCTTATTATTTAATAAAATTGTGGTATTGTACGCCTTCTGAAAAGGAAAAAAGTAGAGGGCAACATGAGGCCTTCATGGTATTCAGTACTGCCCAGTATATACCGAAATGGGCTGGTACGTTCCGGTACTGGCCTTGGCCGGTCTGGTCCTCCCATTCTACATCGTACCAGCCAGTATAGGCATTAAGAAAAAAAATTATAAAACCGGGCTGCTGCCTCCTCTGGGCTCTTGAGAGAGGGAGAGAGAGAGAGAGAGAGAACAGGGTGGGACTGACTGGACTGTGAGCCGCAGCAGTCGCATCTCCTCCGGCAGCGATGGCACCACCATCACTTTTGCCCTAAGCTGGGCTCTCGATTGCGGTTGGTGCTAAAAAGTGTTGTTATTTATAAAAGGACCCTCATAATAAAAGTTAATTGTATGCATAACCAACTGATTTTGATAACATATATATAACATATATGGGGGACGTGAAACCCGGTGGAGAAGTGAGGAACCCGGTACCGGCCCTGCCCGTTGAAATCAAAAGGGGGAGAGGAACCGCCATGGGGAATAATCCTCCGCGTGGGTGAGGATAAGAATTAAACACGACCAGAGCAGGATTTGACTCTCCGTGGGTTAGACACAACAACACGTGGGAATAAGATCAAAAGAAATGAAAGCACATGTGGGGGGGAAAGTGTGATTGCCAGAGGTTGTGTACCTCAAAATGGGGAAGTGATCGCATCTCGTTTTCGAGCTGAGGGACGTGGGCTCCTTCTTCCTCTTCTTTTGGCCGGCCGAAGGGGAGGGCTTTCCTCTGACGGCTACCCTGACAAAAGAGAATAAAATAATGGATCAGAATGATGATGGTGTGGCATCAGTCCCTTGTGATGAAAGTGATGCAATCATGTTCAAACACGCACCAGGTTGGTGTGGTTTGAAACCCCTTTTAGACACAAAGGGTAGATAGATGAGTGATGAATGAACGAGAGGGTTCTCTCAAGGAGAGAAGCACAACAGAGGTGGCGAATGATGCATGAAACACAACTAACAGCATAAAGCAAAGCAAGACAAAGGGGGTGAGAAATCTTATTAGGAGACCGGTGACGAGGACGGGTGGAGCTTCTTCAGGATGACGACGGCGCGGGCGAACGGTGTGTCGAAACAACCTTCCTCGTACACTCGAACGCCCGGAATCTCGACAAGACCTTCTTGGCGCCGATGACGCCGTGGGAGAACGAGAAAGAGAGAGAGCTCCTTTTTTTTATCTTTTTTTTACTGGAGAGTGATAAATAGGACTTAGAAACCAATGTACACATACACTTAATAATAAAAAGAGAGAAAGATAGGGATGATAACCAAAAGATAGGGATGATGACTCAATAAATAAAATAAAAATAAAAATATATATGTATATACATATTAAAACCCGCGTCTTTGCATGTTGAATACGGAGAGGGATAGGGAGGGAAGAGAGATATGGAGAGAGAGAGAGGGAGAGCCCCTTTTTTTGAGATCTTTTTGAAAGAAAAAAATATTCAATGTGAAGATATAAGATAGAGAGGGATAAAAAAGGGATTTAGGAACCAATAATGAAAATAGAGAGGGGAAAGGATATAAATGGGGAGAGGAGTGAGGGGTTAAGAGTAATAAAAATATACATAGAATAAAATAAAATAAGATAAGTGTGTGTGGTGGGTAGAGAGAGATAGAGAGAAAAGAGAGAGAGGAGAGAGAGAGGGAGTGGGTGAGAGGTAGAGAGAGAAAGAGAGCACGGGTTAGAGAGAGGAAGGGAGAGAGAGAGAGAGAAGGGCTCGCGGCGGGGGGAGTTGCACCCGGGGGGGCTGTGAGGAGGTGATGAAGGTTAGAGGGAGAGAAAGGACGTCCGCGGCGGTGGCGATGGGTGTCCACGTTGGACTCCGGCTGGGGCTGGGTGGTTCGTTTGGTTAGTAGGTAGGGGGAAGGGAAGTGGGGTGTTCGGTGGTGGCGGTGAAAGGAGGGTGGTTGGCAGTGGTGGTTTAGAGAGAGAAAGAGGAGATGGGGCGGTTGGCTTCGACGTCGCATGCAGAGAGGGAAGAGAGGGAGGTGGGGCGGTGGTGTTCCAGCGGGAGAGGGAGGTCGGACGGCGGGCTCGAGGTGGTGATGAGTGGTCGGCAGAGGGTGCCGGAGAGGACCGGGGTGGCGGTCGGAGGGGTTGCGGCGGTGGATGGAGTGGTTAGCAAAGGGGGATGGGAGGTCGGTGGTTGCGGAGGGGGTGCAGTGTTCGCGTGGTGTGTGGAGAGGAGAGTGAGGTGGTCATCCGGTGGGTTTTTGAGAGGGTGTGGAGAGCAGTCGCGAGGGTAGAGGGGGCGCAAAGGGTGTTTGTAGAGGCTAGAGAGAGAGGGAGGTCGGAGAGATCGGCCAGTGGCATGGGCGACGGTGGTGGCTGCGGCGTGCTCCGACGGCAGGGGGTGCTGGGTTCGCACTGGAGAGAGGGAGAGATGAGAGGGTGGCGGCGGTGAGGTGGCGCAGTGGCCGGTCTTGGCTGGGGATGGCGGTGAGTGAGTGGGAGGGCGTGCAGGCTTGGCAGGGTGGAGAGCGGTGGTCGGCTGGCGCAAGGGAGAGGGGAGGTGTCCTGGCGTCTAGTGTTAACAGGAGGAGGAGGGGAGGGGTTTGGGTTGGGGGTGTGCACAGGGGTGAGCTGGGAGGTCTCGCTAGCGGTGGCTGTAGGGAGGTTTGTAGGATCATGGCCGCAGAAAGAGCACAATGACGCGAGATGTAGCGCACCGTGCAAGGTCTTACGCCGGTGCTATAGCAAGTGGGGTAAGGCGGAGCTAACCGTGGAGCTGGTGATCTCCATAGGGGTTTCCGCAACATGAACCCACCAAGGTTCACAGGCTCATCTGACCCTAAAGATGCTGAGAACTGGTTAAAAGAAATCGAAAGGATTTTTCGTGTGATGCAATGTACGGACGAGGAAAAGGTTCTACTGGCTTTATTCCAACTAGAGCGGGACGCTCGATGTTGGTGGGAATTCATAGAAGCAACATTGCTCGATGACCATGTCACATGGGATGAATGTGTTGAGCATTTCAACAACAAGTACTTCTTCGACCACATCTAGGAAAAGAAGGCCGCGAAATTTGTCGCATTGAAACAACGGACCTTGAAAGTGGCCAAGTATGAGGCCCAGTTTTCAAGACTGTCCAGGTATGCACCCCACTTGGTGTGTATGAAAAAGATGAAGGCAAGAAGGTTCCTCAATGGGTTTCAGCCCCATTACATTACACAACTTGCATCGATGGACATCCAAGTCTATTCGGAAATGGTTCGGCGTGCACAGCTGCTCAAGGACGCCAATAGAATTATCTGAAAGGATCTGAGGAAGGGACAAGAAGGAACCTATCACAAGCCCAAAAAATTTCAAGTCGTCATTCAACAAGAAGCGACATTAAAATGGAGGGGAGTCCTACAAAGGAAAGAAATTCTAGAAGAATGATAAGCCATTCTGTGCCACCACACCCTCTAAGAAGGTTTGTAAGTACTGTGACAAAGCTAGCCATAAGACCGAGGAATGCTGGAGGAAGCTAGGAGTCTGTCTCCGATGTGAAAGCCGAGAACATCGAATCCCTGATTGCCCACTGATGAATGAGCAAGCCACTAAAGATGAGAAGCATCTGGCAAAGAAGCAAGGCCATCTACAAGCTCTCCAAAAGACATAACCGAGTGAAGGTGGGATTGTGGAAGGTACACTCCAACTCCCAAAATTTCATGCTAGGACATCGACCACACAAGGAGTTGGAAGTCTGCAAAGTTGCTGGTTTTACCTTAGACCCAAGAAACTGTGCAAACGTCCATTGAAGATCAGAGAATTCGGGAACCAAAACGAGGTATCTAGAGTTTGATCCTTTAGAACTTTCTGTTCCCCTTAGTATCTTCTTCTTACCCTCCAAATTTCACGTCCATAGGTCAAGAGAGTAAGGAGTTAGGGCAACGGGAAGTTGCTGATTTGTCACTAGAAGTGTAGGGAACTAAGGATAGCATCCAGCCCCAAATTTGAAGTTAAAAGTCCAGGACAGAGGTAGGTCATCTCATGAACAGACAAAAGATCATTCTAGGATTAAAAGCCCTCTGATTTCACTTGTTTTCATGGATTATACACAGAGAATTTTCTGCTTTGAATCGATCTAAGCATTAGTATATCATTCATGCATATCTCTTAGTCCTAAAGAAAATAAAATGATTCCATGTCTTAATCTATGATCCCCATGCATATTGACCATCTATCTTTCGTTCCATCATGATAGGATAAGTATATATATATATATATATTAATTTCTAGACATGCTGTGAGTTAGGCATGAGTTTCTTCTTATTTTAAGTTTCTGTCAGATTTAGCGGCTTAATGTTTGACTGCCAACACCCTTTAGCGGCCTTACAATAAACCGCTAGACACTCTGCAAACTTGATTTCTGTGAAGCTCTGGCGGACCATAAATATACCGTTAATATCATTCTGGCGGCCCTATGATAAACCGCCTAAACACTATAACGGACCTAGACTAGCCCGCCAATGTTATGCTTTCTGTCAACCCGAGACGGAATTTAGAACAGTCCATTTAACCTACAAATAAGCCTAATTAATTATGTTATAACCTATTTTAAAGTTATTCACTCATTTGAGTTTAATTACTATTTATAACAACTGATTGCATGTTCTTTATCAAACTTGGGATTATTTTAAAGCTTAAGTTATTTTCATGCCAAAGTTATATACTTTTGTATTAATATATCTTTCAAGGGTGATAATGAACGTGGTTCACTGATTGGTTTATCACTATTACAAACTCTCTTCTTATCTCAGAGTCAATTTCTATAAGTACATGGCATATACCCCGGTATGTGACCATTAGTTACTTTTATGCATAGTGATGGGTCTTGGTGGGACAAAGGGGTTGGTGATAGCCAACAGGGGTCATTTTATTCAGACAGCAAGTCTGGGTCAGAGATAAAATGACAGGCCTTAATAGAATGCCTTAGCTATAAGTCAAAATAACGGGTTTTGACGAAAAGTTTGACCTGGAAGTGAAATAGCAGGTTTTGACGGGAAGTCTAACCCGAAAGTGAGAGAGCAGACTGTGAAAGCTGAAAGGTAGTAAAAATGCGGGCCACGAAAGCCGATAGATGGCAGGAGAGTAGGCTGTACAAGCCAATGGATAGAGGGATAGTAGACTTCGAGGGGAGGCCTAAGTCATTGAGTTGTACTGATTATCACGGTGGGACATGATAGTGATTATTGAGATAGGCCACAGCCAAAGGGTAGCGAGACAACGGGCTTTGACAAGAAGTGTAAGCCAAGGGATATGAGAATAGCGGGCCTCGACGATGTGTCTAAGCCGAGAAATGGCAGGATAGCAGGCTTAGACCAAAGGTTTAGGTCAAAGAATAGCAAGGTAGTGGGCTTTGACGATATGTCTAAGCCGAAGAGCAGTGGGCCTTAACCAGAGGTTTAAGCCGAATGGTAGGGAAGCGGGTTATAAAAGTCGAAAGATAGCAGAATAGCAGGCTGTAAGAGGCAGAAAGTGACAGGACAATAGGCTGCAGGGGCCAGAAGGTAATAAGATAGCAGGCTGCAAGAGCCAGAGATAGCAGACTGTAAAAGCCTGGGAGGTGGCGAGATAACTGGTTATAAAAAATTGGAATAGCAGGCTACAAGAGCCAAGATAGCGAGATAGCAGCATGCAAGAGCCAGGAGGTAGTGAGATAGCAGGCTATAAAGCCAGGATAGCAGAATAGCATGCTGTAAAAGCCAGAGGGTAGTAGGATAGCAGGCTGCGAGAGCTAGGAGATAGCAGGCCATAAAAGTCAGGATAGTGGAATAGCAGGCTGTAAAGCCAGAAGGTAGCAGGGTAGCAGGCTTGGGCCAGGAATAGTGAAATAGCATGCTATAAAAGCCAGGAGGTAGTAGAATAGCAGGCTGCAAGACCCAGAAATAGTAGCCTACAAGATTCAGAGATAGCAGGCTACAAGAGCCAGAGATAGCAGAATAGAAGGCTACAAGAGCCAGAGATAGCATGCTAAGCCAGAGATAGCAGGCTATAAGAGCCAGCAATTGTGGAATAGTTGGTTATAAGAGCCAGAGATAGCAAGCTACAAGAGTCAGAAATGATGGAATAGCAGGCTACGAGAGCCAGAGACAGCGGATAGCAAGCTGTAAGAGCCAAAAATAGCAGGATAGCGGGCCATAAGAGCCAGAAATAGTAGGTTACAAGAGCTAGAAGGAGTGGGATAGCAAGTTATGAGAGCCAGAGATAGCAGGCTACAAGAGCCGGAGATAGCGAAATAGCAGGCTATGAGAGCCAGAGTTAGCAGGTTACTAGAGATAGCGAAATAGCAAGCTATGAGAGCCAGAGTTAGCGGGTTACAAGAGCCAGAAGGTATTGGAATAGTGGGCTGCAAGAGCCAGAGTTAGTAGGGTAAGCAAGAGATGGCAGGCTACAAGAGCCAGGAATAGTAGGCTACAAGAGCCAGAGATAGCAGGCTAAGCCAGAGATAGCAGGCTACAAGAGCCAGAAGTAGTGGAATAGCAGGTTATGAGAGCCTGAGTTAGTAGGCTATAAAAGTCAAAAGATAGCAAGATAGCAGGCTACGAGAGCCAAAGAAAGTAAGCTACAAATGCCAAAAGATAGCAAGATAGCAGGCTACGAGAGCTAGAAACAGCAAGGTAGTAGGCTGCAAGAGCCAGAACATAGCAAGGAAACGGACTGTGAAAGCCAGTGAATAGAAGGGAAGCGGGCTATAAAGCCAAAAAATAACAGGGATAGCAGGCTACAAAAGTCAGGAAGTAATAGGGAAGCGGACCCTGAAAGCCGAAAAGTAGTTAACCGAATTATATAATAGTGGGCCTTAACTAAAGAGGCTGAGCTAGAATGCAAGATAGCTAAAATGCGCGACAACGAGCTTTGGCCAAAGTGGTTGAGCCAAAAGAGAGGATGTAATGACCCAAGATCCAGATACCGGGAATGACCCGATACCAATCAAACCCTGGCCCGCCACCATGAGCCGGAGGGCTCGGAAGGGCTAAAAGGGATAGGTGTGTAGTCCATGCCACAAGACATGCACTGGCATTACCTACATGTTGCCCAACCTACAAATATGTTTAGTTATATATTTCTTATATTTTTATAACTTAGTTTTTTAAAAAAATCTATGCAAAAAAACCCCTAAAAACGACGCCTTCCGATTCACTACCTTATCGTTCCGCAGCTACAACTCCACAAGTGGTGACTGCGGCCTTTTACCGCCACGTCACCCCACCCCACCACAGAAAAAACATGTGGTCCGTTTACGCTCACCTTCTATGCCGACCTCTCCGCCCGCGCCGTCGTCGTTCCATCCATCGAGGATCCCGCGGTTACGCTCACATGACCGTGACATCATCCCCGTCTACTTCGCCCAAAGCCCCACCGCCACCTGCTCGGCAGGCAATGGGAGGCTTTCTTTCCCACTACGCCAACAACCACCATGCTTGCCACAACTCCGCCTCTCTCTCTGCTGTGCGCTGCTGCACCTCGCTCCCTCCGCCGCCTCTCCGGGTGCCCCCTCCGCCGCAGGAGCCCTAGGTCCGCCTCTCCCTCCTCCTCCTCCTCCGCCTGTTGGCCTCTGCGGTTGCGCACGATGAACTGGCTCGGGAGGATCGGGCTCGGGGGCTTCGGCGCCCGGGCGGGGGCCACGGGCGTGGACGGCCCTGCGGCGTCGGCGATCTCTCAGGGACCCGACGACGACATCCCGGCGCCGGGGCAGCAGTTCGCGCAGTTCGGGGCGGGGTGCTTCTGGGGTGTGGAGCTGGTGTTCCAGAGGGTGCCCGGGGTGACCCGGACCGAGGTGGGGTACAGCCAGGGGAAGACGCACCAGCCCACCTACGAGGACGTGTGCTCCGGGATGACCAACCACTCCGAGGTGGTCCGGGTGCAATACGATCCCACTGAGTGCAGCTATGAGACGCTGCTCGACGTGTTCTGGTCAAAGCACGATCCCACCACTCTGAATCGCCAGGTCCACTTCTCCTCTCTTCTTATTCCTCTTTATCTGCTTGGTTTGGGGTTTATTTCGGTGGTATTTGTGTGGATGTGTTCATGGTCTGACTGGGAAATGGATGCTCAGGTTCATTCCGACGAGTGTTTTGAGTTGTTCCACTGTTGGAATTGTCTAGGCTTGTCACTTTCAAAAAATAAAATTCTTATATAATCAAAGCAAATAAATCGGTGATGGAAGAATATCGACCAGAATTTCTGTAAGCCTAGAAATCAGAGTAATAGGGCAAAGTTGCCATACCAGAAGCAGTTGCGGAAAGATAACCTAGGCGACCACTGTAGGGACGTTTATCAGAACGCTAGACAAGTCTGAGGATTAGGGGCATCTAACTTTCTGAACATGGGAATGTTCTTTTAAGCAAAATAAAATAGGCCGCGTACCTTGAATCAGACATAATATCACTTCATATAACAAATTCATGTTTGAACAATGAATATGCCGTGGAACAACTGTATGACAAATGTTTGCGATCAATAAATTAAGTCCAATTTTCAAGCGTTCTTAAGGCCTCTAACTGTTGGGCCTATTAGGAGTCAAGTTTGTTTTTGCTATCTTTGATATGGCCAAAGTATGTTTCACGAGAATTTGTGAATCAGTACGCTTTAGTCTATTATGACATGCTTCGCTAAGGAAGCCACTTCGAACATATAATCGATACTGCTAAATTAAACATCCATTGCAGAGGGAGAAGATTTTTCTGGGAACTACCACAGGATATATGTAAGACACGGCACATGGACGTATGTACTGTAACAAGAACAGATGGGGAGAAAAAAGCATGGGTCAAGGAAGAGGTGAGGGGGGAAGGGGGAAGATGGAAATAGATGGTAAGTGTTTGACTAAGGGGGAGCTCAATGTCTACCATGGGCGAGTGCAATTGTAGAATCCACATCCAGATGTTGGCTGGACTAGCCAATTTCTTCAGTTGTGGGGATGTTACATCAGTTGCATAGCTACACTTTGGATGAGAAGTAATTTGTGATCCTAAAGTGTGATTTAATCATGATGATACGAGTAACAAGTAAAAACAAAATAGAAAGCTTCAGATGTTGCCTATCCCACTAACACTATTTGGATTTCGTAGCGTGAAATACTTTAAGTTAAGTAATCAAGAAGAGATTTCCAGCAACTTGTGGGCCATTTTGATGTTTGATCTGAATAAGCAACGATATTTTGGTACAACTTAAAATCTAACCCGACCCGTTGACCCAACCCGACCCTTAAAAAAGGGGGTCATGGCCATGACTTTTCACGACCGGGTCAATTTGGGGTTGGGTTATTCTGACCCGCCAATTCTTTCGGATCGGGTTAGGGTCATCAAATTTGACCCAAATCTGTCTGAATCCAATCTGAGCCATATCTTCTGACCCTAACCCGGTCTGACCTGTATTTTTTGACCCTAACCCACGCTGTCCCTACTTGACTTGCCTCACCTGGGTCGGGTATGGGTCATGATACTTTGACCTGAAGGCGGGTCGAGTCGGGTTAGGGTCAAGCAAAATTCGTTAGTCTTCACTCATGACCTGATCCAACCTGATCCATTGCTATCAGCTTTCATGAATAAGCGTCTGGCCTATCAGATTGAAGCTCTTTGCAATGCCATTATTGACTTAATCTCTGCCTTTGTTTACATTTCACATCCTCGAGCATCGTGTTTCTACTTGAGCTTTCTTAAAATATATTCTTTTTTTTGGCGTAATCTGTTAGTTCATTTATTCTTTTACTTAATGTTATGTATCTTCCTGGGAATTACTTTGTTTATGATATTTCATTTCTTGAAATACAGGCTTTGGAATCCTTCTACGAGAAATTTGACCCTGATTTCATTGATATCAGAACAAAAGCCCGCGAGGTCCTACAAAGGGAGGATGACTTAAATGAGATCGTCCAGGTATGCTTGGAGTTTTTGTTTCCTATGATGTTCAAGTAGTTATTATCCTTTCAACTGCTTTGAGGTCATCTGATATTTTTTATCCCTTTATTTACTTGCGTCATTTTTTTGGTGAATAGTAATACTTGTAGATTAGTTGAAAGTAATTGTCTTTCTAATACTAATTTCATGATGGGCTTAGGGACTTGTACTCTTATGTTTTTCAAGTTTTACACATTATGTACCCTAGTTTGGCAGTTTCGTCCCTATTTGAAGATAGTTAACAGACTTCCATTTAATGATGCAGCTGGTTGGGAAAGATGCTTTAGCAGAAACTGACAAAATCATTCTGGAGACAGCTAAGCTTCTAAGGGAGGATTATCTTGCACAGAATGCATTTACACCGTAAGCATCACAAATTTCATGCTTATCTCTCTTCCTGTCATAGATTTGTAATGTTACTGCATCACCTCATGTAATCTCTGTTTTTTTATGACAGGTATGATAAGTTTTGTCCATTTTATAAGTCTGTTTGGATGATGCGAAACATTATCCATTTCAATAGTTTGGCAAACCAGGTAAGCCGATTTAATTGGAACAGATACCTTCCATTTGTTCGTTGGACCAACATAATGGGAACCCCATATCTGCATCAGAGATTTTGAACTTGTGAAACTTGTGGAATTTTATGCTATGAATTGGTTCTGATTAAAATGTTCAGGAAAAAGAAATCAAGGGGAAAAAATGTAGAAGCCACTATAGTGATCATGGTCTTTCATCCATCTTCAACATTGCATCAAGTTTCATGAACTTTCTTTAGTATAACTCTTCACGTCCTCTTTGGTCTTTGTTTCCTTTTTCCCAGCCATGGACAGAATCTGAAGTTCTAAACTTCCATTCTAGAAAGCTCATCATTGCCTTCTTCTATACATGATTAAAATATCCCAATCTTTTTATTAACTGCACCCTCTTTGATCTTCTGTCATGTGCCTTATGAAATGGTAGCATGTGATGCATTCTTCCTCTTTTTTTGGAAGTGGCAAAGGAGTTGCATGAAAATGAGGATGTATGGACAAGAGAGGAGATTCGAAGGTCCACCCTGAACTGGAGTACCATAAATGCCTTCCAGTGTGCACTCCATCCCACAGAGTTTTCTAGGATTTCATCCTACTATATGGCAAAGGAGATGTGGGATAAATTGGAAGTTATATACGAAGTGACATCCCAAGTGAGGGAGACCAAAGCTAACATGCTAGTCTCTGAGTATGAGGCATTCATGATGAGGCCGAATGAGACTATTAAAGAGATGTATGCTCGTCTCATGATTATCACCAACGGACTTAGAAGTCTTGGCAAGGTTTACTCTGAATAAGAGCTGGTGAGAAAGATTCTGCATTCCTTAACTCCAATCTGTCACACAAAGGCCACCGTTGTTAATGAGTCTAGGGACTTAAAGAACACCAAAGTTGATGAGTTAATCGGTTCACTCATGACATGAATAAAATATTTACAACCGAAAACCTTGAAATGTGCTAGAGAAGGTTTCTTACCCTTAGGAATCTCATAAGGACTCATTTGTGTAGAGGGTCTTATCAAAGCTCTATTAATGATGTAACATGTAGCATTAATGGCCTCAGCCCAAAACGTCCTGGGCAAGTTGCCTTCTACCAGCATAGTCCGAGCCATCTCTACTAGCGTTCGATTTCTCCTTTCCACCACTCCATTCTACTCTGGCGTCCTTGGTGAGGAGAACCTGTGATTGATACTATTTTCTCTGCAAAAATCATCAAATTGTAAGTTTACAAACTCACCACCATGGCCAGACAAAATATTAGAAATAGGCTGTTCACATGTCTATTTTATATTATGAAAGAACTCCTAAAATTCCTCAAATGCATCATTCTTGTGAGACAAGAAAAATACCCAAGTAAATCTAGAAAAGTCATCAACTAACACAAAATCATATCTTCTTCCAGATAAGCTTGCTAATCTAGCAGGTCCAAATAAATCCATGTGAATCAGCTCATAAGGTTTAGAAGATAGGTTTTCAGTCCTAGACTTAAATGACTTTCTAGTTTGTTTACATTGGGTGCATGCCTCACAAATTTTATTATCCTGTTTGAAAGAAATTTCAAGAAGACCTTTCACCATGCAGTGTTTATTCAATTTATGAAGCACCCTATAGCTGGCATGACCTAACCTACGATGTCATAGGTAGGCTAAGTCATCCTTATTGACAGTGAGACATAGATTGGTGTGTGCTACATCATCTAAATCTACCATATAGAGGTTATTTACTCTCTTGCCAGTAAATTTCACAGATTCAAAATTGGGTTCAAAAATAGTGCATGCAAGAGAATCAAAAATAACTTTATGGCCTTTATTACAAAGCTAACTAATACTAAGTAAATTATAAGTTAGCCCTTCAACTAATAAAACATCTTCAATAAAATAGGAAGAGCACTTATGAACCTTTCCTGACCCAATGATCTTTCCATTGGTATTACCTCCAAATATAACATGACCAGCATCTTTCTTCACCAACATGCAAAATTTTCCTTTATCCCCGATCATGTGCCTGGAACAACCACTGTCAAGATACCATTTGTTCTAGTTGGCTGCCAGGCATATCTGCAAATGGAATCAAGGGGAAGATTTTGGAACCCAAGAATGTTTGGGCCCCATGATAACAGTCAAGTCATGCAGGCAATATAGAAGATGTTTTGGAATCCACACTTGTTTTGTTGTATTCAATTGAGTTGTGGATTTCTTTGCTTTCTGTTTGTCATGTCTTACATTAGCATTTTGAGCTTTGGTTGGTATCTTCTGTGGTTTAGCATTCTTATTATCAGCCTAAAAATTTTCATGCCAGTGATTAACCCAATGGACATTAGGATGAGAGTGTCCAGCGTGGGTCCTAGGCTGACCAGACATAGAGTGAACAAATCTATGACAGTTCTGGTTTCTGAAATTCTTGAACCTCGGTTGCCCAAAGGTGTTCCAGGATTGAGGTCTATATTTTTGACTGGGATATGACTGTTGTACTGACCTCCTATTGGGACTGCCTTGACCTATCTTACCAGGGTGCTAATAATAGGGGTTGTGAAATGAGAAATAGGTCTGTGCACCACGGTGGTAACTTTGACCTGAGGTGTCCCAGCTCTGACCTGGATTTCTAAACATCCTAGACCCATAAGAAGTCTGCATAGGAGGAGGTTGGTAGCTACCTCGACCTTTCTGGGGATATTGGGTTGTTTTGATCTGGGATTTTCCTTGGACTTGAGCTTTAGTAGGTTGGCCCCTAACCTGTCTTCTAGCCTGAGGTGCAATAGTGTATGTACGTGGTCCACTAGACACCCCAACCATTTCTTTGCCCTTTTCCTTGGCACTGGGCTAATTTTGATAAATATTTTTCACTGTGTTTTTGTTGCTGCTTTCTTCAGGATTCATTCTTATTAGAGGTTTGAACTTTGATGATTCTTTTTCAGCAACAAATGTCATGGTTTCACATCAAGCCTCTTTTTATTTGTTGGGTTGAAACCCAATCTTTCCTTTCTAAAATTTACCTCTGTTCCCATAATTGCATTTCGATTTTCAGATCCCTGAGTCATACCTTCAAGGGATTGTTGTTTATCCCTATTCTCCTTCTCTAGATTTTCAATTGTCTCTTTCAATTTACTCGTCATATCACACGGCACAACACAAAGAATGGGAATCGCTCCCTGACAAATGACAAGACAATACAATACCGACGACGCTCCGACGGTTGAGTCGAACTCGGGCTTAAGGGCCACTCGCCATATCACATGGCACAAGACAATGAACGGGAACTAATCTCGGACAAATTACAAATGGCACAATGCCAATGCCGCTCCGACGATCGTGTTGTACTCAAGGTCCAAGACATCCCGTTGTATCAAACGACACAAGACAAAGAATGGGAATCACTCCCTGACACATCACGAGATGGCATAACACCAAGGGGGATCTGATGGCTGAGTTGAACTCGGGATCCAGGGCATCTTGTCATTTCAAATGGTACAATTCTCAAAATGGGAATCACTACCGGACATACTACAAATGCCGACAGCTATATGATGGCCGAGTCGAACTCGGGGCCCAAGGCATCTTGCCTTCTCAAATTGCATAAGACGGAGGATGGGAATCACTCCTGAAGCAATCACAAAAAGGCACGGTGTTGACAAAGCTTCAGATGTTGGGTCTCAGAGCATTCCGTCATGGCAAATGGCACAACCTACAGGGAGGCCTAATGCATCAAGCAAATAGGCGGAGGGTTCCCCCAACACACTCGTAAGAAGTCCACATGCGGAGTGGAAGCGATTCAGTCAAACCAACCTCAGGAGCTCGGAACAACATCTTCTTCCTCCACATGGCAGAAAATCGGAACCCCTCTCCCAAAAATCAAAAAATGGCGCCTTTTTGGGGCCCACCCCTTTCTTTCTTCTTCTTTTTTTCATTTTTTTGTGGATAGGGTCTACCCGGGTTGGGTCTTGCTCTCCCAGGGGCCACCTAGCCCCGGGTAAACCCCTAGACCTAGGGGGTCTACCTGGAACGGGTATCCCCATGAGGGGGCCTACCCAGCTCGAGTAGACCCTCCCCACAAAAAATGAAAATAAAAGAAGGGGGGAGAGAGAGAGAGAGAGAGAGAGAGGGCAACCCTGCGAGGGTAGACCCTCCAAGGAAATTCCACCAGAAAGGCTAAGGGTCACAACATGCGAGGAGGTGAAGAACACACAGACAACCCACAACATGTACAAGCTCAAGGCGGTTCAGCGAACACTTGACGATGAAGGTGATCCAAGTTAAGGCGGTATTGCTTTGGCTTTGGCCTTTGACGCCTGAGTGAGGGTATGTTGCAAAAATACCCCCTCTAACGGTGGTTAGCCAAGTCACAAGTCCTACGAAGTTATGTAAAATGGTGGAAATACCCGTGTGATTATGCAAAGACTCGGGAACTAGCAAAATTCTGGAAATGTCCCGTGACTTGCAGATGATGTGTAATCATGCCTTCAATGCCCCACGAGAAGCCTTTCACGTCGATTATTAATGAAATACTCTGAGAAACTGATAGATTGTCTCGAGCCGGTTGCCATCTCATGATCGGTCCTCACCCAATCAACGGAATGAACCTCCACACCCTAGCCAGTGCCCAGTTGCTCCACACCTGAGCCAGTGCCTACCTACTCCACACCTGAGGTAGTGCCCAACTGCTCCGCACCAGAGCCAATGCCTTGTTACTCACGTCTGAGCCAGTTTCTTGCTACTCTACATCCTTTGAGACTCCACTCACAAACCCCGAGTTCGCATCCCCTCCAGTGCCAAACTGTGACCGGTCTCTGAACCTCACTAATCCCAGTTGTTGTTGTTGTTGCCTCGTCGTTGTAGCCCAGGTCAATCTTTTCCTGACGTCACACCCCCCTTGGGTGACTGACTCTTCTTTTCGGTGGTTAAATAAGGGTGTTTGGATTACGTCTGATGTAAATTAACACCGACTGCGGTCGATGGGGAAGTGTCTTACACTTGAACCCTACATCGTTTGATACACCTACACCTGTAGAATTACACCCTTTGCACGCTACAAATAGCCGTAAATGTGTACACACACATACTTACTCCCACGTGTCGTGTCGATTCTACATGTTTTTCGCAACCTGACTGGCACACCCCCGAGGGACATGAAAATCCAATTCCGCGTGTGCACAATTACATAGCCCATGGCCATGGTTATCCACATCAGGCGGATTAGAGTCCAAAGAGTCACAAAATAATTGGGATTTGAGATGAAATATACCTATAGTTATTAAGAGTTTGGGGGTCAAAAGTACAAGGGTTGTATTAGGGATGGCAACCATGTTGCATGAGAAATTTTGGAGCATCTCCTCTAACTTCTCGACAGTGAATTCTTCATCTTTGTAAAAGAAAGAAAGCTCTTCCGGGATCGAGAGTTTCTCTCCTTCTTTCGCCCGTCTATACTTTTGACGGAGCCAGTTTCTCAAGCGGGTTTTACGCTCCATTTCCTCCCATGGGATGTACTTATCCAACGAGACTATTTGAGTAGGACAAGTGGGAGTGTAGTCCTCCAACTCATCAATGAGCTTTTGCAACCTTTGCACAGGGGTTAACTCCCTTGGGACCTCCATGGCAGCAGCTTGTTTCGCCTGTTTCTTTAGCCTCCTTTTAAGATTTTTCTTCCTGTTCCTTTCTTGTTTCTTGGCCCGTGCCATCTCTTGGGTAGAGGGTCGGATAGACTTTGAAGCTGCGGTAGATATTCCCCCGGAGCTATGTCTTACAACAGGCGTCGAGGCTTCCAAGGTCCTTAGCTTGGCAGACTTTTTTGACGTGACCTTAATCCAAGTCCCCTCTTCTTGTTGCCTTTGGAATGTGGCCTGGTTGGCCTGCTCAATAACTTCTGGTGGCAAATCTTGGTATTCCACTGTGCTATTTTGAGGCACATGAGGCCTTTGGGTCATTTGAGTCCTCATGCAGCCTTTCGCTTGTCAACGTCGGCATTTACTTTGGGGTTACTTCTACGGCGTTCCTTCTTAGCCTCACTTTGTCGGCCTTGCTTTACGGTATGCCTGGAACTCTCTCCACTAGTTTGCCCTTCGTGGCCCTGCTGGAGGACTTTGGCAGTGGCCTCCCTGAGACGTTGCCGTGTCATGGGGTTACCTTGTGTATCAATTTCCCCTCTCCGGATGAGGATCTCGATGTAATCCAGAACCTCCCGACATTCTTGGGTGAGATGCGATACCCTTGCATGGAATTTGCAGTAAAGCGGGTGTATCTCAACCACTTCATTATAGTAGGCCGGCGGTTCATGCGCCATTATCCGTTCATCCCTTAAGAGTACATCGAATATCTTCTCGGTGTCCTCCTTTTGGAAGGAGCATTGGTGTGAAGGCCGCCAGCCTGGGTACCATAACATGGACTCCCTTGGACTGGTGTCCCCCCTTTCTGTCCCAGGCTCGGGCAATTTGAAAGAAGTTGACGTGTGTATCACAATCGTGGAGAAGCTTAATCTTCTCCGCGCATGGGGTTGCGGCGGGGCGCTGGGGCGACCCGATGATTGCCCCCATCGAGTATTCCTTGATTGATCAGGTCTTCTACGGTATCCTTAAAGGCCTGGAAACCATAAATGATGTGCCCCGTTGCCCGATGATACAAGCAATAGCTATGTTGGAGCATTATGCTGGTCCTTTCATTATCTTCCACCACGGGCAAATCTAGTAACCCCTCATGCTGGCACAAGTGAAAAAGCTCCAAGACTTTGTCACGAGGAAAGAAATACAACCTTTCGGGTTCTTCACCCTTGGATGAATCTGAGGATTCTTCGGATAGCCATCCTCGTGACCTTGGTAGCGCCCGAGCAGCTGAAGGCTCGTCTCCCCTTATTACAGGTGTCAGAGCAGGCCCCTCTGCAAATGACCCATAGGGAAATGTGGCCAATTGTTCATCAACATGTCGCAAAAACTGTAGGAGCTCCCGCTGCTCTCGCTGGAGGCATTTAATTTCCCTTTTTATCTTCCGAATAGTTCTTCGGATCGCCCGACATTCAGGGATTTGCGCGGGCATATGACTCGGCAAGACTTGAGGTCGCTGGTTGGGAGGACGGACCACTGACTCATCTGTATCATCATGTGCAGCTGGGTTAGATCCACTGGCCATAAATACTTCTTCACTCGCCTCGGAGGGCTGATGAAGAGCATTAGCCGTGAATTTCCGAACAGTCTTCGGATGTTGCTGAGGTGGGTCCACCTGATGACCTTGCATGTCAATGGTGCCATCTCGAATGAATTTCTCAACTTGATCTTTGAAGACATAACAGTCCTCAATGGCATGGCCCACCATTCGGTGATATTCACAGTAGGTAGATTTGTCTACCTTATCAGGGTCTACTGGCTTTCGTTGGTCCGGTAAACTTATGAGCTTTTGTTCAAGGCAGAGATCAAAAAGCTCCTTAGTATGTTCCTTTTTAAAAGTATATGGAGCATTCTTGCGTTCTGATATCAGAATCTTATTTCGAGCTCTCCGGCTCATGGACGACGGTCCAGGATTCAAATGGTATCGGGTTATTCCTGGTATCTCGATCTTGGGTCGTTACATATCCAATCTATCTCTCAAGGTCAGCCAGTTCGATGAGGCACAAAACAATCAAGCACTACGAGAAAACCTAGACACGCTGACAGAAGACAGAGAGCGCACCCGAACCCAACTGGTCGCTCACCAACAGTGATTATCACAATACTACAATGCTTGGGTCAAGGAGCACATCTTCTTCCCTAGGGACCTCGTGCTATGTCATGCTAGCATCACCGACCCACGTGCAATCGCTGAAAAATTGACTCCAAATTGGGAAAGCCCATACAAGGCTATCGAAGTGCTCAAAAAAAGGGGCCTACATGTTGTCCTCCCTCGATGGTCGAGAAATCCCCTACACTTGGAAATTTGTAAATCTTAAGGCCTTCTATCAATAAAAGAGTGGATTTGATTATAATTTTGCTCCATTTCATCCCATCTCTAGTACTCACAGGGACTCTGGTAGCTTCACGCTTCTAAGAGGTGAGCAAGAGTCTTCTTCTCTTTAGGAGGAAAAGTCTTCTCCCCTTCAGGAAAAAGATGTGTGCTCCCCTTGAAAATACAAAGGGTGGCTCTTACGCTTTCAAGAGGTGAGCAGGAGAGTCTTCTCCTCTTCAGGAGGAAGACGTATGCTCCCCTCCAAAACACTAAGGGTGGAGTTATGCTTCCAAGAGGTGAGACGTCTCCTCCTCTTTAGGAGAGCCTAATACTCTCCTCCAAAATCAGAGACAACTCATTCATGGTCCTCCTGGTCAAGAGTACGATAGTGGACCACCGACCACTCCGCAGTAGTGCCTAACTAGCACTTCTGAGAGACCGGCATGCGAGCACCCTACTCTTCAGGAGTGTGCCAAATATGCCCCTCGAAAACCTTACAGATGTACCTGACTCAATAGTTCCTAGAGGCGATTACGCGAACACCCTCTTCTTTAGGAGAGAGCCGAACACGTCTCTCAAAAATTAGAGCACGGCCATTAATGGTTCACCCTACTCCACCTCCTTCTCAGGAGGGCGATCGTGAACCACCAACCACTCCTCCAGTTAGAGCTCGGTCATTTATAGTTCACCCTACTTCATCTCCTCTTCAGGAGGGCGACTGTGAACCATCGACCACTCCTCCAGATGACCAGCCTAGGATAAGTCAAGCCCATGCCTTTAGTATTAAGTAAGTCATCCATTGAAAAAGAAAATGAAGAGGACTTGCGAGCTCCTAAGGGCTAAGGCCACAGTCACCATCCGAATACTCGTATATGGGAAAGAGGATGAGCACACACAATAAAGAGAGCGAGACAGAGAATATTATTATTATTTACAAATGAGAGGGAGCACATGGGACTTCAGTCGTCTCCTTCGGGGCCATACAAGTCTGAGGTGAGGTTCAGTCCCCCCTTGATGGAGTAGAAATGGTGGACCTTCATCAGTGTGGCCCGCCAGCCCTACAAGTAGCCTCTCTTGTAGTCCTCTGTTACTCTGCCCTTCCCGCTGCCCTCCGCCTGAGACTTGCTAGCCTCAAGCAATGCCTCCTTATGGAAGCAGGGACACTCGGGGGACTTCTCCCCTAAGGAGGAATCGGAGCCCTACTGTGACATCACTTCAAGAAAGCAGAGTTGAAGGCGTAAGAGGGGAGTAGTGTGCTCAAGAGTTCCCCATGGGTCTTATATTTATAGTGGGAGCGGTCTCTCTAGAAGGTCACAAGATTGCTTCCCTTAATTGACCACCATAAACTGAGGCAAGGATCCTGAGAATTATGTCAGTCACAAATTATCATTTCCCAGGAAATCGCACTGACCTCCCATGCCTCCAGGGAGACCCAACACCAAAGGACTTCTCAACTCCCACCAAGAATGCATCAACAGACAGGCACATGACAAGCCAACGTAACGCCAAAAGGTGGGAAGAAATACCTAATCACTTCATTCCAAAAGAGAAGTCGAATTTACAAAAAAGGGGGAACACCTTTTTGGATGTGCTGAAGATGGAGACAACAAAAAAGGAAGGAAAAGAAGAGTAGAAGCTTCGGGGGGCGGGTGCGCTCCCCTCTGTAGTGGTATCTAACTTAGTGGCGTCACCTTGCTCGATGACGGGCTCCATGCGCGCTGCTCCAAACGGTTAAGGACTATCTGGGAGGGTGATCAGTTCCCTGACCTCCTTTGGTGGATCCCCAAACCGCTCAGCCTCTGCACGCGTGGCCTCCTCCCACCAATCGTCCTTGTCCTCGTACGAGGAAGAAGGGAGTGGGAGCTCGGGCACTAGGCCATCAGTGGCCTGGGAGACCACCTTCGGAGCTGCGACCCACCTATCTTTGAATCCGACATCCTTAGTCTGCCTGTAGATGAGAAGAGCCTCATTGTTCAGCTCGTTCCCGTACTCAGTCGATGCCCGAAAGTGCTCGAGTGCCTCCTTCGCCACCGTCGACGCCTTCGCCTCTGCTGCCTCGACAGTGGCCTTGAGCATTGCCACCTTCACCTCTGCCTCCTTTGCCCTTGCCTTCATCAGCAGCCATGACACCTCTGACGTTTGTAGCTCCTCCAGAGAGGTGACTTGTTCCCGCTCAGTCACCTCCAGAGCGTTCCCCTAGGACTCCGGGATGGCATAGAAGCCCATTTGCTCATCCTCCAGTGCCCGAACCCTTTTGGCCAAGTCCTCCTACTCCTTTCGGCTGACGTTCAACTCTTGCTTAGCCTCCCTGGAAGTGGGCATCCCACAAGTCGAGGACCCAGCTCATGGACACTAGGTTCTGCGTCGATAGTCATGTGAAGCTGTGGTCACTGGTGGGGTGAGGCTCACGGGCAGGTCCCTCGGTTCCAAAGCCTTCTTGATCATATCATGGGACATGATGTAGGGGTCTAAGATCCTCCCAGTCTCCTCGACAACAGCAAGCTGATAAAGGTGAAGATTGGCGACACGCCATCTTCACATGCTAGTGTTGGGGTGGACCAGATGTGACAGCGGGCAAGAAGAAGGTGGTCGAGGGTGAGGTCGGAGGTGGGATGGTCGAAGGCGGTGGCGATAATGACACCAAAGGCCTTGATGGTCCTATCAAGGTTAGCACTGTAGTTTTCTTTTTCTTCTTCTCCTGGCGACAGTAGCAGTCCAACGCCGCCATGATCCCTAGGTCCAGAGCCTTGCGCTTACCCCCCGCCATGGCAAAGTGTGTGCTCAGCCAGATGTGGGAGGCACTCAAGGGATTGACGTCAATGCTCAGAGTTTCCTCCGACGTCTCCATCTTGAGGCTAGGAATGTCAATAGGCACCGGAGGTGGCAGCGACGGTGTCCGACGGTGAGATGCCCCCTCTCCTGCCCCCACCTGTAGGAGGCGGTACATGAGGCACACCGGGGTGAGCACGACAGTTGGCCAAATGATACAAAGAGTAGCAGCCTCAGCTTGGGTGGCCACAAGAGAAGGGACATGGCCGTGCGATCAAGGTATAGACGATCACAGCACAATCATCTCGAACTCCAACTTTGACTCCACTCTATGAGTGCTCGGAAGAGGCTTAGAAGCATTTGCAAAAAATAGCAACAACAGTTAGACCCCGGTTCAAAACAAGCTACACTGACAACACAAGATCCTACAATGAGGCAGTGGGGGTCTCAACCCCGATGACCTTGGAGCGTGGGGGTCAGCTTCATGTCGATGCCCGGGATGAGATTGCGGAGCATCGTCTTAATGGTGACTGCCTCCTCCTTGGTCGGTGATGGTGGCATGTCGGTCTGGCGGACTTGGCTGAGGCTAGTGAATCCCCAGTAGCTGTCTCGCCTGGTGCCGCCAACCTTCACCAGGATAATGAAGTGCTCCTGCCAACACTTGACATTGGAGACGGTGGAGGAGAAGTGCTAGAAAGTCCATTTGCACTGAGTCCGAAAGTAATAGGCTATGGCATCAGAGCCAGGGTAGCATTGAACGTTAAGGAAATGGCGAAAAGTCAAAGGGTGGGGTGGCACTCACCTGATGATAGCTACACATGAAGGCATAGAAGATGTCCTAGGAGTTGGGTGACAATTGCCCTGGCTCCAAACCATAAAAGTGGAGAATGCTCTTGAAGAGAGGAGGGATCAGAAGATGGAAACCGGCCTTAAAGGCCTCTATGGAGATGTTGATTCCCTCGGGGAAGTACCCTCCTAAGTACTCATCTATAGTAGGGAAGAATATGTTGATGTCCACCGGAATTTGGAATACCTCCCTAAGGCCATAGACTACGTGGTAGGAGACATTGAAGTATGGAAGGCAGAGGCCAGGTCGGGCACCTTAGGTGCTTGAAGCACCACCACAATTGCCCTCCCCTTCGCCAGAAGACTCGGAATCATTGAGGATGATCTTCTCATGTGGATCCATGGGATCTACAGGAAGGAGAAGGAAAGAAGGAAGCTCACCAGATGCTAAGCAAGCGACAAGGAGATAGTGAGCACCAGCGTCGGAGAGGAAGATTGCAGAGGTGCGCCCTTAGGCGCTTCCCGCCTTTCTTAAAAGCTCTAGAAGATGGCATACTTGCTTCATCCTGATGTCTCTGATCGAGCGACCAGTCGAAAGCCCAATCGCCACTACAAGTTCACTTGGCGGGAAAGCCAAGGGTTGTGCCAACAATCGTTCGATTCAGCTTCTTCGAAAATGAAAAGACACCATCATCATAACGGTGACGTCACCCTACACACGTAGGAGCTGTGATGGGGGGCCCTCCCTCCTTTTCATCATAATGAAGTGCTCCTCCCGGGCCCCATTTGTGTAGTCCTTTACCTCCCTGCGTGGAGTGGGCAATATTTTACTGCTGTAATATTTTGTATTAACCGCTCCGGGAGTACGAGTT
>JANBPO010001335.1:0-10905 GCA_024336825.1 Amorphophallus titanum | reverse complement strand
AAAAAGTAAACGCATCTCTAGTCTTTGACGCGTCGTCAAGAAAAAAAGAGAGGGGAATGAGTTAAAGTGCATTGTAATGGCACTAAGGCTCCGTGTTTATTTCATTGAAACAAATTGGGCTACCTCAGGGTTTGGGCACTTCGGGCCTCAACTTCTCTAATTTGGTTACATAAGCTCTCCGTAGCTCGCGCTCTTCCTCTACATGCACCATCACCTTTCTCGGAATGCTCGTCTTCCATGATGCTTTGATAGCCTTCACATCCTTTGCATCTCCTTCCGTACTCAGCTCCCTCTTCCTCAGAGGAGAAATGTTGGATAACATTGGAAAAGAATGGCGAGGGAGGCCGATTTGAGTATAACATCGATGCATGTTATAAAGGATGAATTCAGTCACGCCAACGAGTTGAAGTACCGCATCAAGGGAAGACCTCACGAGGAGTTCACACAAGAGTAGACATGCCAGCGCACAAGTGAATAGGTTTTGCGTCTTGGTACTGAAGTGAGCCTGCCAGTCTTTGCATTTCTTCAGCCAAGAAATGCGATTAACCACACTACCATCAAAGCCTAACACATCGACCATGTGGTAGAGGAGACTTTGTTGGAAGATTTTCGAGGCAGTCGGCATCCCCTTATGGTGGTCAAATTTAAAGTGCAAATCAATCCAGCAGGTCAGAAGAAGTACGCAACTGAAAGGAGGCTCACCCATGCTGGAAGCTGTAAGGCCGCTGTAAAGGTAGGCAAGGACGGTGGGCCCCACTCTTTTGCCATTTCAAATTCCATGCACTCAATTGATCTTCCTCCACTATGTTGTCAGTACAAGGGAATAAGAGAGCCTTCGCTAAGCAGATCGTGAATCCCTTCATGATTCCTTCCATACGATCATCGCCTATCAATCCTCTAGGGCATTCATGACCCATTCCGCAAGCTTCTACAAATTGATTCCCTTTTGAGTCTGGATGCTTCTGATAGCTTCGGAGGGCATGAAGCTTCTGAGGATTTCCTCGGAGGTTGCCTTTTTCACCATGGGCATGATCCTTATCTTGCCATCCTTCTTGAATCTCCTCAAACCAAGCAGGAGTTCCACCTCCTCAAGAAGGATAATTGCCTTGAAAGTGGGAAAGATGAAAGTGTGAGTTTAAGGGTGCCAAATCTCTGCCAGTGCACCCATGGCCGCCCAGTCCGTGTGGATCTTGTCGTAATGCTTGGCATGAACAATGAGCCCTTGAAGGTGTCACTTCGTAATAATGGCCCTCATGCCGATGGTAACGTTGGAAGTGAGCTTCGAGAGCCACGATAGCTTGGAGAATTTTCTCGGGCCCAAAAAGAGAGGGTACAGCTGGAAAGAGGAAAGAAAAGGATGAAAAAGTGAAGGAGAAGTCGTACAGGAAAAGTGAGAAAACAAGTCAACTCACCATCCGTAATTGAATTCTCTCGCTCTGATGCCCTTAGAGGTCAGTGAGCCACTTGAACTCGCTGCTAGGCCTACTTCTCTTCGCGAGACAGGAAGAATCACCTTCTATCTCAACAAGCCAAAATCTCTCCCCTTAAGGTTCAAATATCTCAACTCACTCTTTGATCCCTTTGGCTAGGCCAAGTAGGGGGGTACTTAGAGGAGGGGGAGGGTTAAAAAGTCAACGTAAAACATTAATGATGAGTCATCATTGGTGACTTTGAAGAACCCTGTCTTGTTCTCCTTTGTACTGTGTATTCTCCTGCTTTTGTAAATCACTTTGGCTTATTTGTACAAATGGAGTGTAATTCTATTGTTTATAATAATAATGCTATTTATTATGCTAACTATTGAATGAATGATTAAAAAAAAGATAAAAAAAAAAGAACAATAAGAGAGCCAGGGGGCACCACGGTCCCACCTTGTACCACTATATCCCACCATCCGGTGACTGGTCCCATCATGTCATGTATTGTATTATATGATATTTACACTACTAGAACATGTCGAGGACCTTACGACCTGAATGTTTCTAGAATTTGAGTTCCCCTTCAACAAAAATAGTGATGATTTCAGAGGAATTTAGGTTGTACGGATAGGTCATTAAGTTATGGTAGCATGGGGACGATGGTTTCATTCGGTGAGTCGGTGCGTGGATAAATGAGCTCCGGCTCAGTATCGGCTCACCGGATCGGTATCCTAACCCATTCTTAACAACTTAACAATATTATCAGATAGCAATCAATCAACCAAGTTTGGTACTCAGCGGAGGTTTGATCTAAGATCTCCTCACGCAAGAGGTGGCATTCAGGATAGGCTTAACCTATCAATCCAGTCACGCCTTTCTATATACCTATTGGTTGATGACTAGAGAGCATGTGACAGATGAATATATCAGAAAAATCAAATGCTGACAGTAAACGATCCTAAGCATTCATCTAATCGCAGTAAAGAGGATATAGGTAATCACATATAAGACAGATCAGTTTTTAGGTGGTTCGATCTCAAACTTGAGATCTACGTCCACCCCTTACTCAACTGAGTAAGACTTCCACTGTCAAACAGCTTGAATATGTTGATCCACAGCTTCGGGGATAAGATCCCTACAAACACCTGAGCCTCACAGCTTGCTTTCTTGCTGAGCAACACAGCTTGCTATCCGAGGGTCACACCTCATCGCTGAGCACCAAAGCTTGCTCCGCTGATACACAACTTACAATAATTTCAAAAAGAGAACTAAAGAGATAATGAAAAACAATGATAGAAAGAGAAAACTGTAGCTCTACTGGAGCGATCTGACTCTGGATTTGATCCAGAAGTCAGGAAAATATCCTTCTACTCAATCTCACTTCTCTCTCAGATAGACTTACGACACTCTATTTTTCCTTTCTCTCTGCAACTAGCTCTGCAACCAGCTCTCTACCTCTCGAATTCTTCTCAGACCCTTCTCTTGCAAACTCTGGTCCTCTCTTGCTCTTCAGCTATTTTCTCCTCTTCTGATCTGCTCCTGTTCGATGCTTTCTCTTATGTGCTCTAATTTGACTACTCGATTCCCTTTTATATAAGTGAGCATGATTCTGTGGTCCCATGAGCTTTTCAAATTTTGGGTGCATGGAAGACATACTCCCGCCCATTACTTTTATCCAGAACGGGTACTTTGAAGGCCCACATGTCAGGAGTAGAAGATAAGACGATCCATGTGGCAGGATGTTAGATCAGGTTCCCACCTTGGATCACGTGGCTTTAATCCGCTTCACTTTAAATTCCACGTGAGAGTAATGCGGTCTGCCTTTATGCCACCCAGGTGTTCAATCATGGCTCTAGGTTGTTTCTTGTTTACTTTCTAGAGTAAAAGCAAAGATTTATGAGATTTAAGAAGCAGGTAACAAGTGTTAACACATGCAGTTTCAGATGCTTCACAAGGTCAGGCAATTCATATAAGTGTATGCACAGAATTCTTCAAGAGCATCGATGCATAAATGAGATACATCAGCCTATATAGCCAACACATGCAGCAGGTTAGAGTAGAAGCATTGACCTTATAAATCATGTTGTGACATGTGCATCGACCTTATAGACTGAATACATGCATATGCATTGACCTTGCTAAATACAGGATTCGATAAGCATTGACCTTGCTGAGTCCAAGATGCAATGAGCATCGACCTTATAGAACACAAGGTACAATGTCCATCGAGCTTGCAGAACACAAGGTGCAATGTGCATCGACCTTGTAGAACAAAAGGTACAATGTGCATCGACCTTGCAGAACATACAGTGTAATGTGCATCGACCTAATAGTTTGTATAGTGTATACCTGCATCGACTTGATAGACTCTAATGCATATGTGCATCGACCTTTCTAGTATCAACAACATATATGCATTTGTTAGTTCAATGAAGTTGAAGATGCATCGACCTTGTACTGCAACACTATGCATATTCACTGACCTTCTAGGCTTAGAGTGAACATGTGCACCGACCTAACTGTCTCAATGCATAAATGCGCATCGACCTTCTAATGCAACAGTATGATCATGCATCGACAAGATAATGAACAGAAACTCAATCTAACTTAAGAGAGACTACAAGATTTTAAATGACTATTGCTAGCATCAAAACACAATGATTGTTGTCAGCATCAAAACATAACATCAAATCCAGAGGAGACACAACATTCTCCCCCTTTTTGATGATGGCAACACTTCTATACTTTGATGGTAACACATGCAATGGTAGACAGTTAGAAGCTCTCCTCCTTAGTCAACGAAATGTTATCTCAGGAGGACACTCAGACAGACAGACACAAAAACATATAACGCACACAGATAAACACAAACACTGAGATAGACAAAGCTTTCTTTCTCTCGCTAGTCATTCCCCTTGACATCAAGAATCTAACATCAAAAATCGTGTGATTGCATAGTTGTTCATTGCGCCGTCTAGATGTATGTCTAGGAACGTTCTCTAAAGGCATATGATATTTTTTATATTCTCATTCTCATGAAGTGAATTTGACACCAACCAAAGAGTATATAGAAAGATGTTGCTGGAAAGATAAGTTAAGCCTATTTAGAATGTCACCTCTTGCGTGAGGAGATCCTAGATCGAACCTCCTCCCAGTACTGAACTTGGTTGTTGATTGATTCCTGAAACTGTGTGTGTGCTAATTCATCTGAAATTGACATATGTCTGCCTTGTCTTGATCTGCTCTATAGTTTCTTCATCTTATATCTACCTATTGATCGATAACACAATGGTATATCAAAAGGCTTAGTCGGAAGGATAGGTTACACCTATCTGGAAAACTAACCCTTGCGTGAGGAGATTCTTGAATCAAACCTCCACCTAGTACCATACTATGTTGGCTAATCAACATCATTAGAGTTCATTATGGATAATTGTCATTCGTTATTTGAATTCCCAGCTGTTCATTCACATTGTCTTAGAAGCTTAGCTCACTGCAGAATTTTTTATTCTACATTTAATTACTGTTGTGTGTATGAAACTTGGGGTTGATCTATTCACCCCCCTCTAGACCGGTAGTTCATCCATTCCTTTTCAGATGATGGAATAATTTTTAGTGTCTAGTCATGGGAACTGTTGTGCTATGTGTGTAATTTTGATGACAACAAAACTGTTGGAACCCTGGTTTTGATGATGTCACACTATGAATCATGTTGAGACAGAATTGAATAAATAATGAATTGCTTGAGTTATTATTTCAGTTCATAAGTATGAATGTCTTCTTCTTTTTTAGATGAATAATATCATCTATTCGAAGCGAAGAGAAAGTGCACCCCCTATCCAGAGGAAGGGAATGTGTGTTCATAAGTATGAATGTCATTTATCTTCTAAGTGTCAGAAATCAGGTCGATGCACATGTAGGCACTTAGTCAGATAAGGTCGATGCACACTAACAGTTGAAGCTAATAAGGTCGATGCATATTCATGGTTGAAGTGTAGAAGGTCTATGCACATTCTAGTTTGAAACTTGTCAGGACGATGTAGATATGTATCATGTTGAACATAAGGTCGATGCACATTCATGCTTGCAGCCTATCAGGTCGATGCACATACTCGCATGTAGTTAGTTAGGTCAGTGCATGTATACACCAGTAGTATATCAGGTCGGTGCACTAGTGAACCTTGTGTTTAGCAAGGTCGGTGCACTAGAGGACCTTATGTTCAGCATGGTTGATGCACATTGGATCTTGTGTTTAGCAAGGTCAATGCATATGCATGCATTCATTCTACAAGGCCAATGCACATGCAAGTGTTATGTTCATCAGGTCGATGCACATGCTGCAACACGTAATATAAGGTTGATGCACATGTAGAGTCTAGGTCATAACAGGTTGGTGCACCTTTGTTATTCACTGGACTCAGGTCTAAGATTTCATGTTTGCTTAAGGCATCAAGTCGATGCTTAAGCTCTAGCTGTACTAGCCATCACCTTAACTGGTCTGTGCAACCTTATATGGTTTAGCTCGACAGGTCAATCTGTGTTTTACACAGGTCGGTGCATCCTCATATATTCTTGTTTTCATCCATATCTCTTTGCATATAAGGTCTACCTGTGGTTTACATAGGTCAGTGCAGCTGTAGTTAACTTACTGCATTCGTGCAGAGGTATGCTCACACAGGTCAATGCATTGAGTTTATACATCGGAGCATAATACATTATTCATATACCTTTTTGATCTGTGTGACTGATTCTTATGAAATTGGATAAGTCTACATTCTCTTAAGAACTTATGATGATAAAGTGTTTGATGAAATGTTTTATATCTTATGGACAGGGACTTGATCGAACACTTGAAGAGCAGAAAGCGTCAGAGATGTAAGTTGTCATGTGGCCCTAAAGTTAAGATAACTGGCACGTGATCCATGGTTGTCCGTCCACCAGAACAACTCGCCATGTGGATTCACCTCTCCTTCCTATATGACATGTGGGCTTCATCAAATCACTTTTCTTGAAAAACCATTAGTGGGATTGTTCCCTCCACGTGCCAGACTAAAATTGTGTGGGGACCACAGATTCAGTGAAGTCCCGTGTCAATGGCACCCAAGAGGGGGGTGAATTGGGTGTTCCTTTTTGTTTAAAAAACCTTTTCCCTGGGACTTTCTTGGGCCTATTGCTCGCTACACGCCGCGTAGAGAGAGGAGAGAGCGCTCTCCTTGTTCGTTTGTCATCTTCCCCGCGCTGTGGGCTGTGAAGAGGGGACTTGTGTTTGTCCGAGTAGCGTGATACACGTGTGTGAGACTTCTTCAGTGGTGTGTATACCATCCTTTGCATCTCCTTTTCTTGCTGCTATAGTGAGCAGGTTCCACCCCTTTGGGCTTTTGCTCGGAACCACGCAATCCTGACAATCGTGGTGGATTTAATCCGATTCTTGACCACCTCACTTCATGCGAGGGGTTTATAATTGTAGAGACATACGGGCCACAGAGTCCTGATGTGTGAGAATATTCTACGGAGTGACGATACGTCGAATATTGAACTCCGACCGACTCGAGGGAAATGTCTCAATTTATCCGAGACAAATAGTGGGTGCAACAAATATCCCCCACGGGACATCCGTCAAAGTTGGAGGCGGGGGCGGATGGCCCGTGTCTTTCATGATTTTTTGCTTATTCCCGAGTCCATTGACATAATGGGGTTTTGTAGGACTATGTTTAAATATTCTTATTGCTGTCTCATGCTGGTTTGATCTTTAATTCAGTCTTTTCACTCATTGTTCTCTGTTGCTCTTGGTCTTTGCAGCTTCTACAGAGATGGCTTGTCAAGGCAGAGACATAGAGGCATCTTGGAGGCCCAGAGTTGGGGGCTTTGATGATCATTATGTGCAGAGGATAGATAGGCTTATGCCACCTTTCCCTCCACGCAACATCACTTCTGATAGCTTTGACGCGGTGGGCCGCAAGTTTGCTTGGGTCGCTGAGGGCCCGACTGAGGATGCTACTGCAGCTGAGGGCACTGTTGACATCTCCCGCATCATGAGGAGACAAGGGGTCTATGTGTATGACCGCTCAGGAGGATATCTATCTCACCTTCTGTTGGATCGGCATCTTTTGCCTTTTGTCCAGAGCTTTGTGCCTCCTAGTATGGAGGCTGATGACCCCCTCTTGCGAGGAGAAAGGCGTCGTCTCGAATGAGCCAATATGGTTTGGGCGGGACAGCGTGCAAGGCACTTGTACATTCTCTTATCCAAGCTTCCCAGAGGGTTTCATTCGGCAAAGATAATATCCTGATCAGAAGAGTCTGGGCTTCTTCAGGGAGTTTGATAGCTTCACAGTCCGAGTGGGACTGTCATCACTAGTAGTTTGGCACTTATCCGGGCATCATAAGGCCGCGGATGTTACAGTAGATGGGATGTTTCTAGCTCCCTCTGGGGCCACTTTTGCACATGATGACTATGACCATGATTGCTTATTGGAGAGGATATTGACGCAGAAAACTCTCAGTTGGTACGGGAAGTGGGCTGTTATTCCTTCTCACTGCTACCGTCGAGGTGCGACAGAATGACTGTGGGGTATCTTGACTATTTACAGAGCAGTGCTTAATGGGGCTGGGATTTGCCATGCAATGACTGCAACATTATACTCCTATCCTTGCCACACAGTATTGCTTCAGACATTGGCTGAAAGGTTCAACCGACGCTGGAATACGTTTGTCACCGCTGAGGGGGAGACTTCACTAGACCTGTGGGATTTTCACAGGATCTGGCTTGCCAGTTTGTGGACAACCCTACGAGGAACTGTCCTTAGATGACCTGCATCTCAGTGCTTTAGATGGAGGAGGTTGATACCTTCTTCCTTGCTACTTCAAATATCTGATGTAGACATGGAGGGACCTAGTCTTTGTAGGAAAAGAAAAGGCGGCATGCACATCGAAAGTAACATTGAACGCTTGGGTGATGCACTTTTACAAGGGTCCTTATTGCTTCTATAAAGAGTGTGCTTCCTCCGGTATGACTTGGGCGTAGTGCAGGGAGGTCATATTGAAGTTTGCTTCACATCTGCGCCACTTGCCCGCTCCAGCACAGCGGCAGAACTCGAGGCGGCTACCGTTACTGACATACTTGGTAGCTTACTTGGCCTACTAGGTGACCAGCTTTGTGATCCCCTATGGAGAGGAGGGAGTGCTTCGGGCAGAGGTGATCTACCCAGCCTATCTGACGACGTGTGGGTGCAAAGTTGCTATTGCCCCAACTGTATTGGCGAATATCTACCACTCTTTTGGGGCTTTGACTTCACATTCGTCGCCCAGATTGAGAAAGTTCTTCTCGTAGAGGGTCTCCAACATAATCTCATTAGCATCAGTCAACTGTGTGACAAGATAAGTCTGTATGGACGCCTAGAGACCAATCCCTACAGATGGAGTGTCTGTAGATGATTCAGAAAGGGGGGGTTGAATGGATCAGTCACCCATTTTAAAAATTTAACTACAGTAGAATCAAATGTGGAATAAGAGCAAGCTACTGCAGGACAGTCCCCTACCACTCAAAGAGAACTAAGTTTGAACAGGTTCTATAACTTGGATCTCACACGATTCTAATCAAACATCTACTGAGCGAAGAACAAGAAACTTAAACAATGCAAGCACCAATCTCAATCGCACAGTAGACACAAGGCTTTTAAGGTGGTTCAATCTCAAACTAGAGATCTACATCCACCCCACACTCCAACTGAATGTGGCTTTCTCCGCTGATACACAGCTTAATCTACTGGGCTTCACAGCTTACCAACACTGCTGACTAACAGCTTGCGCTGGGGACTTACAGCTTAACCCGACCAGAGAACGCTTCTCTGCACGCTGAGGAGTTACAACTTAACCTCTGTTGACGAACAGCTTGAAGAACAGGTTCATAAAATAGAAAAACCAAAGCAATAAAACATAGAAATTTCAAATGGGAAATGTAGCTCAACACCTAAGCAATCTCAGCTCCAGTTCTGAACCAGGAGACTGAGTGACCCTTCTCTCTCACAAGCTCTCTAACACTCCACTTTGAAAACACCTCTTCTCTTCTCTTTTTCTTCTCTCTTTGCTCTTCTCTCTTTTTCTTCTCTGGATCGCGCAGATCAACTTCTGCTCATCTGGAAATTATCCACCATCATCCACGATTATTTTCTCCAAAAGGAGAAATCTTCCTTTTATACCAGCAGCAGAAAGGGCGTGTGTCTTCCACGAATTCCCATCCTAGAGCCTCATCACGTGGCAGCATCTTACCATGACGCTTTACACGTGTCACGATCTTGGCACAGCATCTAACCTTGGATCACGTGCCATCTTTATCTTTCACGAAACATTATCTATCAACACAGAAACATTCATTAGTTCAGTTGAAAATGTACTGGATATAAGAAAGATGCATAGAGTATGTTTAGTACATGTAGACTGACTGCTACAGTATCTGCTCGAACTTACACTGACTTAGCTACAATGTTTGCTCTGACTTTGATATACCGTGAGCAAAAGATGCACGGGGTTGGTCTAGCAAACATGCATGGACTAGGTCCAATGTGCCCGGACCTTCTAAGGACATACACTATCTTTGCTACAGTGTATGCTCTGACTCTAACAAGCAACAAGCAAAAGTGTGCACGGATGTTATTATGTGCTCAGACTTGCTAGTGTATGTGCTCGGAGTCTAAAAGGACATACATTGTCTCTGCTACAGTGTATGCTCCGACTTTGATAAACAACTAGCAAAACATGCACGGGTGTTAATGTGTGCTCGGACTTGCTGGAGTAAGACATAATGCATATGCTCGGACATGCACTGCTTTTGTTACAGTGTATGCTCGGACATACACTGACTTGGCTACAGTGCATACACCGACTATAATACTAAATGAGCAAGGTCATGCACGGACTTGATAGCAGGTAGAGCATGCAAGGAGTTTGTTCTGAGGAAAATGCGCGGGGTATGATATGTGCACGGACTTTATTGCCAAGTCGTGGGCTTTGTGAAGCAAAGCAAAACATGCACGGATGCATGTTCTATGAAGCAGTCAAAACATGCACGGATGCATGTTTCAAATGAACATGCACGGATTCATGTTTCAAAGAAACATGCACGAATGCAAGTTCCATGAAGCAGAGTCAAAACATGCGCAGATGCATGTTTCAAATGAACATGCATGAACTTTAACAAAAGTTGCACACAGGAAAAACATGCACAAACTTTGTGAAGACGTGCAGGGACTTGGCTTCACTAAGAAAACATGCACGGGGTTTGACATGCACGGACTTTGTGAAGACGTGCAAGGACTTGGCTTCACTAAGAAAATATGCACGGGGTTTGACATGCACGGACTTCGTGAAGACTTGCAAGGACTTGGTGAAGACGTGACTATTCATGCTCAGACTCTGCTTTCCTTCTTTAGAGAATGTGCATGGACTTATGTTCTTGGCCAAGGCCAGAACATGCATGGACTCATATGCACGA
>JANBPO010001332.1:0-28353 GCA_024336825.1 Amorphophallus titanum | reverse complement strand
ACGGATCGTAAAACTCAACTCGGGAGCTACAAAAGCGATTCGAAACTCTCCAAAAAGGATCAGAAAGACCTAATAATGATCCAACGAAGATCCAATAAGGATTTAGGGCATTACAAATAGGCAGGGCAGCACCTGTCATCGTCAGTCCAAGCACCTGACCATGTGTGTACACACTGGCTCATCGCCCTGAACCAGGCCTCTAGGTAGTTTTCTCCCCCAGTAGATGCTACTACAAAGTGAGGGAGCCCACGGAACTAGCTTAAAAACCATAAATCGGGAAGTGCCCCGCTACAAGAGCTGACGCAGCGTAACGTGTCGTAAGGCTACCACTGGTGGAAATCACGAGACACAGACTCTAAAACGTGAGTGCCGAAGTACAGACAGTCTAATCATGCACTGTCACCCATACTACCAAGCACCAATGGCAGCCCCAAAAATTGCCGACAGACTCAGGACAAGGGAACTAGACCTACTAGCACAATGATCCTCAAGTCACTGGACTCTAGGCCAAGATCGTTGCTCACAGCAGAACAACCGCCAGTCGATATAATCTTAAGCCAGAGAAAATGACTCACCGTAGGAAATGACTCACGGAGACCTGAGGGAAACACCGAGACCCTCAACACAGTTGGACACGTGCATCGAAGTAAGATGATACCTCACGGCATCTAGAACCATGTCTCGAACTGGACAGAACCGCCGAGACACACACAAGGTCACCTATTAACCACTGGGTCACACCGGGTTGACTAGAACCAGGCAAGGACATTAAAAAGTAGCACGGAAGGCTGCTCACAACAAGAACACTCCTGGCCACCTCATATCATGGTCATAGCCATCATAGGACATCAAGAGACATCAACGGGATGACGGGAAGACCACAAGGTCACGCCAAGATGCACAGAAACCAGTACGTCAGGAAACGACGCTCAGACACCATCCTAGAACACAAACCTAAGACTGACCAACACACAACCGGATAACATGACAGACTCAACAAGATGGGTGGTCACATAGTAGCCACTCAAAGGGATGAACGGTCCATATGGGGCCGCTCAAGGGTCAGATGCCTAAAGGGATGGGCGGTCAGGGCAGAACTGCCCAAGGGGATGAGCGGTCAAGTCTTGGCCGCTCAAGCCCATGACCTAGTCTAGTTCCTGGGCAAAACGGTCTTGACCGGACCGCCAAACAGAACTGACATATTACAATGCCAGTCAAAACGGTCTTGTCCAGACCGCCTAATGTGACCGACACTCGACTGTTGACCAAGGGTCAATAGGGATGAACGGTCAGAGACTGGCCGCGCATCCCAATGGGAAGACAAGCGGCTAAAGACTGGCCACCCAAGTGGGGATAGGCGGACCCTACCAGGCCGCCCATACCATGTGCTATCTATCGTGCGGTCGCACAAGCCCCAAAACCCAGCGAAGATAAATGGTCCAGGCATGGCCGCCCAAGCCATGAACGGCACCTGGTTTGACCATCCAACTGCGACGGCGAGCAAACCATGGGGTTGGCCCAAACTTGGCCTTTCCACGCCCCATTCGTGCCGAGACGAAGGGGATATAACCATGGACACACATACAATCACATGGACTCCAATCGGAGTCAAAATGGTGCACGAATCGCAAGAAACGGGTGATTCTAATGAAATCACCCCAAAAGAGCAACCAGACTTCTCGGGCTCCCCACGGTCAAACGGGACTACCAATCGAGACGAAATCGGTGACTGTGGAACGCTGACGTTCCAGGGAGTCCATTGACACTAACCGATCGCAGAACCGTCACCGTTTTTCGATGAAGCCTACGAAACCCACGAAACCCCAACGAGCCCGATCTCGCTCGTTCGAGCACCAGACGATGTGCAGGGATAGGGAAAACGTAGAGGATGAAGTGGTGATCCATCTCCCTACCTCCACCGAAGAAATCGCGCGCCGAAGTGACTAATCCACGCCGAAAATCGCCAGGAACGCGAACCGCGCCGATCTCAAAATCCACCGAGGGATCGCGCTCGCCACGCTCCAACCGCCGCTTTATCCCACGAACCAATCTCCCCGACGCGTCCCCACCTCGGCCAGCTCCCCACGGTCACGCGCCCCGCGCTGAGAGGACGAGAGACGGGAGAGAAACGAGAGAGAGAAGGGAGGGTGAGAAATGAGAGGGGAGAGAGGGGGTTAAGGGGAAAAATTGAAATCTTTCAAATACTCAAGCCATCTTCTCTGCCTCATATTAAGCTCCTTTTGAGAAAATAGGTACTTTAAACTCTTATGATCAAAAAATATAGTGAATGTTTCTCTATACAAGTAGTGCCTCCAAATCTTCAAGGTAAATACTACAGTTGCTAGCTCCAAATCATGGACAAGATAATTCACTTCGTACTTTCTTAACTGTCTAGAAGAGTAAGCTATTACCTTCCCATGCTGTGTAAGCGCACAGCCTAGGCTAATACCTAAAGTATCAGTGTAAACTACGAACCTCCCTCCCCAGAAGGTAAGGCCAAAACAGGGACAGTGGTTAAACACTTCTTCAGAGTCTGGAAACTCCGTTCACAATCTTCTGGCCACTCAAATCGGTTCTCCTTGCGGGTTAGTCTCGTTAAAGGTACCACAATTTTAGAGAAATCTTTAATAAACCTTCAATAATAACTTGCTAGGCCTAGAAAACTTCTTACTTCAGTTACATTTGTAGGCCTCTCCCAGTTCTTTACTGCCTCTACCTTCAAAGGGTCAACAAAAATACCTTCCTTAGTTATAATGTGTCCCAGAAAAGACACTTCCTGCAACCAGAAGTTACATTTACTAAACTTGGCGTACAACTGATGATCTCTTAATAATTACAATGCCATCCTCAGGTGCTCAGCATGCTCCTCCTCATTCTTAGAGTATATCAAAATATCATTGATAAACACTACGACCCACTGATCTAGGTAGGGGTGGAACATGCTATTCATCAACTGCATAAAAGCTGCAGGAGCATTCGTCAGTCCAAAAAGAATTACCATAAATTCAAAATGTCTATACCTACTATGGAAGGCTGTTTTAAAGATATCATCATCCTTGATCCGCAATTGATGATATCCTGATCGAAGATCAATCTTAGAGAAGTATTATGCTCCTACTATCTGGTCGAACAGTTCATCTATCCTCGGTAATGGGTACTTGTTCTTGATAGCAAGCTGGTTCAATTGTCGGTAATCAATGCATAGTCTCATCGAACCGTCTTTCTTCCGGATGAACAACGCTGGCGCTCCCCACAGGGATGTACTTGGACGAATAAACCCCTTTTCGAGCAACTCCATTAATTATCGCTTTAATTCCCTCAACTTTGCAAGAGACATACAATACAGAGATTTAGAAATAGGGGACGTGCTAGGAATTAGATCAATAGAAAAGACTACCTCTCTCTCAAGTGGAAGTCCTGGCAATTCCTTAGGAAAGACATCTGGAAAGTCACGAGCAATAGGGATGTCCTTAATCTCCAATTCCTTCTTATGGGTTAAAGAAACAAAGGCTAGAAAAGCCTGACATCCTTTCTTCAATAATTTCTCAGCTCGAAGAGCCGAAATAAGCGACATAGACTTAGAGTGCCTAAACCCAACGAAAGAAAGCTCGGGGTGTCCAAAAAAAGACACAGAGCTAGTGCTACACTGGACACCGGTCTCATATCTAGTCAACCAATCTGCTCCTAGGATTACATCATAATCCTTCATTTCCATACAAATCAAATCAACTGGCATATTCTGCCCATTAATCAGAATCTTACTAGAGGGATAGTAATATTTAATTACTGAACCTGAACCAATAGGGGTCAAAATTTCCAATAGAGCATTCATTAACATAGGGTTCATAGTTAAGGACTTAACAAAACTCTGGGAAATAAAGGAATGTATTGCTCCGGTATCAAATAGAACAAATGCTAGCTTATCATGAACAACAAGTGTACCTTCAACAAGTCCACCCTCCTCGGTGGTCCCAGTTTTCACTTCCTGTAGGGCTTGAAGCTTGCCTTGTCACTTCCAACCTTCTTGCGATTTGTTTGGGGTAGCTTGGTCAGACAGGAGGGGACACTCAGGAATATGGTGGTCTCAGCTTCCGCAGCATAGACAATCGCCTAACTTGCGACAACATTCCTCCATCTTGTGACCTGGACGGTCACAATACTTGCATAGGCCCTTGAACGGTACAATTGGGCCAGACTTCTTATCATCATTTTTCGACTTCTTATCTTTCCATGAACTAGACCCACCATTGGGCCTTTTCTTGTCATTACCAGATTTGAAATTCCCGGAACTAGTGGTATGTTCTTTCTTGGAGTTCCTCCCTCAGATTCTTTCCGTCATTTCCACAATGTCTTCCAAAACTTTTATCTCGATCAGGCTGTACTTGGCAGAGTTTGCCGGAATGCTTGAGTTTGCAATGCCCATCTGAAGGACTTCCTATATGAATCTTCCTATTAACAGAATGATAAGAGCTCATTGGCTTACTTTTTTAGGAGGTCTTTAGAAGGCCCTGCACTTGAGAGGTTTTACTCTCTAGAGTCACATAAGGCCGAAGATTTTGATACCATGCAAAAGAAATTCTTGTTAAAGTGTAAGGACCGGGTCGACCCGTCCCTTTCTGTGACTGACCTAGTGACTGAGAAGATGAGGCCTGATGAGGATTTCACCCAATTTGCTGACTGATGGAGGTCTATGGCAGTCGCGAGAGGAGGGCGGCTAGGGTTTTGATACTGGGGGAGGTGTCCCTATGGGGGTGGGGCTGAGGGCCCTACCTGCGGAGAGGTCGTGCATGGTGTTCGAGGTTATAGGAGTTCATGGAGGGAGCGATGAAGCTTTTGTCCGATGAGACTAGGTCACGTACGTTCGCTCAGGCCTTGGAAGCCTCACTGCGGCCCAGGAAGGTGGAGCTATCTCGGAAGCCGCCGGCGTTCACTGATGATAAGTTACCGACTGTGTTTTTCTCCAAGGAAGAAGTTAGGAGGTCGGAGGAACCCCTGCATCTATCCATTGTTGCGAAGTGTTCATATGGTAGGCTAGCTATCCCGGATATCAAGTCCTGCCTAGCCTTGTGGCTAGGTTTGAAGAGCTCTTTTGTCATTAGCATCCTTAATCCTAGGCATGTGCTCATTAGGTTTGAGGAGGAAGATGACTTTCTGAAAGTCTTGGTGCGTAAGAATCTTTATATCAAAGGTTACCTTTTTCGATTCTTCTGATGGTCCAGAGAGTTTGATTTCAACTCGGATCCTTCTTCCATTCTGATTTGGTTTGGGTTTCCCAATCTCCCGATGAATCTGTACAACGAGGATTATCTCAGGTCCATTGTTGTGAATTTTGGGGAGGTCTTGCACATACACGACTCTACTCTAGCATGGGCGCAAATGATGAAAGCCTTGGTCTATGTGGACATTGATATCTCCTAGCCTCTTGGTGATCGTGTGTGGATTGGATATGGGGATGAGGGGTTCTGGCAACTGGTGGTGTTCCATCGAGTCTCGGAGGTTTGTGCTTTCTGCTGCAGGATTGGCCACAGCGTGGACACATGCAAGAAGAAGGCGAAGTCTCGTAACTCAGGGGGGGTGCAAACCCGGGGGAATTTGAAGGCGGTGGCTCAGGCTAAGGAGGTCATTGGGGTCCAGGACGAGTGGCGGGTTGTCCAGGGGGGAGGTCACAAGAAGGTTGTCGCGGCGGATGCTGTGAAGGTATGCAATGCATTTGATTGACTGAGATCTGGCCTGGGCTTTGAGCAGGCACAAGGGGAGGTGTTGGAGTCGAAGGAGGATGGTGTTGTGGCTGCCAAGGGGCTTCTGGTGTCAGTTGATGTTCCGGATTCCATTGGCGTTTGTGGTGGTGCTTCTGTGGGTGGGGGCGAGGGCCTTCATCTTGGTTCTGATAAGGAGCGGCGGAGGGGTATTGGTGTTTTGGCCCGGGGGGCGCCTTCCACGGCTGTGCGGGGTGGTGTATTGGCAGGCCAGGTGGGGCCTTGTGCACAGGCAGCTACGGTAGCTGATGGGGAGCATGTTATTTTTGGATCCAGTGGTCATCCTAGGGGTGAGGGTGCTTTTGGGCTGGAGCCGCTGATGGGTCGAACTATCGCCCGGGGCTGTGGATGCAGCAGCTCTGGCACAGAAGGAAAATGCTTACATGCCTTCGTTTAAATTGAAGGCTTCGGCTAGTTCATCTAATGTCTCCCCACGTGGTAGGGCTGGAGTTATCACTAGGTCTCGCGCGAGATCAGCAGAGGGGCCTCGTTCTCACCTTTTACCATGATTCCTACTTTGATTTGGAACATTCGTGGGGTTGGGAATGGTGGCTCCCATTGTAGTATTAGATGGCTTGTTAGGAAGCTCAAACCGGGCATAGTTGGCATTACAGAACCTATGGTAGGCATGGATAAAGTGACAGCGCTAGCAAGGTTACTTAAGATGGACTCATAGGCTGGCAATTGCGGGGCTCCTACAAAAATCTAGGTGTTCTGGCAAGATTCTTGTGGTCCGGAGGTGGTGGATTATTCCTCTCAATTTATCACCCTTGGCAAGAGGACGGGTAAATTTAATTTAAAGTACTTAAAGCTATAATTGCTTGGTCTTGATATTTTTATTTTGAAACTTATAAGTACCAAAATTAATTCATCCTAATTTTTTTCTCTTGAAAGGAACAAGAAAACATTAATGATGTTTTTGTGGGAATATATCTCAATTTTATGACTGGGACAATTAAAATAAGGAAGGATGAATCAAACGATTCTTTGGCATGTGGTGCACCATGAGGTGTCCTAACAGTTATGAGAACTACACATCACCCTTCCCTGTTTTTCTTTGCCAGCACCACTCTTGAGATCTTCTTGCCCTATTTTACGGTTTCCCTATTTTGTAGAGACTCTCCTTTACTTGTATAAGAAAAAGAGAGGAGAGGACTAGACAATGTGGAGGAGCTCTACGAGTTGAGGAGGAAAACTGCATTAGGAGGAATGTCTCCTAGCAAGGGTGAATGCAGCCGTTGCTCTATCTATGCACTCTTGTGTGAGAGAGAGAGGTTGAATCAAAGAGTGAGGAGTAGAATGCTTGATCCATATCTTAGAGAAGAGTAAAAGACAATGTCTTCTCTTCTTGTTCAGTCCTTCCAGGAGATTTGTGAGTGTGTTTACTTCCTTGGAGGAGTCAACCGGTGACGGTGTAAGATTGCTTATTGTCCATTATACCCCTTCATCTATAGTAAGTTTCTCTCGATGCTCTCCCTGTGGACGTAGATGATCTTGTGTCTCTTAACCACATAAATCTGAGTTCATCTTCTTATGTGATTGCTATTTATTTGTGTTTTGAGTTTAGTGTGAATCAGATATTATTTTCGTAGTGTAGAGGATGAACGATGGAAAGTCATAGTGCAGAAACACTAGAAACGATCGACCGCCTCAACATAGTAGTCGACCGCCTCTCTACTCAGAAGAAGTTCTGAAAATTTTGAGAAAAGTGGTCGACCTTGCGGTTGACCACACCTTCTGCTTGTATCCGAGTAGGGTCTTCAGTCTCTCATTTTCGCTACCTCATTCCACAACAACTGGCATAAGTGCGGGTGTCACATCCCGGGTCCTGGGCACAACAACTAATATTAGAGTGCCTGGTTCAGAGATCTCCTCAAGATAAACTTAAGATGGAGCAATCGAAGCCAACGACAGACAGATCAAGCGTTCAAGAACATCATTGGCAATGGGTTATCGGTGTCATCATTGACACCAGTGGCATTCTCTTAGGAAGTACCACGGTAGGCAACAGACGGAGCTCTGACGTGTCGGTGCTTGTGGGAGGAGAAGAAAAAAGAAGAAGTCAAATGTGATCAGATCTACCCTATGAGCAGCAAGTAGTGGTGAATTTCATGGCGATGCTTCGAAAGAGGCATAGGTGGTGCTCATGGGCATCACTAGAGGCTACTCCAGTCAAGGGTAGCACTAGATGCCCTCAAGATGAGGCGACAACAACACAAGCCGGGAACATTTGATGCTACTGGTGGAGTTCTTGGCTATTGGTAGGAGGCCAATGGTGGCAGTGGTTGGTTGTACCATGTACAGGCAGCAGGAGGCTATGAGCAGTAGCGGTTGCAAGTCACAATGACAACTACATATGGAAGCGGCTTAATAGGCCACGATGGTGCTGTGCAGACCACGACAATGGCTACATAGAGCGGCAATCGATCCAGGGCTGCTCAACAGAGTGATCTACAGCAACAGTATTAGGGCCGCTAGCAGGAAGGGTGGTGGTGGCGAAGGTTGCTAGTGGTGAGACCAATGATGGTGCTACAATAGGGTGCTTATGACAGTGGTGACAACAACAACCAAGACCGGCGGTGGCAACATATACTCACCAGAAAGGTGGCTGCTAGCATGGAAGCTAGCAGTGGTGATGAAGGTCTACGAGTGGCGTAGATAGAGTCACAGCAATTGTGATGTCCCAGACCCTTTCGGATCTTTATTTTCGAGTCTCGGACCTACTTTCTCGGAGTGTCTGACTCCGTTGTGTCCGTAATTACGTTTTGGACATCTTTCGTGTTCGGATCGGCGCGATCCGAGTTGTTTCGGAGGCCCGGAGGCGTTCCGCAACTTTTTTCGTGTATTTTTTCGATTTCTGACCCAGTTTCTGGCAAATCTTTCGGCACGCTGTTGCGGGCGAACGTGGTCGTTCACCCGGGCGTGAGTGGTACCGTTGCAATCGGTGCGTTTTGAGGATCGTGAAAACGGATCCGACGGAGACTAGCTTAAAAATCGTGAACTGGAAGTGCCCTGCTGTAAAAGCCGTCACTCCGAAGTGTGCCGCAAGGCTATGACTAGTGAATGCTCACAATATACGGACTCCAAAATACAAGTGCCGAAGTACATACGGGCAAGAGTGCACTGAAACACGTACTTTGAAATACCCGAGGCAGCACAGGAGACTGCCAATAGACTCAGGACAAGGCAACTAGACCTACAGCTACAACGGTTCTTGAGTCCTAAGACTCTAAGTCAGGATCGTCACACATAGCGGAACAAGCCACCAATTGGTCTAATCATAAGCCAAGGAAATGACGCTTCGAGGAAACGACACACGGAGATTTGAGGGGACACCAAGAACCCTCAGCACACCTGGATACGTAAATCGAGGTAGAACAGTATCTCGAGCCATCCAAAACTAATGTCTCCAATTGGGCAAGGCCATCGAGACACAACAAGACTTCCTGCTAACCACTAGGTAACCCCGGGTTGACCGGAACCAAACATGACACCGACACACTAACACATCCACCGCCACAGCAACACAGGCAAATAGAACCAACAAGAACAAGACTGGTGGGTGATGATAACACTCTGGGCAGAGCATTTTGTCAGTCAACTACTAAGGGAAACCCAAAAGTCAAGAGATAGTCGCTACGCAACCAAAGACATGGACAATGGTAGCTTCTAGATTGAGTCGTTAGGGTACCGTCGTAGTCTAGAAAAAGACCACAGCCAGTCTCCTAAACCGACTAATCCAGACAACCATCGATACACAGACACCACCCTAAATAAGGACCTAAGATAGACAGACACACAACACAAAACCAACCAATGATCGTTACAGCAAACAGGACTATAACGCACCAGCATAGGGGCATTATACCCACATAACGTACCACAGGAGGGGCGTTATGCCAACCAGACATGAAACCACATGCAGACGATATAATGCGCCAGCATAGGGGAGTTATATCAACATAACGCACCACGTATAGGGCGTTATATCAACCAAAACAAAACGACGTATAACGGACCACCATCGGCACATTATACTAGTATAATGCACAAGGGGAGGTGCGGTATACCCAACAGACACAGAAACACATCAACCACAGACCGAGGGCACATAACGGACCAAGACCCATCCGTTATTGCCACAAAACGCACAGGGTGAGGCACGTTATATCAACTGCCATACCCAGTCAAAACATCGGTCAATGAACCATAACGGATCTACACCTGAGCGTTATATTAATCATAACGCGCGGGGAGAAGTCCATCATGCTAACTGACTGACACAGTCTTCGAGCTAGACACGGTCGTCTAGGGGACTGACATGGTAGTCAGCCTCGAAAACCACCCGACCATAACGCACCTGGGTAGGGGCATTATGCTCCACATAATGGATCAGTCTTGGTCCATTATGCTCCAAGACCTCTGAAGACAAAAACCAATGAACGATGGATAACGGTCTATCGGGGGACCGTTAGGCACATAACGGCCTCTGGTAGGACCGTTACGCTAATCTGACGATGAAAACTGTGAAACGGCCAAATCGGCCCGTTCCACGCCCCATGCACACCGTAGCGCAGGGGAAATACATACAAATGTTGTGAAATCCCTCAGGGATTCCAAAAACACCACATGCACTCAACGAAACACTTTAAATCGTGAGATCTGGGCGATTCTGACGAATCGACCCAAATCGAGTCACAGGGATTCCTGGACTCCTACCGGCCCCAAATGACGACCAATCGACACGAAACTGATGGGGTTGAGATCCTGACATCCCAGCGGTCAGTTTGACACTAACTACATCACAGATGGTTGCCATTTTTTGACCAACCCTATAAGCCCCAAAAACTACAATTTATGCTAAACTGGCCCGATCTCCCCCGATCGGCCACGAAACTACGCACAAAGACAGGGAAAATGTGCAAAACATAGAGGGGGTCCATCTCCCTACCTCCACCAATGAAACCGAGCGCCAAGGGCGACTAATCCACGCCGAAATGCCATCGCGAATCGAACCGCCGACTTAGAATCCACCGTTCGAGATCGTGCTAAATCCATGCCGTTCCTCGCTCCACCACGCGTCTCAGCAAGTCCCACGCGTCATCACCTCACCTGCGGACTGCTCCGTCTGCAGTCGGGCGCCTCCGGGAACCCACCTCTACGGCGACCCCCCTCAGACAACCAATGCCCCTCTCACATCTCTTCCTCTCTCTTATCGGCCACCGCGGCAGCCCCTGACTCCATCTCTCCCCCTTACCTCCTCACAGCCGCCCACGGCCACTCCATGCCGACCACCACCTGCCCTCCGGTACACCGCATGCGAGCGCCCCACCCCCTCTCTCCACGTATAAACTGCTCTCTCAAACTCTCTCTCAGTCACCACACGCTCACACGCTCACACCTCCATTCCCTCCACCGTCCACCATTCCCATTTCTCTGCCATAACGCCCATCCCATAATTCCCAGGAAACCCACAGACGTCGCGACCGCTCTCCCACCTCCATCCCTCTCACCACCCACGCCGTCGTTGACGACCCCACCTCCGACCGCCCCTACGACCATGCCGCGAGCGCTCCGTCTCTCACTTCTGCTAACCCCCGCCGACCACCGACCACCTCGCCCTTTCTCACCCAAGCCCAGCCCTGCTACCACACCACCCTCAGCACGCCGCCGGTGCACCCCACGTCACCACGCAACCCCAAGCCGCTGGTGAGACCCTCGTACCCCCACTGCACGCCACACCCTCCCTTTGCATTCACACCCCTATCGCCATCGCGAACCCCCCCTACTGCGCCACATCACCGTGACCGCTTCCCACGCCTCGGCCATCTCTGCCTTCACCTCCTCACCATCCTCCTTTCGCCAATCCCCCCCTCTCCTTCTCTTATCCACCTCTGCTCTCCTCGCCATCGCCCACGTCGACCGGTCGTTCCATCCCTCTCTCTCTAGCCTCCACGACCACCCAATGCACTCTCTCTCTAACCTGCGACCACGTCTCTCCACCTCCCTGCACACACACACACACGCACAGCCACTGTAGTGCCCACCGACGACCGCGTCTAGCCAGGCCACCATAACAGCCTACGGTACCCCTCCACAATCCACTCTCTTCTCCCAGCCAACCCCCTGTCGGACGACGTCTCCCTTTCCTCCTGTTCACAGCTGCAGCGCCCCACACCCCAGCCCACTGTCCATCTATCATCTCACGCACACCGAAAGTCCCTGCTCTGACCCCGTCGAGGAGCCTCACGCCAGCCACCTCTCATCTCACTGCCATCCGCCCCCACCTGCTCTGCTAACCACGCCGGAGGACACCGCCATGCACCCCCACTCTGGCCCTCACTCCCTCTCCTTCCTTCTCTCCATGCACCACCGCATTGCAACCTCCCCCTCACACTCCCTCCACCCCTCTCTCTTTCTAAACCGGACCTCCCTCTCCCTGTTAATGCCACCTCCGTGACCCTCACCTCCGACCACCGTTCACCGCCGGACACCACCCTCCGACCACCGCAGCCACTCCACCACCGGCCGCGCTCCCCCTCTTCCTCCCGCAAACACATGCACACATTTCACCCCCCCCTCCGGTCATTCTCTCTCTCTCACTCTCACTCTCTCTCCCTCTCTCACTCTTTCTCTTTCTCTCTCTATCTCTCTCTAACTCACAGTCGCACACGCACACACGCAACCCCCCCTCCCCGCGGTTCTCTCTATCTCACTTTCTCTCTCACCGGATCTCTCTCTCTCTCTTTACTCCTTTCTCTCCCTCTCTCTCCTACGAGATTCCTCTCTCTTCACCTCTCTATCCCTCTCTTTCATGGTCTCCCTCTCTACTCATCACACACAGCTATTTTATTTTTATATATATATTTTTAATATATATGTTCATTCTTCCTCAACCCCCACTCCTCTCTCTACTTTCATCCTCCCCTTCTCTATTTCTTCTATTTATCTTTAAGTCCTCTTACCCCTCACCATCTCTTATTTTAATCCGCTCGTGTTACCTTCTCTAAATATCTCTCTAACAAAAAAAATACATAAAAAGCTTTCTCTCTCTCTCACTCTCTCCCTTTCTCTCTCTACTCCTCTTCACATCTCTCTTCTCTCTCTATCTCTCTCTACCCCACGTGTGCGTATGTGAATTTTAACATGTATAGGCATGTAAATTTTTATTTTCATTCTTAAGCTCTCGTCCCTATCTCTATTTATTTTCTATATTTCTCCTTCTTTTATTTTAAAAGATCACTCTTAAAAATAAAAATAAAAATAAAAAAAGGGGGTGCTCTCTCTCTCACGTGTGGTAGCATCGACACTAGGGAGGTCTTGCCGCGTCAGTAGGGGTCCCATAAAACTCCAACCGAGAAAATAACGTCAGAAAGGAAAGCAGCACTAGCTAAACAACCGCAACAGGAACAGTGAATTGGTGGTCGGTCAAAACTCGGCACTACCGCTACTCCTACTGACAACAGAAAGGGAAAATCACGATCTCACAATTAGGAACCGGACCACTCTAACACCAGACCTACCGAGGAAACACTCACGACAATCCTGCCGCAGAAGTCTACCTACACATGCACGACCAAACTAGGACCGCACAATCCTACGTTGGCCCGGTGAGGCCTCGATAAACCCTACCAAGCACCTCTGGCCACCACCTCGAGAAAACACGCTGGAACGGTCCAGAAGCCATGTCTCACAGATGGGAAGTAGAACCAAAAAATAGGAGAGTCACGTCTCACGCGACAAGAGTACCTACCCACTACAAGCACAGCCGGACACATCCCCTGATGCCTTACACCGCGTCGCAGTGGCTCCCTACTTGCCCCAGGAAGAAATTGAGACACACATAAGTAACACTGACAAGGGTCTAGTCGGGGTCGTGCTCGTCAGCACGCGTCCAAAGTCCCCGACCACATGTGCACACACTAGCTGGCCACACTATGTCAGGCCCTCTAGCTGGTATTCCTCCCATCTCAAACTCGAGCCGCCACAGTGAGAGGCCCTACGGCAACCAACCTAAAGCTCTCTCTCAGGTAAAGCCTCACCACCACTCCGTGGTGGGACCACATGCGTGTTGGAAGGCTACGACTAGTGGGGAGTCACTGATGTGACCACTCTCCGAGGAGAAACCCCGAGAACCATGCCCGCACCCTGTTTGAAAGTCACGAAGAACCAAGTGGCGCCAAGCCACTAGACTCTAGACAGTCCTCTAGAATCACTAAATCCAACAGTCCTTGAGTCACAAGACTCAAGGTCAAGACCGTTGCACCGAACGGTGCCATGCCATCAATATGTCCTAACCCTAGGGTTAGAAACCTTGGCACGATGACTCACGAGCAGTTCATGACTGCCGAGACCATTCCCTCAAAAAGGGAACCAGGAAAACCTCCAGCCCCCGGCTGGGTAAATGGGACTCACAGTCCATAGACCACACAAATGGTCCACGCAGAAAACACAGAAGTACGATTCCCAAGGTAGCTTACAAGTCGCCAAGTCGATTCCCAATCCCAGTGAAAAGTAGGGAGCCTCCAGTCCCAGGCTAGGTGACTGGACTCGCAGTCTAAGGCCTTATGCATGGCCCACTAGAAAATCACTTTTTGGAGAACTCACAAATTACGGGGAACCCCCACCGTACTCACATTGATACATGGCGACTCGATCAAGCGTAACATGAAAGCTCGGAACACATGGAGTCACCCAGACTCCCAAACTCACTGGCATGCTAATCGAGATACACGGTACACCCAGACACCCCAAAGCATAGACACGAAACCCACGGGGTGTCCACTTACGAGATCGAAAGTCGACCACTGGGTCACAACCGAGTCGACCGGGGTCCAACCCAACGCTCAAATGGCGTGAAAATATGGAAAGCTAGGTGGCAGTCCTCCCTGGACTATCCAAGCTAAAGGCGGTCCACCTTGGGCCACAAGCCAGCTAAAACGGCTGTAGAATGGCCGCTACTATCCGGAAAGCATGGACGAGAGATGGTCACCTCCCAGACCATCCCAGAGCTTGGCGGTTTAGCTAGGACTGCATAGCCAAGCATGGCGGCCTAGCAAGGACCACATAGCCCCAGACACAATCAGAAACTAGGCGGTCCCTCCCAGACCGCCTGGAAGAATGGCGGTCTAATGCCTTACCGTTGAGCATCACCGAGCTGTCAGTCGCATGGCCGCTATGCTTCCTGACCTCACGTGACTCAAAACAGGGAACACGGTCACCCCCTGACCACAACCCATACCCTAGTGGTCTCCTATAGACCGCATAGCCAAGCATGGCGGTCTATCAAAGAACCGTAGGCTAAAACATGGTAAGACGAGTGAAAGGTGGCCTCCCAAAGGACCGTCTCACCCAGTGGCAGTTCCTGTTTGGACCGCCACTGTCCTAGAAACCCTAAAATGGCGAGTTTGAAGAAAACTTCCATTCCACACCCCGTTCACGCCGACACGAAGGGGAAAACAAGGGGAATCTCATCCCCATCCTCTCTAGCACCGAGAGGATCCATTCAAACAAAACGTATGAACCTCACAGTTTTACAAGTCTTGAAAGCAAAACAAGGGAAGGGGGAAGAACTCCTCTTAGATTTTGAGACAAGTATATTAATTAATCCTTTAATTTCTTCCATTGTACAACTTGTAGATCACAAGCAAAATTTCCACGACAGTATTATATGCATCTTTATCCCCCCCCCTTTTTCCCCATGATGATGTGAATACGAAAGGCAAATAACCACTTGCGATCCACGGTTCAAAGCTATGGATCGATCGATCCTCCTGACGAGAACCCAGAACAGAAATTGCAGATCTTCAACATTTCTTCATGGGTAACCTCAGAGTGGAATATATGGGATCCTTTGGTGCAGTCAGCTGCCTTGTCCTCCTCTCATCAAACGTGGGGATCGAGAAGCAATTAAAAAAAGAGAAGTCGTCCTTAGTTCGCAACTTTGCATCGATCTGCAGTATCTTATCTCATCCTCTTATATGCATGCATGGTTCGATCTCTTGTGTACACATCTTGTAGTTCTATAGATATATTTATATATATTTCAAGAGCTCGATCCACACCCCCTGGCCTCGGACCCCTTCATCACTCTCAGCCGCCTGCATGAGGATGTGAACATCCTGCGCGCAGCAAGCAGGAAGAACACGTACGTACGTAAGCCCTCCATATATAATTATGAAGCCAGCTGATCCCAAAAGAACTTAATTTGCAAGCCAGAGAACATCACTATGTATAGACGACGATGGAAGAGATGTAGATATGCTTACTCCCATGGGACATCCCCGGCGAGCATCCAGTCCCCGTCCTTGTCCTCGTAGGTGATGGCGTAGTCCGCGGTGGCCTGCGCCTCTCCCGCCGAGAACCCGATGGAGTAGCACTTGAACATGCCCTCCATGGCCTCCCGCAGCTCCTTGTAACCCCTGAACGCGTTGAGATCTGTCTTCCTCAGGTATGGAGCCCCGTCCATGCTGACCTTCACGTAGAGGCCCGGGGCCTCTGCCTGCGTCTGCCTCGCCTCGAGGCAGTTCTTCCTGTACGACCGGATCGGCGGCCACCCCACCACTTGTTCCCTGCAGACGATTATTCGCAGAGTGCAGAACGTACGTGAGGAGCTGTAGTGCATGGGTGGACGGGTTCTGTGTAGGGATGGTTCTCATGGGAGGAGGACTTACTTGGCTGCAGGGGGCGCGTCGGCTTCGGGGAAGTGATCCTCCAGCTGCGTGCAGCTGCTGCCGGCCGACCCGTTGCAACTGCTCATGGAGGACCCGCTGCCGATCTCCTCGTCCACCTCGGCCAGCGCCCTCTTGGTGCCCCTGGGGGCGGCCGCGGCGCCCGCCGCCGGCTTCTGGGGCTCCTCCTCCGTCCCGGGGAGGCCGAGCCTCAGCTCCGTCGCCCTGAGGTTGTCGAGCTCCCTCTCGTAGGCTGTCTTGGCTTCCATCTCTCTTGCCCAACCCTCCAAACTCCGATCGATAACTTCTCTCTCTCTCTCTCTCTCTCTCCCCCACACGCACTGAAGAACTAGCTGTTCGATCGCTGGCGCCGAGCAACAAGAAGATCTACCTAGGGGAAAGACTCGCGATCCACTTGTGGGCTTCTTCTTGATCTCTTCCCCGGCGATGAGATGACTGATGGCAGATGAGTTGTTGGTTGCAGAAGGAAGGCGGTGACGGGAAGATGAGCAGTGGAGGAGGTGATATATAGGGAAAGGTGGGTGTGACTCCCTGATGCCATGGCCATCACGAGAAGCAGTACTCTTCTCCTCCTCCTCCGCGACACGGACCGAAGGGGGGGGGGGCGGCAGGGAGGAGAGGAGGTTGGGCGGGAGTGTCGGGGGCGCGGGGGGCCAACCACCCGGCAGGGGGGGTGGCCGCCCTCCTGGACTGCGTTCCCTGCCCACGGTCAGCGTCGTAGGGTCGGGGGGGGGATTCGGTCGAGGGTGAGGACGCGTCCCTCGGGCAGCTGTCTGGGGCAGGCAAGGAGCAGCCCCATGTGGGTAGTGTGGGTGTGGGGTTGGGAGGGGATGGAGCACGAACGCTGTTGCCGTCTGCCGTCCACGGTCGTTTTTATAATAGTAATCACACGTTGATAATAATTTATCTTCCTAATAGTAGTCTATGTCGACTTGATGTCGTTGATGTGTGGCATCCGTGTCATGATAAGTTCTCTAGGAAATGATTGATGGAATTATATTATACATCAAAATGACTCAAATAAAATATAAGAGCTACATAACATGACTCAAAGAGATGATGGCACTTGCTGACGATCTATCCGGGCTTCAAAATGTGGAGGGGGGGTAAGTGATGTCCCCATCAGTGGATCAGCGAATTGGAGAGCTGTTTGTCAGTAGAAGCCTCACTCGATTGAGTGAGGGGTCGACGTAGATCTCAAGACTAAGATCAAACCACCTTAAAAGCTGTTGTGTCCACTGTGTGATTGCTTAATTCTTCATTACTATGTCTAGATGTATGCCTAGGATCATTTTCTGTAGGCATATGATGCTTTTCATATTTCCATTCTTATGATGTGCAGTTGTCATCAACCAAAGAGTATATAGAAAGGCGTGGCTGGAAAGATAAGTTAAGCCTATCTGGAATGTCACCTCTTGCGTTAGGAGATCCTAGATCAAACCTCTGCCCAGTACTGAATTCGGTTGTTGATTGTTTCCTAAAATTGTGTGTGCTAATTCATCTAGAATTGACTTTAGTATGCATTGCCTTGGATTGCTTGGTAGTTTCTTCATCTTATATCTTCATTGTGATCAATAACTCAATGATATGTCAAAAGGCTTAGTCAGAAGGATAGGTTACGCCTATCTAGGAAATTGACCCTTGCGTGAGGAGATTCTTGAATCGAACGTCCGCCTAGTACCATACTGCATTGGCTGATCAACACCATTGGAGTTCAATGTGGATGAATGCTATTTATTTTTACTGTTCATTTAGATTGACTTAGGGGCTTAGTTCATAGTAGTATTTTTCATTCCACATTTTAATTACTGCTGTGTGTGTACGCAATTTGAGATCGATCTATTCACCCCCCCTCTCGATTCGAAGTACATCCATTCCTCATCACGTGGTATCAGAGCATAACTCTCCTAAAGGGCTTAACATCCTGAAGAGATATGGTGAAATGGATGCTAGAGGACTCACAGTTGAGGGTCACTCCGTAAGTAAGCCTTCATTCTTTGATGGAACTAACTACGCATAATGGAAGAATCGAATGTAGGTTTTCTTACGAGCTAAAGATTATGAGATCTGGAAGGTGGTTAGTCGAGGTCCATTTGAACTTCCTGAAGTTGAAGATGTCTAGACTCGGGAGCAAATTCGAAGATCAACCCTGAATTGGAGTGCGATCAATGCTATGCAATGCGCTCCACATCCCACCGAGTTTTCCAGTGTATCTTCCTGCTCCACAGCAAATGAAATGTGTGATAAAGTGGAGGTAATATATGAGGGAACATCTCAGGTATGAGAAACAAAAGCTAACATATTAGTATCTAAGTATGAAGCTTTTAAAATGAAGTCCAACGAAACTATTTCCGAGATATATGCTAGGTTAATGGTGCTCATTAACAGTTTGAGAAGCATAGGCAAACCTATAGTGAGTATGAGCTGGTCAGGAAGATTCTTCGATCCCTGACACCGTTCTGGCATACGAAGGCCACTGTAGTGGAAGAATCCAGGAACCTGGCGACTACACTGTTGACGAACTCATCAGTTCGCTTATGACATATGAGCTGAATATCAAGAGGGTCGATGATTCTGAAAAGAAGAAAAAGCCCCTGGCACTTAAGATAAATTCTAGCGACAAAGGGTCTTTGAGTGAGCATAGCTCATCTAGTTCCAAATAAGACTCAAGTGAGTTTGCTATGTTAACTAGAAAGTTTAAGAAATTATTGAGGAGAGAAGGTAAGAGTTTCAGACGAAAATACTCCTCAAGAAAGAGACAGTTAAGATTTAAATTTGATAATGCCAAAAAGACTGATGGTATTGTATGTTATAATTGCAGGAAGTTAGAGCACCTGAAGGTAGATTGTCCTGAATTACAGAAGGAGAAATAGTCCAGGTGGAAGAACAAGAAAGGCAAGGCCATGGTGGGCACCTTGAGCGATGAAGAAGAAGACAGTCAGAGCAGCTCATCTGACATTGAGGTTGAAGACAAGTTCTGTCTGATGGCCAAGAGAGAGGATGAAGAAAAGGAAGATGATGAGATAACTTCCCCATTTAAAAACTATACTCATAGTGATTGGGAAGAAGCATATGTAAAAATTCTACATAAATATGATGATGTTCGTAGGGAGAATAAGCATTTAAAAAAGAAGATAAACTCTCTAGTCAATGACACTTCTTTGAATGATAGAATTTTATGCCTGATGGAGGCTCCACAAATCCAATGAGGTCTCGCCTTCTGCTGTGTAGAAAGTGTTCATCTCTGCATTGAAGACCTTGATCATTCCGCAATAGAGGCCCTTGGAGGTGGGGTAGCTGTACTGGGAGGCGTAGACGCTGTGGTAGATGTTGGCTCGAACAAGTATCAGGGCGTAGTTCAACAGTACGTGCTCTGCGAATTCCACTGCCCCTTCTCGGAAGGTATGTGCGTCTTGGACCTTCAGCTCCGCAAACCAACCTAGGGCCAACTCGTGCTTGAAGCAGATGGCCAGGCAGTCCAACAGGAAAGGCTCCTCTCTGTATCCCCACTTCAGCGGAGCTAGGAATAAGCTGAAGTGGTGCTGCTCGCCCTGGACCCGTCCAGTAGCCATGTCCCACCGAGCTGGGGTGAAGTCGGAAGCTCACACCAACTTATCTTTTGTCGGCAGCACTGCTTCAATCCCCAACACGGGCTTCCACTCCCTTGTCTCCCCTACCAAAAACATGGGGATACTCCTGGGAACACTATATAATAAGCTGTCCCGGGACTGCAGAACGGCGTGCTCCACATCCCTGGCAGCTCGGAGGTCCCTCCTCTCCCGGTGACGGAAATGCTTCAGGAAGCAAATAAGATGCTTGTCCTTCGGGTAGTCCTTCCTATAATACCAGGCCCGGTCGAAGGTGAAGCCACTCTCGGTCCGGGCAACTCGGCCGAATTCCATGGTCTCTATATCAGAGCCCGACGACTCGGCCAAAGCGGCCACTTCCCCATGCTCGCGATCCAAGTCTTCAATGTTGAGACATGTGACCGCTGGCACAACGGGCAGGGGAGCAGATTCGGTGCTAGTGGCAACAGGAGCCAAAGAACAGCTTGGAGCAGCCATTTATCTGCAGGGTGCAAGAAATTCAAAATCAGAATAAACCACAAGTAAAAAACAGAAGGAAGAAAATCATGAAGGGTTCATGCTACAATTGAAGTGGACGAGGCATTGATAAATTCTGACGAAATTTTGGCAGAGTTTTCCCTAGGCCAGAGGCGTAAGGAAAAAATACGGGTGCACGCCCACAAGGAGTGACGGCCCCAACAAAGTCACGGTGTGCCCCGAGAGCAACACCGAATGCTCCTCCGGTCGAAGATGCTCCCTCTCTACACGGTACGCTTGTTGGAGCCTCTACCCGGCACACCTCCTATGCCCTTGTCCAACACACCCACGGTGGCCCTCACCTAGCACACTCCCGCAGCCTCTACCCGGCACACCCCTGGGTGCCTTCCCCGGCATATCCCCCTGTGCCCTTGGCCGACACACTTCGCGTCCGCCTTACCCGACACGCTCTGCTTGGGCACCCTTTACCCGGCACACCTAGTTGCCTCCTTCTCTGGCACACCTGGCGTCCCTTCTATCCGGCACGCCCACAGTATCCTCCCCGACACACACCCCCGGGGTGCTCTCCCCCGGCACACGTGGTGCCTCGCTGTCCGGCACGCCCCGTGCCCCCTAGCCATCGGCACACCTATGCCCTAGTTTCCCGGCGCACCTGCAAAGCTCTCCCCCGACACACCCCTACCCGTGGTGTTTGGCACACCCGTGCCCTTCTTCGTCCGGCATGCCTGACCCTTCTCTACCTGGTGCGCCCTCATGCCCTGTCTTCGGCGCGCCTGGAGCCCCCTTTAATGACACACTCCGGCGGCCTCCGCCACGGCGGCACCAACAGTGCTCGCCACTGCCCCTCCACGCCAAGAGAGGAGAGGGGAAAGAAGAAGAGGAAGAGGAGGAAGGAGGGGGAGAAGAGGAAGAGGAGCCTAGGGCTCCGCCACCCCAAACGAGAAGAAGAGAGAACGGGAGAAAAGAGAAGAGAATGGGGGAGGGGAAGAGAAGAGAAGAGAGCAGGAGAGAAGAGAGAGAAAGGGGGGAACCTCTCCACGGCGGTCGCCTCACCCTGATGAGAACAACGGTGACGACAGCGGCGATGGCGAAGCTCGGCGATGGGTAAGAAGGAAAGAGGAAGGAGGAAGGGAGGGGTCACTCGTCCACCAAAGAAAGAGAGAGAGGGAAGGAGAATTTGAAAGGGGGGGGCTCGGTGTGCCACCCCCGCCCCTTTTATACGGCGAATAAAAAAAGAAAAAAAAGGGAGAGAAAGAGAATAAGAAGGAAAGGGGAATTAAAAAAAAGGGAGACAAAAAATTCTATTGTCAGTTTCAGGTCGCGATCTTGCGATTGACCGCAACCTGGAAGAGGCGGCCCTTGGGAGACCGCCATTTGGTCATTTAAGTCAATTTTGAGTCGGTTCCTAGTCACGATCTTGTGACTGACTGCCTTCTTGAAGTGATGGTCAGGCAAGGATCACAACCAGGAGGTGTTAATGGGGTTTTCGGGGTAGCCTGTAGATGGCGGTCTAGCCCTAACCACCTTCTGTCAGAGGCGGCCCTGAGGAGGTGGCGTTCTACAAGTGGCGGCCTCCTAAAAGATCGCAATCTGACTATTTTCTATCGGTTTCCATTTTTGGAGTCCTCTGAAGATGGCGGTTTGGCCATGACCGCCACCTTCAGGAGGCGGCCCTATGAGGACTTCCACCTGCAAGAGGCAGCCTTCTGATGACCACCTCCTATCTATTCAATTCTGCTAATGGCGGCCCTGCTGAGACCGCCACTATGAGGTAGCGGCCATGGGATGACCGCCACCTGTTCTAGGTGCTCTTTTCGCATCGGTTTGGCTTTCTGGTGATATGGTTTCGACCCCTTGGTTAGCCCTTGGTTTCGTGCATGTCTTGGATGTCCCGTGAGGGCTGTGACCATGTGTTTTGGTGTCCAAAATTATCATAGTATCGAGTAGCGTGCTCGTGTTGTTTTGAGAGTTGTTAAGGTCTCCGGTCAACCTGGTTGTGACCCAGTGGTTGACTCTTGACCTCGTGAGTGTCTCGGTTGTCCCGTGGGGATCGATATTGTATTCCAGATGCTCAGAGGTATCGTGTTACCTCGGTTTGCATGTCCGTGTGGTTTGAGGGCTCTCCTGAGCCCTCGTGTTTCGTGTTTTTCTCGTTATGCAGAATTGTGAGTCCGACGAGCGGCCTAGGGGCCAAGGACTTATGTTTCGCTGTGACTTTTGACCTAGGGACTAGGCTAATTTGACAGCGTGTTGCCGCTATGTACGACGGTCTTGACCCGAGTTATGTGACCCAAGGATCATTGTGTTAGCAAGGCTAGTTGACTGTCCTGAGTCTAGCAGTTGCGTGCTGCCTTGTGCTCAGTGGTACGTGTGACTGGTGTGTGTGTAGTCTGTCCGTACTTCGGTGTTTTTCCTCGAAGAGTCTCTGTGTCTAGTGAGCCTCCACTAGTCGTAGCCTGACGACACTTCTTGTTGGCCCACCTGGGAGTGGTGGCGGGGTAGTCCCAGTAGAGATGATTTTTAGGCTAGTTTTCGAGGGCCCCTTTGCCATGCTGTTAGAGTCCGACGGGAGGGGAAAACCAGCTAGAGACCTAGCTCAAGGCATTGAACTTGTGTGTGCACACGTGGTCGGGGATGTTAGACCCACGCTGACGAGCGTGACCCTGACTAGTCACTCGCTTACTTGGTTACTTGTTACGATGTCTCAGTTACCGCGTTCGAGGTGAGTGGGAGACACCCGAGGCACAGTATAAGACATCAATGGACGCGTCTGGCCTTGCTTCTAGTGAGAGGGTACTTCTGTCACATGACACTTAATTCTTGTGACTCGTGTGGTTCTCGTGCAGCATGAGTTTCTTGGCGTGCTTCTTCGAGTAGTCTGTGTTCAAATTTACCCGTAGTCAATGTGGAGTACACGACAGTGAGGTCGTGTATGTGTTGATACTTTTAGATCATGTGGTCTTGAGTTGGGCTTCGGTCTCTGAAGTTGAGCCTGCACGATAGAGGTGTCGTGGTGTTTGTTTTCTGGCTAGGTAGCCAGAGTTTCGTTATGTTGGTTTAGCAATTCCCGACGTGAGATCGGGCTTGCTTGTTTGTGTTTCTTGCCGATAGGAGTAGCTTGTGGCTCAGCCGTGGTTTTCTCGACTATCGTCGTTACGGTTGTTACTTTTGTTGTTATTGTTGCTCCTGCTTTTGTGTTATTTTTAGCGCTATTGTTTACCACTGTTATTTCATGGTGGGGATCCGCGGGACCCCTACTGAGCTAGTGAGACGAGGCTCATCCCTGTTCTTTCAGGTTCGACAGTTGCTCCTTGAGGTTCAGGGTGCGGTACGTGGTTCTTAGTGCCAACTTTGCCAATGTCGGGCTACCCTCGACATCAGAGTACGTTTCTCTTCCTATTGGACTATACTGTAGTTGGGTTGGACTCTGTTGTAGCTCTGTTATTAACTGTTATAGTTTAATTTGTTAATTGAAAATGTCTTTCACTTCTTTCTTTCTTTTCTCTTTTTTTCCTCTTTTTTTTTAGAAAACATAGACAATGACCAAGCCATTCGGACAGCAACCATGCAAATTTACCCACAACGGGGTAGAGAATGGTATTATTCATTAAATGGAGGCACTGGAGCGTGATACAATCTCAGGTGTCTCCCATTAAGGGGCGAAAGTTGAACTTCCCCGCGGTGGTTGACAATTACATAGGCCCCGCCCTCGTAGACTTTTTGGACTACGTAGGGTCCGAGCCAATTCTCATTTAGCTTGCCCTTGGGGTTGGCAGCCATGACTTTTCTTCTCTTGACCATGACAATGTCACCCTTCTTGAATTCGCACTCCTTGACGAGCTTGTCGAAGGTGCGTGCTATCCGGGCCTGATAAACCTGGATATTCTGCTAGACTTGAAGCCGCTTCCCATCTAAGTCAGAGAGCTCTTTGAGTCTTCGCTCAACATTTGTTTGCCCTTCCTGGACCAGCCCCTGTTGAATTGTGACCCTTAGAGGAGGTATCCCTGTTCAATAGGGACGATTGCTTTCGAGCCGTACACCAAGCAGAAAGGCGAGCAGTCCGTCGGAGTCTTGTAGAGGGTTCGATATGCCCACAAAGCTTCATACATCCTCTCTTCCCAGTCCCTTTTATTGGAGCTGGCAGTTTTTGCCAAGAGGGTGCAAAGAGTTTTGTTAAATGCTTCCGCTAGGCTGTTAGCCTGCGGGTTGTACGGGGTGGATGTCCTCCAGTCAATCTTACATTTTTTGGCCAATCTGTAGACCTTCTGGTTTCGTAAGTGACTTACGTTGTCTGATACGATCTGACTGGGGATGCCGATTCAAAAAATTACATTTTACCGAATGAAACAGACTACAATTTCACCCATCACTTCTCTTAGGGCTATAGCCTCTGCCTAGCGGGAGAAGTAATCAGTCATGGCCAAGATGAATTTTCATCCTGAAGAGGATGGGGGCAGTGGGCCCACCACATCTATTCCCCACTGGGCAAATGGCTAGCTGGGTGCCATCGGATGCAGCTGCATAGGAGGTCACCTAGGGACCATCGCGTGCTTCTGGCATTTTTGACATGACTTGGCGTATTTGCAACAGTTGTCAAACATGGTCGGCCAGTGGTAGCCAAACTTCTTGACTTCGATCTTCATTTTTGGCCCTGTTTGGTGTGCGCCTGCGGTTCCAACGTGGACCTCCTTCATGACTTTCCAAGCCTCCTCTATGGACAAGCACCGAAGAAGGACTTTCCTTTTGGCGTCAGCCAATATTTGGAATAAAATTCTATTTCGGACCTCATAGGAGTCCTTTATTCTGATCAGCTTGACCCTCTCTTCTCTCTTGCTGGGCAACTGCTAGTACTTGAGCCACTGTATAAGGGGCTCCCTCCAGTCAGATGAGCTGACTACCTCTACCGCGGCAGCTTCATGTTCTTCCTTTTCAAGTTCTTCTAGCATGCTGGGGACCTACCATCGGTTGATCACTCGTATGTTGAGTGATTCTCCTGGCGGGATCGCCAAGGAGCTTGCCAATTTTGTTAGTGCATCGGCTTGTGCATTCTCTCCCCTGGCGACATGGCCTATCTCGATGAGGTAGAACCGCCCCATGAGCTACTTCACGTTCTGGTGGTAGGGGAGTAATTCAAACTTCCGGACGTCAAACTGCCCCTGGACCTGTTTGACGACCAACAGTGAATCGCCAAATACTTGTAGCATCCAGATCTCCAAATACAGGGTGACCTGGAGGCCTATGATTAGGGCTTCATACTCCGCCTCGTTGTTTGTACAGGGCATGCTGATAGAGCAAGAGGTATGCAGCACTTCTCCCTCCGGGGATTTGAGGACGATGCCAGCCCCAGCCCTTATTTTGGTGTGCCCAGTTGGGCTAGTTTCTGTTCTTGACGCCCCGTCGAAATATAGCTGCCAGGTGGCCTGCTGGATTTGATTTACTTCCAGTGTCTCATCTTCGGGAAGTTCCGTAATCAGCAGAGAGTCTTCAGGCACGGGGTGCGCCACATGGAAGTCCGCGATGGCTTGGCCTTTAACGGCCTTCTGTGGTACATAGGTGATGTCAAATTCCTTCAGCAGCACCGCCTACTTGCCGAGGCGCCCCTTCAAAGCTGGTTGAGAGAGGATGTATTTGACAGGGTCGGCTCTTGATATGAGTCGTACTGAGAAGGCCCGAGCCCATACTGTCCACATAGACCTCGACGCCGGGGGCGACCCGGGCGGGTGTACCGCTCATATTTTCGAGGAGGCTCCCTGCGCTCTCCATCTTGATTCTGCCTTTTCGCCTGGCCCGAGCCTTGCTCGAATGATCGCTTCCTATCTCCCTCTCGACCAGAGCCCGTCGCACTGCGACAGGCGCTGAGGACTTCTTCGCACTCTGCATGGCGTAGGGCTAGGGTCACCAGATCGGCTAGGGCGATGGGGGGATGGAGGACCAGCTCTCGCCAGAGGTTCTCATCGCGGGTGCCTCCAGTCAGTGGGGTGATGGCTGAGGCAATGTCCAGGCGAGGGATACATAGGGATTCCAATTTAAATCAGTTGATAAAAGCCCGTAGCTTCTCCCCCTATGCCTGCTTTAGTGCCAATAGCCCCGCAACGGACCTTGGAGGACCGCTGTCAGCAAAGCTCTCTTTAAAGATCCGCCCAAACTGTCGAAAGTCGTGAATGCTGCCAGGGGCAAGTGCTCGAAACCAGGCTTCAGCGCCCTGGGCCAAGGTGGTCACGAACGTTTGAAACTTGATAGCGTCCGAAGCCCCGTGTAGAGTCTTCAGGGAATCAAAGTTGTCGTAGTTGTCGGCCGGGTCTCCCTAGCCATTGTATGACTTGAAGGTTGGTGGCGAGACTCTGGGGGAGATCTCAGCCTTCAACATTTGGTCGAAGAATGGAGATTGCTCCCCGTCCTCCTTAATGGACGTCTTCTGCAAGGCGCGGAGGGCACACTCCTACTCCACGAAATGTCGCTACAAGTCCTTCAGTTGGAGGGACAACTCCGATTGACGCTGAGCCAAGGGGCTATGAGGGCACCCTTGCCGGCTGCCTCATCATCCCTCAGGGGTGTCGGTGTCCTGGGGCTGCTGGCTTGCCCCAGACCTTTCACTCCTCAGAGTGGAGGAGGCTTCTTGTTCTGGAGGAGGGGGTTGCGAAGGTCCTCCTAACCTATTGCACACAAGTCGTCTTCCCTGCAGGGTGAAGTGGCCTCTGGTGGTTTGTTGGGAAGCTCATCCATGGGGTGGGCATTCCTGGGGAAGTCGTGACTTCTCCTCCCTGGTCGCCTGGGTCCTCATTAATTCCACGAGGATATCCAATTTGGCATTGAGGGTTTAGAGAGCGTCAGGATTCCCATTGGGGGGTTACACCCCCGTAGCTGGTGGAGGTAGCTCGTCGACTTGGTTGTTATTTTCAGAGGGGAGGCTTCCCGTGGGGCGGGGAGGCACAGGATCTCCTTCCCCTCCCCCCACGGCGCCTCCCCCACCGCCAGCGGTCCTCCTATCAAAATTTCTTTGCACCATTATGGCTCTTCACTCGTTTCCCACAGACGGCGCTAGATGAAGAGGGGTGATCTCGTGTCGATCCTGAGCCGTGTGATCTTGGGAGAATCTCTTATCACGATCACCACATTTGTATGAACTGTAAGGTAGGAAATGGATCAGGTGTACCTAGGGATGAATCTCTGGGGGAAACCATCTGACACTTAAGTAAGCGAATAAGGTAGAGCACAGATGCAAGGGGAGATGGCAGGAGGAGAAAAGGGTGTGAGATCGCTCTCCACCAAGAAGTGTGGTGGTTCTTACTCAGGATTGTTGCCTACCTCATCGGAGGGTCTTCTAGGGTTTATATAGCGATCCATTTAACATAAGAGCCCAGGGAGTTGAGGGGTCTAGGGAGTCGAGAGGATTTATGGGAGAGTTACGTCCTCGTCGTGGGCTCTTTATAGCACAAGGACTCTTGCTCTCCCTTATCCCTTGGAGTTCCCTACTTCTTAAAGCTACGTAATGGATGCTTGGGCGAGCTTCTAATGGTCGGTCCGAGCTTGGGATGCCGACTGGGGATCCTCCCGAGCTGTGGGCATGTAGCTCGGATAGGGTGCTCTGGGCACCCGTAGGGGCCTCCCCAACCGACCTGTCGCTCGGACTTCCGGACCCGGGGGTCGCCTAGGAAGTGCTGATCCGAGTGGATTTTGGGTTTTGAATAAGTGGGCCCAGAATGGGACTATCACTTTGGGGAGCTAGGCCTAGTTTGGTCAAATTGGACTTAGTTGGACCATGCTCTTGGGTGATAAATTTCCCCCCTCTCCACTTTCTATCTGCTGTCAAATTAGATGGAGTCCAAAACACTCTTCCTTGAC
>JANBPO010001327.1:0-31035 GCA_024336825.1 Amorphophallus titanum | reverse complement strand
CGGGATGGAGCTTCCGAGCGTCGCGGGGCCAAGCGCAAGGATCCCGTGGAGAAGATGCTACGGTCCTTGATGAAGGCTGTGGCTACTGAGAGAAAAAGGGCGAGAAGGGCGGAGGCCGCTCGCTCGATCGAGGGGGGCGCTCAATTGGCTCTCCCGTCTATTGAATCGGAGGGGGCCGCCACCGTCAGAGGAGTCGTGGCCGAGGCGGATGTGTCCCAGGCGGAGGTGGCTGGTGCTGGGTCACCTGTCGAGGCTGAGGGGGCACAAGGCGGCGAGAACCACTCCGAGCTGGTCGAGGTCGAGGGGTCACGAGGTAAGGTGACCCAATCCCAACTGACCGAGGCTGCGGAGGCGCGGGAGGAAGCGGCTCAAATCGAGCCAGTTGGTGGGCCCCCAGGAGTGGGGATACCTGGGGGGATTCCATGATCCCGGCTATCCCAGAGAGGACTGTCCCTCTCGCGGCGGGCGCCTTCGCCGTCTGAGCCTCCTTGTACCGCAGGTGCCATTCCGTGACCTCAGGGGCAGTTCGGGGAGGACTCGGGCGTAGTTCCCCTTCCGTGCTTCTCGAATGAGTCATGGAAGGTGGTTTGATCATGGCCCAGCTGGGGGCCGAAATGACTGATCTGTTCGCTCAGGTGAACTTGGAGAGGGAGTCCCTGGCCTGGGCCTGCAGCGCGTCCGACCGAAAGGTCAAGCGCTTGACTCTCGACCTTGAAGACCTTCAGCGGGAGGTGGCCTCGCTCAAGACACAAGCGAAGTCAAGCCAGAAAGAGGCTCGGGAATCGACCGAGCAGCTGGTTCAGGCCCGTTACATGGTTGGGCTGAAGGATAGGCTCCTGGATGCAGAGCGCAAGGTGCAGGCCGAACGCGATGAGCAGTGGAAGGCCAAGCATGAGAAGCTCGAGGGCTGGGTCTGAGAGGCTGAGCGACGGCGGGCGGAAGCCGAGGGCGCGTGAGCTGAAGCTAAGAGGGGGCAGTCCGAGGTAGAGCGGAGGGTGGCCGAGCTCGAGGAGAAGGCGGAGCTGGCTGGATTGGAGACACTCGAGCAATACAAACGCTCGAAGGATTATTAGGCGGCGCTTCAGAAGGCTGCCTTTGCCTACTACGAGCCAGGCTACCGTCGGGGGCTACGAAAGGGGTTCTCTCAGGGCTACCACTGAGCGACCTCTCTGGCCTACCAGTAGGCACACGGAGAGCTTGAATTTCCTTCCGGGCGGTGCTATGACTCAGATGAGGATGTTACAGATTCTTCCTTCCCATTGTCAAGTGAAGGTGGAAGTCGGGGTGCCTCCATTTCGTCCGAGCGATCGCCAACTCTGGCAGTCTCGGGAGGGCATGCGGTCGAGACAATTCCCACGCAAGCGGGGTTAGTGTCTGGACCGGCCGTCACCGAGGGTGCAGGGGGCGAGTCACTTGCTGCCGAGGATCCTTTGTCTTTCGAGCTTCGTGATGGGCCCGAGGCCTGATGTAGGTTTTTTCTTTTTCTTTCCTTTCTTTAATGTGGCCATGTAAAAATTTTTTCTTGCATATGTGATGGCAGTAGTAGTAAATGCTGAATTGACTGTTCCTTACTACCTTTGGCGCAATTTGACTATTGTACTTGTAGTTGTTGGAAAGGCGGCGATTTTCTCTACGGATATCTTGCGTGTCGATTGGTCAGGCAATTGGCGTGGCGTTGGCGCCTGTCCATCTTCCCGCACTTTAAATGACTTGTCACTTCGCATGTTTCCGTTGAGGGGGTGTTGGTAGAAAATGAGGTAACCGCCTTGGGAAAAGGGTGTCTGCCTTTCGCGCTTCTTTGAGGGTAAAGTCATTTAAGACAACAGCTCCCCTTCGGCCTATAAAAGGTCACGAATGGCGTTTCCTCCTCTTTTCATCGCTGAAGGCCATCCATCCGATTTCTCCTCTCCACAAAGTGTTGTGCTGTTAGTCTTGGTGGAGCATGGAAGGCGTTTCAGAGGACGAAGATGCAGATGATGGTAGGGGGGAGATTTTCGCTAATTTAGTTCAAAAGAGTGTTCGACGGTCGGTGGGTAATTCGAAAGAGGGCTTGACGTGTGGTGGCACGTCCTCTACCTTCTTTTGGACCGCTGACACCACCTTGGGAGGAAGGTAGAAGCGGACAGATGAGGGCATGCCACTGTGCCCTTGTTCCATTCTCGCCTCTCCTCCTCCCCTCCCAATACTGTCCAAACAAGTCAAATGCACAGTGATTTATATAGTGTCAGCATCATCAAAACAATAGGGAAACTCAACAGAAGTCTCCTAGCTAGAAGTGTCTATCTCAGACTTTGGCACTGTAGTACTGGGTGAGGCACTGCTGGTATTCTGCGGCTCGGATGCTTGCAATCTCCCGGATCTCACTCGCCAAATCAAGGTTCTCCAGTAATTTTTACTCGTTCACCTCAGGCGAGATGTTAGTGATTCAGAGAGATGGGTTGCCGATCTCCAGCAGGATCACAGCTTCAGTGCCATACACCAGTTGAAAGGGGGTTTCACCGGTGGCCGTTTATGGAGTAGTTTGGTGTGACCATAGTATGCTTGGTAATTACTTCGGCCAGCTTCCCCTGGCCTTGCCGAGCCTAATTTTTATGCCTTTTAAAATAGCCCTGTTGGCATTTTCAACCAGCCCGTTGGCCTGAGGGTGGGCCACCGAAGTGAAGTGGTTGCGAATATTAAGGTCGGTACATCTGTCTCTAAAGTAGTGAGAATCAAATTGTCGACCGTTATCACTCACAATCACTTGGGGGATACCAAAATGACAAATGATCATCTTCCACATGAAACTCCAAACTACCAATTCAGTGATCCTGGCAGTGGCCTCAGCTTCAATCCACTTTGTAAAGTAGTCGATGGTGATGATGACAAACTTCTTCTGGGCCTGAGCCATAGGGAATGGCCCCAGAATGTCGATTCCCCACCAAGCGAAGGGATATGGCTCGGTAACAGTAACGAGCTCTGAGGCAGGCTGGTGGACCAGATGGTCGAAGCGTTGACATTAGTTGCACTTCCGTACGTAGGTCGAATAGTTATGCTGAAGGGTAGGCCACCAGTAGCCTCACCGAAGCAAGTTCCTAGGAAGTGATCTTCCTCCCTGGTGCGCGTCGCAGATGCGTTTGTGAACTTCTTGAATTGCTTGGCCATCTTCGTTGGTGCTAAGGCACTTAAGGAGGGGACCAGAGAAAGACCTACGGTATAAGGCATCGTCTGAGATGATAAAGCGTCGGGCCTAGTACTTCAATCTCTGAGCATCCTGAAGGTCGGAGGGCTCCTGGGAGTCTCGGAGCCATGACAAGTAAGGGGTCTGCCAGTCGCTCGGTGTAGCTGGGTCAACAATCATGAGCTCAGCTTCAATGCTTGGTTGTTCTAGCTCTTCGAGGAAGACCGAACGAGTACCTTCTGGGCTGAGGGAGGAGGCTAGGAGAGAGAGGGCGCCCGCTCGGGAGTTATCCTCCTGAGCTATTCGGACTTCCTCGAAACTCTCAAATAGTTGGGCTAACTCTCAGACCAATTGAAGGTACTTAATCATCGGTGCTTCCCGAGCTTCGTAGTCACTATTGACCTAGCTGGCGACCAGCTGGGAATCCATATGAATTCAAACTCGCTCGGCCCCTAGTCGTCGTGCCATCCTGGCCCCCGAAATGAGGGCTTCATACTCAGAGGCATTATTGGATGCCTGGAAGTTGAACTTCAAGGCGTATTGCAGCTCTACTCCTTCGGGTGATTTGAGGAGGACACCAGCACTGCTTCCAGCCAAGTTGGATGATCCATCTACGAACAAGTCCCAAATGGGTCCTCGTGCGGACGATGACTCTTCCTTGATCGGGACGGTGCTTTTTGCGATGAAGTCTGTGAGGGTCTATCCCTTGATGGCTGCATAGGGGCATAGGAGATGTCGTAGGCCCCGAGCATGATGGCCCATTTGACGAGGCACCCCGAGACTTTGGGATGAGAGAGGATCTTCTTCAAGGGTTCACCAATCAACGTGACGATGGAGTGACCTTGGAAGTAAGGTCAGAGGTGCTTGGCCAAGGTAGCCAGTGCTAGTACGAGTTTCTTGGTTGCAGGGTACCTTCTTTCGGCCTCGTTGAGCACCTTGCTGGTGTAGTAGACTGGCCTCTCAATTTTTACGTCGTTTTGGACTAAGACCGAACTTACGGTGGAGGGAGTCGCTGAGAGATATAATTGCAATGCTTCTCCTGGGATCGATTTTGATAATACCAGGGACGAGGCTAGGAATTCCTTAAGATCTTCAAAGGCCTTCTGACATTTCTCATCCCAGGCGAACGTGGCAGATGCCATTTTGGGTCCCCTCAACAGCTTGAAGAAGGGTAGGCATCGTTCGGTCACTCGAGACAGGAAAGGTGAAAACCTGAAAGGGTGCCTCAGGCAAAATCGGGTCACCCCTCGGTATGAAAACCTGCAAGGGCGTACTGTAAAAAGCTAAAGGGGGCCAGCTCTGGCAAGAAGCCATAAGGGCGGTAGAGCTGGTAAAGAGAGAAAAAAAAAATCCTCTCCTTCTCTGCTCTTCACTGACGGGGGTCGTCGACCGCGACATCCTGTCAACGGCGACCTCAGCATCACTCCATGATGGTGGTGACCCCTACACTCTCGAGAGCCAAGCCACCCCAGTCCCAGTACCAGTCCCAGTCCTAGCATTGTGGCTTCAACGCCTTCACAAGCCAGCCACCTAGTTCTTGTACCAGCTTCTAGTCCTAGCATCGTGGCTTCAACGCCTCCACAGGCTAGCCACCCCAGTCCCAGTACCAGCCCCATGTCCCAGTATTATGGGTTCAACAGCTTCACAGGCCAACCACCCCAGTCTCAGTACCAGTCCTAGTTCCAGCATTGTGGCTTCAACGCCTTTACAAGCCAGCCACCCCAGCTCCAGTACTAGTACCAGTTCTAGCATTGTAGCTTCAACACCTTCACAGGCTAGCCACCCAGTTCTAGTGCCAGCCTCCAGTCCCAGCATTGTGGCTTCAACGCCTTCATAGGCCAACCACCTAGTTCTAGTACCAACTTTCAGTCCCAGCATCGTGGCTTCAACGCCTCCACAGGTTACCCACCCCAGTCCCAGTACCAGTCCCATGTCCCAGTATTATGGCTTCATAGGCCAGACACCGAGTTCTAGTACTAGTCACCAGCTTCGGCATCTTGGCTACAATGCCTGCATAGGCCAGCCACTCAATTCTAGTGCTAGTTGCCGGTTCCGTACTTGCGGCTACAACGCCTTCCTAGGCCAGCCACTCGGTTCCAGTGCCAGTTGCCAGTCCAGTAATCCAGCCATAGCGCATTCATGAGCCAGTCACCCAGACCCAGTACTAGTGTCCAGCTCCAGTCTTCTGACTACAATCCCTTCACAAGTCAGTCAGCCAGCCCCAGTCCCTAATCCCAAGCCGTTGGCCGTCACACCCCCTAGGGTCATCTGACCATCACGGCCCCAGCTTCTCAACCCAATATGAATTACATTTCCAGCTAACAACATGAAAACAACCAGTACCCTGGCGTCAATCCATAACCAATGTGTTCCAGAACCAATCCCTAGCCTTAACTCCATGGGTCACCGTATCCTAATGAAGCACATATTAGGGAAGAATGAAGTAGACTAATAGTAAGTGGTCACCAGTCCCCGCATTCAACCCCATTGCATGAAATAAGAAGCGGAACAACTCGGTAAATGACAATACCAAAATCCAGAATTTGTCATTAACACTCTGTAAAAGGGTGCCCAAGACATGCCCTTGGGGTAATAAAAACGTACAGTCTGGATAACAAAAAAGGGGAAGGGGAAGTGATACAATCATGTCCTAGCCTCGCTCCCCTCCAGCTCTGCCAACTGGGACTCCGTAGTCGCCAGCTCCGTCTCCAAGGTCGACGCAAGGTGAACGCTGGCCTAGGCTCTAGTGTCGGCAACCTGCCACTCGACCTCAGTGAGCTCCATGGCTCGTCGCTACTCTTCTAAGGCCTTCGGCAATGCCTTAGCTCTACTCCTCGCCTCACTCAGCTGCCTAGCACTGTCCTGAGCAAGAGTCACGGCTGCATCTGCAAGCCTCCTCTGCTCAGCCGCCACTGACGCGAGCTGAGCACACTGCTGCTGCGCCCCCCGGATGGCCGCCAGTCATTGTGCCCGCTGCTCCTGAGCCTCCAAAAGCCATAGGTACTTCACTCAAATGCCGGCCAAGCTAGACATCCAGAGCTCATGAGGGAATCCAAGGCCGTGGTAGCCGTGTGTGCACTCCCTCAGGCACTGCCGAAGCTCCTCTGAAGAAGGCAGGGGATCACCTCCTACGTAACCCCGGGCTCGCTAGAGCAAGGCCGCACCCACGCTGGCACCCAGCAGCTGCTCCGGTGGTGAAATAGACGTAGGCCACTCGATCCCCAGCTCTAGGGAGGAGTGACCCACCTTAGCTAGCACACCGGAAGAACCTGTACATCCCCATCAAACACAAAATGGGTCAACAATGTTCAGGGCTTCCCCATGACAAGACAAGGTGAAAAACCTGAGAAAGGTCCTAACTCTCACCTGGTGTGGCTCCCGCCGATCCTCTCGGTGCTAGAGAGGTTGAGGACTAATTTCCCCTTGTTTTCCCCTTCACATGGGTGTGAACGGGGCGTGGAATGAAATTTCTCGCCGTTTTCGCCGTTTTCGGGTTCGGCACGGCTTAGCGGTCCTTCCAGCGACCGCTAGAGTATGAGGTGGTCATGTGGAGACCGCTAGGGTCCCCCGTATGTCGGTTCGAGCCTTGCGGTCACGCGATGGACCACCAGGGGAGCTTAGCGGTCGGGCGGAGACCGCTAGGTTGTGTCTTGCGGTCTAGGGGTGACCATTTTTCCGGTTGGAGTCATTGTGAGGTCAGTGGGGTAGCGGCCTTGCGACTGACTGTCACTCTGCTTGGCGGTCCGGAAGTGACCACTAGGGGTTTGGTACGTCTTCGACCCTTGCGGTCCTGGCTGGACCGCTAGGCCGGGCCTTGCGGTCTGAAGGAGACCGCCAGGCTTCCTAACGGTCCAGAGAGGACCGCTAGGTGATTTTCGTGCTCGTCGTGTCCGTTTTGCGTTGTGTTGGTCTCCGGTCGGTCCGGTTGAGACCTAATGACCGACCTATGACCCTGTGAGTGTCCCGGACACCCCGTGGAGACCGTGACCATGTTTTTGGGTGTCCGGCGGTACCGTGTTCCCTCGATTAGCGTGTCGTGGGTCTTGGAGGTCTGGGTGACCCCGTGTGTATTCTGAGCTTTCGTGTTTGCGTTAGATCGAGTTGCCGTGAGACGGTATGAGTGCGGTGGGCCTTCCCGGCACGTCGTGGGTTTCTCCGGAAGTTAGTTTCCGAGTGGGCTATGTGTATGACCTTGGACTGTGAGTCCAGTTAACCAGTCTAGGACTGGAAGTTTTCCGTGTGTCCCATGGATGAGAGATCCACTTGGCAGCTTGTGACCTTTCTTGAGAATCGTGTCACCGTGGTTTCAGACCTAGAGATTAGGCCGGATTGACGGCGTTGTGCCGTCACGTGCAGCGGTCTTGACCCGAGTCTCGTGACTCAAGGACCGTTAGGTTATTAGGTCTAGTGGGTTGTCCAGAGCCTGGTGGCCGCGAGTCACCTGTTTTTTCGCGTTATTCGCGATGAGTGCATGCGTGATTTTCAGTGTTCACGTTTTGTGAGCCCCCACTAGTCGTAGCTTTCCTGCGCACGCGTGTGCGGACTCACTTGGGAGTGGTGGAGAGCGTGACCCGAGTGAGACGGTTTTACGTTGGTTACCGTAGGGCCCCTTGCCTTTGCAGCCTGAGTTCGGCTGGGGGGAAAACCAGCTAGAGGACCCGACCTAGAGCAGATGGTCTGTGTGTGCACGCGTAGTTGGGGGCAGAGGACATGTGCTGACGAGCGCGACCCCAGTTAGTCCTTATTTGTGGTTACTGTTACGGTGTCTCAGTCTCCGCCTGGGACGTCGTAGGGAGACACCTGAGGCTGCGGACTAAGTCGTTAGTGGACGCATTCGGCCTTGCTTCTAGTGGGCGGTACTCTCGTCACGTGACGTGAGTTGTCGTGTCGCGGGTTTTCATTTTTCGTCTGCGAGACGGGGTTTCATGCGTAGTCTCGGGTGTTTCTCCGTAGCCGAGATTTAGGGTTTTCTGTGAGCGTCACCGAGGGCTTTCCCCTAGACGGCGTTCAGTTCACGATGGTGAGGTCGTGACTGTGTTTCCTGACTGTGTGGTTTCAGTGTTGGCTTTCATGTGTGAACACAGGCCTCTACGACAAAGGTGTCGTGGCGTTTTCCTTGTAGGGTGGCTAGGGTGGTTTGTAGTCTGGTGGTCCCCCGATTGTGGGATCGGGGTGTTAGTTTCCTTTTCGGTAGGAGTAGTTGTAGAGCCGTGGTTTCATCGATTGCCGTGTTTCAGGGATTCGTGCACGATCGTGTCTCCTACCGTGTAGTTGTAGCTACTCATGTTGTTGTTGTTGTTGTTGTTGTTGTAGTTGCTGCTTTCCGCTACCGCCGTTATTTTCGGTTGGGGTTCCGTGGGACCCCTACTGAGCCAGTGATAGGAGGCTCACCCCTGGCTTTCAGGTGTTGCGGCTCCTCCTCGAGGATCGAGGTTGCTGCGCAGAAGTTTTTAGTGGCCAGTTCGCTGGGCCGAGTGTTCACTCGGTGTTGGGTACGTTTTCCTGCTTTAGACTGTACTTTTTGCTGCACTGGACTCTGTTGTAGTTGTTGTTTATTTATGTTATTGCATTCCCTTCCCGAGGTTTGTAGGCCGAGACGAGCTCGAGAGTGGGTTATTTTGAGCCGGGAAGGGTTGAGCATGTCACGGGGTGTGGTCGCCCGATCTATGGTTTTGAGCCGCGATTTCACGTTTTGAGGGCATAGAATCATACTAGGAGGGTTTGGGGTGAGACCCCCTTCGTTTCCCCCTAAAATGGGCTCATTTGGGGCCAGAAATGGGGTTTTCAAGGTCTATTCGCCGTTCTCGCCGCGGCGGGACTTGCACGGACTACCAGAAGCCGTGTAGGTCATGGCACGACCCTGGGAACGACTACTTGATAGCCCTGGAGCGTCTGGGAGCTACATGGTCTGTCGCGAGACCGTGTAACCTGCTGGGTGGCCAGAGGTTGACTGCTCAGATTCCTGCGTTTTGACCGTTGGCTTTTTACCGTTGCATAGTGCCTAGGTTGCGTGGCTAGGGACTAGTCGTGTGGCCCAGGGGCTGCGTCTAGCCATTCAGTGCATTGTCCATTGGGCGGAAGAACGGCCTGGTTGGGTTCGTTCAAGTCCCTGAGCGGCACGGTTCTAGCCGTGTTATTCCTGAGCGGCTAAGGGCTAGCCGTTCTTGTTCTTCACCATTGGGCGATTGAGCGGCCCGGTCTGGTCTGTTCATCTCCCAGCACGGCTAAGGGTTAGCTGTGCCACCCCTGAATGGCCAGGGTTGGGCCGTGTGGCTTTCCATTTTGTTCTGGGATGGAACTGTTCTCTTTTGACCATGTAGTTCCTGGAACGGCCCATTGTTGGCCGTGCAGTCCTTGAGCGGCCCAGGGTGGACCGTTCAATGGGTTTGTCTAACCGGTGATGTTTTCCTCTCTGATTCGAGTTCCAGGTGAGTGGTTTTCGATCCATGTGCTGACCCGTGGCCTGACAAATGCTGGACATCGTGTCAGGGCCAGGTGTTACGGTGCCGTGGGTTCCCAGAAAGTGTTGTTCTCGGCTTGTGCCACTGTGAGTCGGTGTTGGTACGAGGAGCGGTCCTTGTACTATGTCTAGTTTAGACGTTGTTTTCCACCGACTAGAGAGTCTACTCCTTCAGTGACCCTCCGCTAGTCGTAGCCTGCTTACACGCGTGTGGTCCCACCAGGGAGCGATGGAGAGGCTACCTCGAGAGGCGATTTTTGGACTGGTTACTGTTGGTCCCCACGTCTTGCAGCCAGAATCTGGCTGAGGGAAAAATCAGTCAGAGGCCAGACCTAGGACGCATGGTCTGTGTGTGCACACGTGGTTGGGGGCAATTGGACACGCGCTGACGAGCATGACCCCAGCTAGTTCTTATTCTGTGGTTACTTGTGTAGTGTGTTGGCCTCCGCCCAGGGCATCGCAGGCAGACACTTGCGGTGCAGTGTAAGTCATCAGTGGGCGCATCCGACTGTACTTCTAGTGGGAGATATTCATGTCTAGTTAGGGAGTGGCTGTCTGTTTTAGTCACTTTGGCCTTTTGGGTTTTGGTCACTTCACCGTGACGTGTGTGTCAGTTTTCACGTCGTGAAACTGGTGTCAGTAGTAGCAGGCCTTTTCCGTTTCTTGATTCTTGTTGTACTCGCTTAGCTGCTAGTGTAGTGATTTTCCGTTTTGCGAGGTAGGGTTCGAGTGATCCCTACTGAGCCTTTGTTTTGAGGCTCATTCCATGCGTGTTTTCACCATGTTTCAGGTGAGGCGAGGCTTTAGAGGAGTGCATTTGAGACTCAGCACGGTTCTAGTGCCCAGGGTTAGTTACCAGTTGCTCGAGCTGGGGTATGCCCCGAGTCATTATACTTTCCTTTCTCGTCACTGTACTAGTTGTGGACTACTGTAGTATTATCTGTTATTATTTTATTATGGACCATGTAATCTCTTTAATGTTAAATTTAATTTCCTGCTTATTCATATAAACTGCTTAATTTCTGTAATTATTTTTGATACTTATGTAGTCTCCACACCATCCATTTTACCCTTCTGAGTCTTCAGGCTCGTGGGTGGCAGTTCGGGATTCGGATTATTGGGCCTTCCAGGTATTCGGACTTTGGGTCGTGACAATTGGTATCAGAGCGTGGTTGTGGGAATACATGAGAATCATAAGTGATTGTAGTGGTCCACTAGTCCACAATGATGATGTGCAGTTGGCACTGGCTTAGGGCACCGCATGTTTTATTGACTTTGCCATTTTAAGAAATATTCATTCTAGGAGCGCATTCTAAACACATTCAACAAAAGAAACATGTTCATTCCATAAATGCATTCCACACACACATGCAACAAAATTACCAACCAAGCTATGGTTCATTTGGTAACACATTCAACAAAAGAAACTAAGGTTCATTTGACAACACATTTAACAAGGTTCAATAAAAGTCAACAAAAGTTCAGCAAAAGTGGATTTCCAATCCACAATCCACAACTAGCACATAACTTCACAAATAGCACATAACCAACACAAAACACATTCATCTCCCCCTTTGGCATCAACAAAAAGGAATAAAAGGGGAGAGGGAGTCAAGCTAGAGTTGGTTCAAGCTGGAACTGAGTGAAATGAAGTGGCTATGGAAGATTAAGGGGAAGCTGGCGATTCTAGTGGACGGCGAAGATAATCTGACAGGTCAGCAAACTGAGAGCATTGAATCCCCAAGGCTGTGTGCAAAGAATCAATAGAATCAGCCATGGCAGAAAACTTCTGGAGATATGTTTCGTGGTGAAGCTTCAACTCAGAAACATCCTTGGTAAGAGCATCCACTAATTCCTTGACCTTGTTGACTTCACTTCCTAGCACGTCAATCTTGGTGTGCAATGATGTGTCATCTGTAGAGGCAGGCTGAGTGACGTGAGTTCTTCTGATTGGTTCTCCTTGCTCATCATCATCAATGTGATCAGAATCAACTACAGGAGCTTTTCCCTTCTGAGAACGAAGAGTGCGGACCAGACATCCGTTTATCAGCTCATACCCCATATTATTACAGCTTGAAGGAATTGTGTAAATGTCTACATCACGAATTGTATGACTGACCTCTTTGCTTAAATCAATAAGCAGATACTGAAAAATTGGAGTCAAAGCAGCACCATAGGGAAGATTTCTATTCTTGGACTTCCTGCAGCTAGTTATGTACTCCATCATCACAGCTGGAAAATTGATTTGATTTCCACTCATGATATAGTCAAACATAAATTTCTACCTATCTGTTACTTGCTCTCTAGCTCCTGATCTAGGCAATAATATGGTTGTCATCATATGGTGTAAAATCCTCTAGAGCGATGGAAAGTTGTTTGCATTCAGTTTGGACAGACTGCCTTTTACCATAGTCTCATCAGTCATAGCCTCATAGGCTTCCTCCTCTGTATACATGACTTCATCGTAGATCATGCCAGTGTCATCTGGCATGTTTAGGGCTTTTCCTATCAACTGAACAGTTAGAGGAATAGGATGCCCATCCAGTTCAATGCGCAATTCATCATTCTTCACTACCATATTTCCATAAAATTGATGAACAAGTGAATGATAGACTTTCCTATGTTCTGACATGAATGAAATCAGATTGGGCTGCATTCTCAGAAGTTCAACCAATTTCGACAAATGCAGTTTCAATACATTTAAAATCAACAGCACGGGGTTGGAGTACCTTTCTTTCAACCAACATAGCAGTCTCAGAAGCTACTTTCTTTTTTTGAGCCTTAGCCTGCTTGTCTTTGCGCCTGATCTCGCTTAGAATAAGGGCCTCCTCTCTTTCCTTCACTGTCCTCTTCTTGGGAGCCATTCGGATAAATCAAACAACCTCACACTTGAAGCAAATGGAGGAAGAAGATGCAACACAGTGTCTTCTTGAATAGATGGAAGTGTACCCCGGAGTAGCCCGATTTCCACACCACACACAGCTCCAGACAGAGATGGCTCGAAGGACGGCGCCGCGGATGCTCGGGGAAGCAGAGGAGTTGTGCACGCCACCGGAGGGTTCATTTGGTGAAGAAGGGTGTAGATGGAGTGGTGTTAGGGAAGAAGAAGGGCACTGCGGTTGCTATGAGGAAGAGGAAGAATCGCGGTTGCCGTGAGAGGTTGCGCTTGGTGGATGGATGAGATTTAGGGTTGAAGATGGGGGGAATGGGTTTAGAGGAAGACCACGGGGATGTTTTAAGTGGAGGATGGTCGAATATAGAAGTCCAAGCCACCTTGGGTTCGATCGGATTGAAGTGAAGAAACACCCAGTGAACCGGTTCGCGAACCGGTATCCGAAGGTGATGGGAATCCACTCCAGACACTAGTATTTTATTTTGCCTTTATGTCTTTTGGCTTGTATTTACGTCCTTGTTCAATTGGGTGTGTAATTATAAGGCTTTAATAGCCAATGTGTCAGTCCATAGAATTATTTTGTACTATTTTTCCTCTTTTTTATTTTTATTTTTCTTATTTATTTTTCATTATTTTATTTTTTTTTTAATTTGGAAGCCACTCAAATACATCAAATGCGTAAGCCACTTTGGGATATCATGATATAATATGAGATTTACTCATAGAAATGTCAAAAATGGCATGTCTACAGAGATCTCAATACTTTTCTCACAAGTTCGGAGTTTGTATACTCCTTCCCATGACCTTTGAGACCATTGGTGATCTCCGTTAATCTTGTGAACATTTCTAAGATCGTCTCTTCTGGCTTCATTTTAAACAACTCATAGTCTCTAACCAACATATTGACTTTGGTCTCTTTGACTTCAGAGGTTCCTTCATAAATGAGCCACAACTTGTCCCACATTTCTTTTGTTGTGCTGCACATGGAAACACAAAAATATTCATGAGGATGAATGGCACATTGCATAATGTTCATAGTATTAAAGTTTATTGTGGATTTTTTGATATTCTCAGGGGTCCCCTTATCTTCATCTTTGGAAAGTTCATATGGACCCTTGTCCACCACCCTCACTCCTGAGCTCTCAAAAAAACATACATTCTATTTTTCAATAGGAGTAATTCGAGCCATCGAAGTATGGAGGACGATGGATTGAGTGACCCTCAGACATCATCTCTTTGTTTGCCATTGATCTGGATCTTACTCTAGATCGTTAGATCTCAAAGAAATAGAGCCTTAGCTCTGATACCAACTGAAGTCCCGCGATTAATGACACCCAAGAGAGAGGTGAATTGGGTGTTTACAGAATTTTAGCAAAATCTTAGCCAATATAAACAAGTGTGAGAAATAGCCACAATGAATTTCAGATCTATATAGAAACTAATAAGTTTAACAAAATCTACCACACATAGCAGATCTTTGGTACGGTGGCGGAGGTGGGAATCTAAAGATTCTACTCACGCAAAGTGTTATCCTCCTGATAAGATTTGGCTTGTCGATTCGAACCCACCTTTTGATATACCAGAGATCTAATGTAAAGTTGATAAGATATGTTAGATCTATCGCAAGAAATCAGCAGACGTAATATACAAACATGCTAGAACAGAATGGGAGGTAGAAGATAAGGAACAAACCACACAAGAGACAGAAATTTTTAGGTGGTTCGGATGCAATGACAGCAACCTACGTCCACCTCTCACAGACTGTGAGGATTCACACACTATCTTGTAAAGAATTACAAGATCTGAAAACACACACACTCGTAGGGAGATGGAAACTCCCACGAAGGTGTAGACACACCGAAACACACAAGGATCTGAAAGATCTAAGACACACACACACACAGATCTAAGTAGATCCACACACACACTTGAGTGTTTAAAGATGACAAGAAACAACCACTTGAATGCTCAAATCGAAAATAGATGCAAGAACACAAAGGAAGACTTCATATTTAAGCTCCCCCTTAGTGGATGAAGAAGATCTTTGAATTAAGCTTGCTTCTTAACTTTATCTCCACTTGAATGGCCTCAACTTGACCTTGAAAACCTTGATTTTAGATGAAGAACCTTTGGACAAAATACTATTCACGGAGCTCTTCCTGCAGCACTCTTTCTCCCTTAGCAGGCCCCTTTGATCTCCCTTGAGTCATTAGGGTTTTTGACCCCAATAAAGTATTTTTATACAACTTGGATGGTCAAGAGACAAGCCAGGAACCAGATCCACAAATCATGGCATGTCTGGTGCCGTTGGGATTAAACAAATCAGTGAGATAGGCTTCCCACATTGAAGGATCAAAAAGTCAATTTTTGCTGCCTAGGGGGGTTCGGTCGACCGGAGTGTAAAAGACTATTCATTTTTGATCCCTGAAAATTTCGATCGACCGGTCCATGCCCTTAGGTCAATCGAAGTGTAAAAAATCTACTCATTTTTTATTGCTGGAAAAACTGGTCGACCGACCCCTGTCCGATGGTCAACCGAACTGTTGAAGACTTGTCAAAATAATTTGTTATCCCAGTAAATCATATCCATATGACAATAGCTTCATGTCCTTAATCAATTCATGTATTTTGGCTTTTATCTAGCTTTGATTATGTATTTGGAGATGTTCATTTGAGTTTCATATCCATTCTATCATTTAAGCTTTTACCATTGCACAAGGTGGCTTTAAACCCATTCAAAGCTTGTTCGTGATCCACCGAGAGGCACAGTGTTTGAAAGATGACCTTCTCTGGTTAGCCGACCAGACGTGCAAGGAGAAGAAGTGAAAATATACAAGTTTATATTTGTAATGTGGTCGGAACGACCAGCCATTATGGGGCCTTGCCTGAAGAGCCTAAAGAAGTTGCCAGAATTGTCGAGAGGCCCAGCCCTCTCACAAGAAGAGGAAAGGCCACCAGTGAGGCATTACAAATTCTCGATGAGATGACAAGTCCGGAAGAAGCCGCGGAAACTCTAGCGGCTAATGCGGTTACGACAGAAGGAGATAGCACCATGCCGTCGACCTCATCTGAAGAAATACCTGGCGAGGATAGGGGAAGCCACCCCAACCCTCCCGTCTGTGACCCAGCCTTGCTGATGTTGCTGTACAAGTACCAACAAGAAATTGAAGCATTAAAGAAGCAACTGAGTGAGAGGGATATGCACCTCTTCGCACCCGCACAAGGTGAAGGCCCACTTGGAACATCAGGGGGTCGCGACCTGGCATTTGAAGTTTCACCGCAGGCGATCGCCTCACAACCGGTGCACAACTACACTGGGGGCATGCCTCCCTCGCAACAACAACTTGCGACTGAACTGCATCCTTCAGTTTTCCAATTCCAAGGGGCTCCTGTCACGCCCCACGTGGTCGTGCTAGCAATGTCGCACATGCAACAAGCTCACTTCTACCCAAACCCAGTTGACCCGGTGGTGGTGAACAAGCTCATGGTCGAGCAAATGATAGAAATGAAGCTGGCAGAAAAGAGCGATGGTGACTCCACCTCATTTTATGTGTACAGGGTGCCATACCTGTCTCATCATGCTGCCAAGAGACTGCCCTCTGGCATCACTAAGCCTCCGAATTTTGAGAAGTTCAATGAGAAAGGGTCTTCGTGTGAGCACATTGCCTACTACACTAATGTGATGGGCGACTTGGCTGCTAAGAAGTCGTTCCTTCTAAAATTCTTTGGGTCCACATTAACCGGGCTCGCCTTTGAGTGGTACTCAAGCCTACAACTCGGGTCTATCATTGATTGGCCCGATATGCAAAGAAAATTTAAAGAAAGGTTCCACATCGCCAAAAGGGAGGTGACAGTGGCCGAACTATATGAAACTAGGCAAAGGAACGATGAGTCTGCCCTGGAATATATCAAAAGGTGGAGGAACCTCAGCATGAGGTGCAGGCGCCCACTGCATCAGGAGGATGCCGTCCAAATATGCAAGCAGAACCTGCGAAGAGAAGTGCTGGAAAGAATGATAGGCATTGAAATCAATTCATTTGATCGACTGAACAATGTGGTAGCGGAGGTCGTGGCATTCCTCTCAAAATACTCCACTGCTCCTGCCACTTCAAGCCAGAAGGCCAGGTCAGCTGACAAACGACCGGCATCTCAAGAAGTGCACACGGTCGACTTCAAGACCTTCGAACAACATAAGGAAAAAGACAAAAGGGTAGCTAAGTCTTCCCATCCAAATCCGTCAATCAGCGAGGAGGTCCATCCCTGCGGGATAAAATGAAGAAGCTATACTCATTCCCTCGAGATAAGACTTGGCTCTTGTTCGAATAGGCTGTGAAATTCAACAAGATCACTCTTCCAAAACCAAAGAGGCTGAGTGATCTCAGAAGAAAGGGCGATCCTCGCTTCTGCCCATATCATCAAATGATCGGGCACCCTATCGAGGACTGCTATATCTTCAAGGACATTATTGAGTCCTTGATCAAGAAGGGAGAATTGTAAATGGGGGAACATAAAGTCAATCCCCCGCGCCCGCATGAAATGCCCACTCTGGGGGTAACAAGTAACATGATATCTCTTTATTAGCAGCTACCCAAAGAAGTGGCAGAGGCCTACACTCAACATACCTACGAGGCTTACATCCTAGAGCCAGCAGAAGATTAAGGGAATTGGCACACCGTGCTGTCAAAAACAAGAAGAAGGGTAGCACTTCGTCGTGGCCCAGGAATTCATATACAGGGTGTCACACCTCAATCGGAACCCCCGGTCGTGACCCCCATCTTGCATTAGACGGCTCCTCAGCTGGTAATTAGAAGATTCACCAACAATAAGAAGAAACACATCCCTATCCGGGTGCACAAAGAGGCCAATCCGGTGGTACTACAACTTCAAGAAATCATCAATGGGCTAGATGAATATGAATAGCCTGAAATTCAACCTGGGCTGAGGGGTTCCCTCCACTCAGAGACAGCTTTGCGGGCCCTAGCGGCAGGTGCTTCGAGGGGTACCGTCTCTTCCTGATGATCCAAGACAGAGTTAGTTGCTCATCGATCGAGGCGAGCTGTCCAAATCCTGAAGAGATGAAGGAGAGGCCCTGGGGCCCCATGTTTACCTCAGCCGCTGGAACTATGCTGCTTCCCGACACTATCTCTCCCTCCTCCAGAGCCTTGTCCGCCGATACTACAGTCCCTGCGGTCGCTTCTTGCCGCAGGACCTCGAGCAAGGCTGCCAGCTTGTCCAAGCCGACGTCAACTCCCCCCGATCGCCCCACCGATGCGTCCGGAGCAGGCACCTCTCTCACCGGCGTGGAAGCTTCCCTCTCGAGGCCGACAGCTGACGCATCCTCGAGCGGGCTCGACAACGGTGACGTCCCAGATCGCAGCCTCTTCCTCACATAAATGTGCCTCTCCAGGCTGACTCCGAGGTGCACCTTCGGCTCGGTGATCGCCGCGTCAAGGTCTGCTGAATATAAGAAGACTCAGATCAGGTCAGAGCCTGTCAATCCCCGAAGGATCAAGGAGGGTAGTTAAGTCGGTAAAGATAATTACCCCCTCCGACTTCTACGGCAGGAGGTGGCTCGTGAGTGGTGCCCTCGGCAAGCGCTGCGGCCCCAGGAATTGTAGTCTCACCCACATCAGGGAATGGCACAGGAGCTGGCTCCTCCGCACCGTCTGAAAGAAAGAAACACGTGCGTTATGCATGTATAAAGGCCTTATCCTGGGATGTGAATAAATCCTGAAGAATGCCGATGCTCCGAGAACCTCACCTGTAAAAAGACTCGGTTCGGTCCGAGAGGTGGCGAACTCTACGAAAGATGGAATCAAAGGCACCGAGCAGGGAGTCATAGCAGTCAGGATGGCTTCCATCTTCCTTCGCTCAACATCTTGCAGCCCGGCTATTTTGACGGCAGCCAGCGCTTGCTCTACTGGCGACTTCACTTCGGATTCCTCGGTGGCCTTTGGCGGGGGAGTTGGGGTGGATGTCGGCCCCACCGCGACCATGGTTTCACCTGCATCGGCAGTCGGCATGGGCACTGACTCTTCTTTAGCTGCTAAAAGAAAAAAGAGGAGAAGAAAAGAAAAGAAAAGAAGAGGAAAAGAGCACCCAGGTGTAAGCATCCTATTTTGAGATAGAAACAAATCCTAGAGGACATCGATGGCTCGGGAGTATAACCTGCAGGCCGGCTCGGCTCGGCCTGAACGATTCCAACTTCTTCGAAGGACAAGATGGGTGACACCGGAGATATGCCCACTGAAGACGGGGTGGCCTCCGCCTTCCTTCACTTGGCTTCCTACCGCCCGACCACCTTAGTGGCAGCCAGCCTCTCCTTCACAGGCGACTTCACCCGGGATCCAGCCGTGGCCTTAGGCAGGGGAGTCAGGGTAGGAGCTGGCTCTGTTCTCACCGCAGTCTCGCTCACTTCAGGGATCGGCGCGAACGCTGGCTCCTCCATGGTGGCTAAAAAAAAAGAGAGGTGCTCAGATATAAAGTCTTTACTCTGAGATGGAAGCAAATCCTGGAAGAAGCCCATGATGAGGGAGGCTCACCTATGGGCTGGCTCGGCTCAGCCTGAGCGACCTCAAACTCCTTGAACGTCGGGACCAGAGGTGTCGGAGGAATGGTCTTTGCAGCCTTGACAGCCTCCGTCTTTCGCCGCTTCACTTCATGCCGCCCAGTCGCCTTGGCCTCATCCAGGGCCTTCTTCATGGGCGATTTCACCCTGGGCCTCTTTGCAGGAGGAGGCAAGGGAGTTGTAGTTGGGGCCGGCGGTGCCGCCTCAAAGTAAGCCGGCTTCGCTACTTGCCGGAGAAGGTTGCGATACGTTGCCATCTGGGTGTTGTCCGGGTGGTCTGTAAAAGAGGAGGGACAAAAAGAGTAAAGAGCCGATCACCATCTAGTACCCTGAAAGGGACAGCAAAAAGAAATTACGAATAAAGAGAAAACATCAAGTACCATGCGGGCCGGTATACAGTTGCAGTGTTATTGGCCAATAGCCGAGGGATGGCTCCTTGTCTCGGCAAGCCGCCTCCCAGACCAGCTAGTATACATCCCCGATCGTCTGGCAACGATCGGCAAGGGTGGCTAGATCCGCGTACTTCCTGGCTGTGAGGTGGCAGAAAAGGCTGAAGTAGTCCATCCCCCATCCGTCAGCATAGTAATAAGTAACCTGCAGACGCTTGCCCAGGATGGACGCCGATCGATCCTCAATCGTGAGCCTGTGCACTCGGAGGAGGACACACAACCATGCCATGTCCTTCTAATTTTTAGGCTTTCTCTCCTCCCGCCTCATGAATGTGCGGTATGGGTAGATCGAGTCATTCTCCGGATGCCAACTTTTTGCTGGAATGCCCTCTTCTTCTGCGGGGAGCAGATAATTGATCAGCTCTAGGCCCTCGCCCCCGATACGGCAGAGATCCCGCAGGGTCTTCTTGAAGTCATGTTTTGCCACCGAAGGTAGTTTGACTTGGGGTGCTAGCTTGGTCTCTTGGGCCTCCCAGCGCTCGGCCATATATGCTGTCACATCCTTGTCTTTCTTATTCTAGAGCCGGAAGAGGTGTTCTGGATCGATGTCGAGGACCGACACTGACTGCCTGCTCAGAAATCTCCTCTCTTCCCCATGCCCGCAGTCAGTCTTATTCAACCGATAAAAGGCTATCCGGGCGTTCCATCATTTCACATACTTCCGGATTACCCGTAGAACCCGACCAGGGGCTGGCACTCTGAAGGTTGCGGTGTTCGCCCGGTGAAAGAAGTCCCACCAGGTTCTGGCAGTTTCGACAGTCAGACCCCCTCGAAGGCTTCGCACGGGCAAACTGAACTAAGCACTGTACACTGGGATATGCTGGTCATATCTGAAGTTTCACCTGATGCGAAAGTGATAGTACGGCTCCAGCAACAAAGAGTCCCCCTTTCTGAACGCCAGTACGCTTGGGTGGATTGACAACGCCCAGTCTCTGAGCTCCGATTCCAGCAATGGGTGCACGACGGTCTCCTAGCTGATTGGATGAATGTACTTCTCCACCTGGTCATCCTTGCATTCCCTCTTGTTGTTCACTAGATGGCTTGAATGGGCACCTAGCGCCCAGAAATGAATAGTGCCAATCGCATCTTGAGGCACCGTCATCAATCGGCCCTAGATGTCATACAGTCGCTGGGACGTGGATCTTGGCTCTGCACTCACAAACTCCAACATCCGTGGGACAAGTCCCCAGCCTTGAAGAGTGCGTGGGCAAACTCTGGGAACAGTGAACAAACCCATGCATTGAAGAAATGAAGTGGGAACACATATCGGGCCTACTGTGGGAACTGATGAACGCTCACGTCCTTGAGCATCTTGTAACTTGGACAGAGGGCTGTCGGGCACAAAGAAAGTTTAATTCCCCAAGCCATCTAACGGGCCGGGAAGATTGCATCAGGCCGAATCACTACTCATCTCCGTACGGCATGGAAAATGAGCACAGCCAGTATGTCAAGTAGGCGGCACAGTGCGTCAGCGGGTCAATCCCCATCGGATTAGGACCGCTCTGGCATCCTCTGGAGGGGATTTTCATGTCAACCTTGGGCTTGCTGCGCTTCTTTCGGATCATGATGGTGCCAACACGGGGGAAGTCTTTGTACTGCTTCAGCCCGTCGTAGAAATACTGCAGCCACAAGGTCATCCGAACCCTCTTCCGGTCTCCGCGGCGAGGTTATTTCTCGCCATGCGCCAGCTGATACAACTTTCGGTATGCCTTCATTAAATACCGGTATGAATAGCCAAGAGAATAATAGCCATCCCCATTGGTCTCATCCTTGATCAGGTCAGGGAAGCATACTTCTTCATACGGCTCCCTATCAATGGGCAAGTCGCTGAGTTGACTGAGACTCCATAGGTCCAACGAAGCCTCGCCCTCTACTGTGTAAAAGGTGTTGGTTTTTGCACTGAACACTTCTATCATGCCGCAGCAGAGGCCTTTAGAGATGGGGTTGCTGTAGTGGGAAGCGTAGACACTATGGTAAACGCCAGCCCGGATGAGTATCGGGGTGTAATTGAACAGCACATATTCAGTGAACTCCACCGCCCCCTCTGTGAAGCTGTGTGTATCTTGAAGCTTCAGCTCCCCAAACTAGCCCAGAGCTAGCTCGTACTTAAATCGAACAGCTAAGCAGTCCAGGAGAAACGGCTCCTCCCTGTAGCCCCATTTCATGGGAGCCAAGAATAAATCAGAACAGTGCTGCTCCCCCTAGACCAGTCCGGCGCCCATGTCCCATCTAGCCGGGGTAAAGTCGGGAGTCCACACCAACTTGTCCTCGATCAACAACACAGCCTCGAGCCCCAGCACGGGCTTCCATTCACGGGCTTCTCCCACCAAGTACATTGGGAGGCTCCTAGGGACGCTGTATAGCAAGCTGTCCCGAGACTGTAGAACTGCATGCTCAACCTCCTTCACGACCCGCAGGTCTCACTTCTCTCGGGAGCGAAGGTGCTTCAAGAAGCGGATGAGGTGCATGTCCTTCGGGAAGTCCCCTCTATAGTCCCCTGTGGCACGATCAAAGGTGAAGCCTTTCTCGACCCCTGCAAGTCTCTGGGTGTCCATCGTCTCAGTCTCGAAGGCTAAGGATTCGGCCGGTGCCGCTATTTCTGCATGCTCTCGGTCCAAGTCCTCCACGTTGAGCTAGGTGACGGCCGGAACCGGAGGCGGGGGGACACGTCCAGTACCAACAGTCGCGGGAGCAGAGGAACCACTTGGGGTGGCCATTTATCTGTAAAATGCAACAAACAAAAGATCAGAACAAGCCACAGGCAAAAAGAAGTGAAAATAAAATGTCGACTCAAAGAGTCGACATTTATTTTCATCCCCTCTGTTTGGGTGGCTCTCAGATGCACAGGGTATAAATGTCGACTCCAAGAGTCGACATTTATTTCCAACCTTTTTGTCTGGGCGTTTCTTAGCGCCACAGGTAGAAAGTCTACGTTGTGCTCTGCTAGGTGGTTTTCTAGTCTAGCCCAACCGCGAGTGTTGACTCAAGGAGTCGACACTTTCCGACAACGGGAAAACTCGCCGGTTCATGCAGGCTCGATGCCCTAAACGTGCTCCTCTCTTTTTGTTTCCGTCCATGATTGGTCCAAAGGAGATTGTTCCCTCCACGTGGCCCTTCATCCCTTGGGCTATATATGGATTGAGATAGGGTTATTTTAGTGATGAGGAGAAATGGTTTTATGATCTTATCTGATTTTGGGGGTTTTTGTAGGAAGAGCACGACGGCTGTAACTTCTCTTCCTCTCGTGGCGTGCTGAAGATCATTGAAGATAGGAGGAAGCCTTCGTCCAGCATCTTGAAGTGAACCTACTGGTGAGCACAATGGTAGCACTTCTTCAATCTCATCTGGCATGCTGAAGATCATTGAAGACAGGAGGAAGCATTCATCCAGCATCTTGAAGTGAACCTACGGGTGAGTGCAGTGGTAGCACTTCTTCAATCTCATCTGGCGTGCTGAAGAAGATCAAAGATAGGGAAGATGGTGCCGTCCGCCTTTCCTCAGTGAACCTGCTGTAAGCTTCAGCCAGGGAATGAGAGGAAAGAAGTGAAAGCAAAGAAGAGGAAGTCCAACCGACGTAGAATCTAGCTACATCATCTTCCCACCATGAAAGTTTCAAGGAAGGATCATCTAGGGTCTTCATCCATAATGAGATAGCAAAACTTTCTTTAAATCACTCTTCACAGTTGCTATATGATTAGTTCATATGTTGAGCTTGCATTGATCATTTGATTTCATCCTTCTAAACTCGTAATATCAGTGTCTATGTACGGAGCTACGTCTCCGTGTAAGGACTGAGTGTCGGGGTGAGCTCCCCGTGTTCTTGTATGTGTGTTCTGCGTGGCAGGCAAGGCCTCGTATGTGGTTTGCTGTTAAAGCAGCGTGTGTGGTGTTGGGGTTCATCCCTGTGTTGCTATATCTCGTAGCATGTGAGTCTATTAAAATAGGAAATAGAAAAAGTCATTTAAAGAAAATGAAAATGTGTATGGTCATCCAAGAAAATGAAAATGTGAGTCTGTTAAAACAGGAAATAGAAACCCACAAATGCATCAATGCCACATTGAATGAAAAAGTCATTTCCTATGAAAATCAGATTGTCTCATGTGAACTTCACATTGGTTCACTTGAATTTGAAATCTCTAATTTGAACAAGTCTCTAGCAAGATTTGGTAGCGGTGAAGAGAATTTAAACAAAATCTTGGGAACAAAAGTAAATTTCCAACAGGAAGGATTAGGGTATAATCCTGGTAAAAAGGATACTTTTGATCTAAAAATAAAAATTTTATTTGTACATGCCTCTTGCTCCTCCGATACCATAAATACTTCTTCTGCAAACAAACCAAAGTCTAATATGCATGCCAAGAAATCTCATGTGAATTACCATGCTTCAAAGCAAACAATTATGTCATGTCACTACTGTGGAAAGCATGGTCACTTAATGCATGACTGTAGTTTGATGAGAGAAGATGATTTGAATGCTCGTAGGAAGTATGCTGTGAAATTCCACACTGCATGTTTTCACTTTGGAAAACTGGGTCACATGTTGAAAAATTGTTGGTTTTTAAAAGGTAATAACAAAGTTCTTGCTCAGAGTGATAGATCTCCCATCCATATATAAAAGTCCACTGCTCATGTCCATACAAAGAAAATCAGTCAACATGCACATTGTCATTATTGTGGTCGATTTGGACATTTTATGAATGATTGTTCTTTATTTCATTTTGATGATGTGAATGACATGAAAGTGTGGAAAGCACCCACTAGAGGTGCAACTAACCCCCCGGGACCCAAGATGGCTTGGGGACCCAAAACTTCAAAATGAGAACTTTACTTTACAGGGGTGCCCTGAGATGGAAGAAATTATTGATAAATAAAGATCCTCCAAGGCAAGAAAAATGATGAGCTTATGTGGTAATGAATTTCACTCTTGCTTCCTTGTGTGAATAACAATCAAATTTTACAGTTCGAAACCATTTAAAAGATTTTTTTTAAAGTTTCGGACCTGCTACAGTGAGCAGGTTCGAAACTGTTTCGGTATGGGCCAAAACTGATACGTTTCGGCCGAAACATATCGGTTTCGGCCGATATTGCCATCCTAGGGCCCGCCTAGCGGCATAGGTAGTGGCCCGTGCGAGACGCCCCGACCCACCTAGCTTTGCCCAAAACCTGCCTAGTTCAAAATTCAAAGAAGCCGAGGGGATTGCACCACGTGTCCCAATCTGGAGGTCGTCTCCCATCTTCGACTGAGGGCTTGGGTGCCCTAGTCCCACTTGCGACTGTTGTTGCCGTCGACCTTGTTCTACCTCCTGGATGACTAGCACGACTGTGAAGAGCTCCTCCCCTACGGCCAGTGAGATGATCGGCGACACTGTCCTCTGGCGAAGGTCCAAATGAGGGCCTCCACTGCGAAGAGAGGTCCAGCCGACGTGAAGCGGAGACTGCCTGGTTCAAGAACCCCAAAGCTTCTGATGGCATGGGTTATGACCGTCTCATCGCAGAGGATGAGGGGTTGCCCTATGAACTTCAGATGCAGGCCATTCACCCTGGGGATAGGGCAGGGACCCCTGGCGAGCATCCATCTTTGAGCATGCAGAGTCGCTCCACCTGCTGCCATAAAATTGGCGTTTGCCATAGCTTGGACCGCCTCTTCTGTCGGTTTGACCTCCAGGAGACATTTTGCCAACACCTTTCGGACCACCCACTGGCCCGAGCCACCCCACTGGCCATTGAGATGGGGCCTACCTCCTCTGAGTTTGTCGCCCCTTCCACGGGTGTCAAGAGGAGACACTGGTTGAGCGGCTTGAGCCATTTGGTCTGCCCATGGATGAGGTCTGCCGAGATGATCCTGATGTCTAGACACTCCAACATGTTCTTATGGCTCGACAGCTGAGGCATGCTTTGAACCACTTCCGCGTGGGACCAAGGAGCTAGCCTCTCCCCACCCCCTATTGCCGGCGCTCTACAAAACCGCTGGACATGGCCCTACCTCCAGCCGCGGAAGCACACCGGAGCGGATCTCTGGGTCCCTCTCTCTCCACCCTCCCTACCTCGGCCAAAGATAGCCTATCTCCGACGTCTACCTCCCGGAGGACTGCGGTTCGCCTTGGATTGCATAACCCTGTCTCGCAGCTTCTCTTTCTAGGGTGTTTTAGAGAGAGAAAGTTAAGTTTCTAGATATTTTCGGCATCTTCTTCTTCTTGGTGGATGGGAGTCACCATCACCACATCTAGTAACCATTTCTCTTTTACTAGTCGTCTCTTCTCTTCATCAAAGGATGTTGTCATTGGCTTCTACACCTACGGCTGTTGCAAAGAATCAGGCCCCACAGATGACCACTGTCAAGTTGAGTGAGACCAACCCTTTACTCTTTCACTAGTCGTCTCTTCTCTTTTTCAAAGGATGGTGTCCTCGGCTGCTACACCTATGGCTGTCGCAAAGAATCAGGCCCTACAGATGACCGCTGTCAAGTTGAATGAGACCAACTACACATTGTGATCGATCTCAACTCATATGTTCCTCAGAGGCAGAGGGATAGCTGGGTGCATCGTTGGGTGTAGCGAACAACTAGCAGAAAGCAATTTCAAGCATTCCACTTGGTACTTCGAAAATAACCTTGTGATGACTTGGATCCTTAATTATGTTAGTTCTGAGATCCGACACATGATGTGATATACCAAGACAGCACACGAGATGTGGCACTTGCTGGAAAACTGTATGGGCAGTATGGAAGCATCACCTATACTTATCAGCTGAAGAATGAGATTAGAAAAAGGTAATATGAGTGTCACCTCTTATTTTTTAGTGAATTGAAGATCAAATGACGGGAGTTGGATTATTGCAGTGCCAATAAGAGTAGAGGACAGGACCAAGTGACCATTGACGATGGTACTTGTGCTACTGTAGCCAAAAGGGCACTATTCGGCTGAATGATCATTTGGTCCTCCTCTGCTTTTCATGTTCCCGCACTTTCCTTTAATCAAATGACAGTAGTTAGATGACATTCATTTGTGGCATAATCACCTTGATCATGTGTCATTTAGGCAAGGATGGCAGTGTCGATTTCGGACTCAGTTTCGACCGAGTCCGAAATCGAAACGACTCGGTTTAGGCCGAAACCGGTTGAAAACAATAAAAAATGCCTGAAGCCCTCGACCTCAATTACAGGCCTGAGCAGTCAGGCCATCAAGAAGCCCATGACTGGAGGTGTCAGGCCTTCAGTCCTTTCGGTGGGCCGAGTGTTCTCGGTCAACCACATCGCTGCTGACGTCGTTGCTCACCACCGGGGACAGCGCCGCCGTCGTCGCCATGGCAACCGCACTGAGACGGCCGCCCCTGCTCAACGGGGGCAACGTCGTGCCAGGAACAAAACTCGCTCGGCGGCGATCGCTTCACGTTCCGGCAAGATTGTGCTTGTTGGGGACGTCCGCATTAGGCTCGGCGGAGGCGAGCCGATTCTACCTCGGGATCGACAGGTCCCAACCATTCCTACCTCTAATAGATTTGAGCTCCTCCGGAAAGTTCGAGAGGAGGGGGCAAAGGTAAAAGATTTTGCCGCGTCACGGCCCAAGACAGTGGCCTCCAGAGTCAAATCTAGGGGTAATTCAATTGAGGAGCAACAGCTCCAAATGAAGAAGATTTGGGTTACGAAGGAGGAGGCCCGAGCCATAAAACGGGCCAGATCAGGAAAAGGCCCCCGCCAGCCTGAGCCGCAGCAAGTGCGGAGCCGGGTTACTTATCAACAGGGCGAGCCTTCAACCTCGCACGAGGCAAAGGCTCACCGGCAGCCCAGACAGCGCCGCGCAACGCCTAAGCCAGTACGCCAAACTTCCCCCTGGGCCAGCCCAGAGAATGCGGACGAGGACCGCTTTGAGCAGGAGCCCACCCTCCGAGTGTCTATCTTTGACAGACTAGGGGGAACACCGAAGCCAGGGTGACACCCGTTGAGGAAGAAGCGAGTGGCCCAGGTCACAGACGAGACCGTCAGGGTGTTCACCTGCTACGTCTCTTCCACCGACAAGCAACCAGAGAGCGCTCAAGAAGACCCCAGTCAACCCCTACAAGCTATGAGGAGGTCGAGACACGTCTCCCAGGTGGTGGCTCAGCTGGAGCCGGCTCCTCCTGCTGGGACATCACAGCCTGATCCAACACGGCAGGAGCGTCAAGACGACATTCACAGCATTAGCGGGGATGGTGACCCCCTGCGTGAGGAGGGCCCTACCGGTGAGGTTCAGGCCCTCACCCTGGAGGAGCTCCGGCGTGAGAACTAGGAGCTGAAAAACTTGTTGCAAGCGCTCCTGCGTGAAAAGGAGATTCCAGTTCAACCCTCAGCAGTACCTGCTGGTGTTGAGCAACAACCTTCTCCTGCTCCAGCTACCATTAATGCATCAGCCGTGGTGGCTAGGCCGCCTATTGCTTTGGAGGTCGAGGTGCCACAACAAGAGCCCTACATGCGTTCTCCGCCACTCCTGCTGAAAGCCTGATGGCCCAGAGGCAGATGATTGAGCGAATTGTGGAGGCAAAGTTTGCTCAGCATGGTGAAGGTGTGGCCACTGTAGATTTATACAGTGTGCCATATCCCCTCCACCATCAATTTAAAAAGGTCCCTCCAGATTACCCAAAAGCCCCGAAACTGCAGAAGTTCAACGGGCAGGGTTCACCACATGAGCATTTGGCTTACTACATGACTGCCATGGGCGAATTGATGCTAGACGAGTCCTATCTTCTGCGATATTTCGCCACCTCCCTGACGGGTACTGCCTTTCAGTGGTATTCCCGACTGAAGCCCAATTCAGTGTCTGATTGGGCAGATATGTAGAAAAAATTTGTGGACCGGCTCCAAACGGCTGAACGCAAGGTTTCTCTTGCGGAACTTTGCGCTCTGAAGCAAAAGAAAGGTGAGACGGCTCTGGACTTCATTAAAAGGTGGAGAGATGTTAGCATGCACTGCGACAATCCTCCCACGCCAGAAGACGCCATCGCCATATGCGCTGGGGCTTGGCAGCATAGGTTAGTGAGAAGCTCCTGGGTTCCAATATCAGGGGCTTTGACCAACTCAACTCAGTGGTGGCGGAGATTGAAATATTCTTCGCCGATCACCCAACACATCTCCCTGCCAAGGGCAAGACAGTCAAAGAGCGCCCGGCCGGTGGCAAGGAAGTGAATTCAGTTGATTTCTCCCCGACGAATGGTGGCAAGGGAGAAAACAAGGCAAAAGGCAATGGCAAAAAGTCTGACGCCAAGGCGACCGCCAACATGATAGCAGAGCGCATGAAGAAACCATACTCATTTAAAAGAGAGCATACAAAGATGCTCTTTGATCTACGTATGGCTTCCATGTTTTCTCCTTATGTTGGAGAATTATTATTTCTTCTCTTCTTTTTTTATTTTATTTAAGGGTTTGATAAAGATATCTGCAAGTTGATTATTTATAGACATGGGATTAACGCTGAAGCAAGGAAAGAAGGGTTTTATGTATTGGGGTGAATCCCGGTGGGACTAGGGGTTGGTGTTAATCAGGTGAGTTATTAGTTCATTGACTCAGACGAGAGGTCTAGGTCGAAGGCAGAATATCTATCGCCTTCGACGAAATGTCGTGACGCCGAATAACTTGGCTTAGATGGAAGGTCTGAGCCAAGGGTAGAACATCTATCGACTTCGACAGGATGTCGTGATGCCGAAAAACTTGGCTTAGATGGAATGTCTGAGCCAGGGATAGAATATCTATCGGCTTCGACGGGATGTCGTGACGCCGAACAACTTGGCTTAGACGGAAAGTCTTGACGCCAAGGACAGAATGTCTATCGGCTTCGACGGAAAGTCGTGATGCCAAAGGTTGAATATCTATCGACTTCGATGGAAAGTCGTGACGCCGAACAACTTGACTTAGACGGAGAGTCTTAACGCCAAAGGCAGAATATATATCGGCTTCGACGGAAAGTTGTGGCCGAAAGCAGAAGAGCGGCTTAGACGGAAAGGTCTAGGCCAAAAGTAGAAGAGCGGGCGTAGACGGAAGGTCTAGGCCGAAAGCAGAAGAGCGGGCGTCGACGGCATGTCGAGACCGAAAGCAGAAGAGCGGACATCGACGGAAGGTCTAAGCCGAAAGCAGAAAAGAGGGCGTCGACGGCATGTCGAGGCCAATAGCAAAAGGGCGGGCATTGACGGCAGGTCGAGACCCAAAACAGAAGAGCAGCTTTGACGGCAGGTTTAAGCCGAAAGCAGAAGAGCGGGCGTCGACGACACGTCGAGGCCAAAAGCAGAAGGGCAGACATCAACGAAAAGTCTAGGCCGAAAGCAAAAGAACGGCTACAACGGCAGGTCTAGGCCGGAAAGTAGGAGAGCGGCTTCGATGGCAGGTCTAGGCCGAAATCATAAGAGTGGGCATTAACGGCAGGTCGAGGCCCAAAGCATAAGAGCGGCTTTGACGGAAGATTGAGGCCGGAAAGTAGGGGAGCGGCTTTGGGGGCAGGTCTAGGCCGAAAGCATAAGAGCAGGCATTGACGACAAGTCAAAGCCCAAAGTAGAAGAGCGGCTTTGACGGAAGGTCGAGGCCGGAAAGTAGGGGAGCGGCTTTGACGGCAGGTCTAGGCCGAAAGCGTAAGAGCGGGCATTGACGATAGGTCGAGGCTTAAAGCAAAAGAGCGGCTTGGATGGAAGGTCGAGGCCGAAAAATAGGAGAGCGGCTTCGACGACAAGTCTAGGCAGAAAGCGTAAGAGAGGGCATTGACAACAAGTTGAGGCCGAAAGCGTAAGAGCGAACATTGACGATAGGTCGAGGCCCAAAGCAAAAGAGCGGCTTTGACGGAAGGTCGAGGCCGAAAAATAGGATAGCGGCTTCGACGGCAGGTCTAGGCCGAAAGCGTAAGAGAGGGCATTGACGACAGGTCGAGGCCCGAAGCAGAAAAGCGGCTTTGACGGAAGGTCGATGCCGGAAGCAAAATATCTATTGGCTTCAACGAAAAGTCGTGATGCCGAAGGTAGAATATCTATCGGCTTCGACGGAAAGTCATGCTGCCGAAGGTTGAATATCTATCGACTTCGACGGAAAGTCGTGACGTCGAAAAGTAGGAGAGCGACTTCGACAGCAAGTTTAGGCCGAAAGTCGAAGAGTGGGCATTGATGGAAAGTCGAGGCCCAAAGCATAAGAGCGGCTTCAACGGCAGGTCTAGGCTGGAAAGTAGGAAAGCGACTTTGACGGCAGGTCTAGGCCAGAGATAGAATATCTATCGACTTCGACAGAAAGTCGCAATGCCAAAGGTAGAATATCTATCGCCTTCGGCGGAAAGTCATGCTGCCGAAGGTTGAATATCTATCGGGTTCGATGGAAAGTCGTGACGCCAAAAAATAGGAGAGCGGCTTCGACGTTAGGTCTAGGCCGGAAAGTAGGAGAGAGGCTTCGACGGCAGGTCTAGGCCGAAGGTAGAATATCTATCAGCTTCGACGGAAAGTCGTGAAGCCGAAGGTTGAATATCTATCAACTTCGACAAAAAGTCGTGCTGCCGAAGGTTGAAT
>JANBPO010001322.1:819287-878405 GCA_024336825.1 Amorphophallus titanum | reverse complement strand
TTACTTATAACGTGCCATTGAGGATGCGTTATGCACAAGAGGGCGACAAATGAACTGGAAGTGCTTACTTAGCATCAAATAAGGGCAAGACTCAATCAAGGAAGGTAATGACCCATGAAAGAGACTTCCAACTTGCCAAGAAGACTCGACAAGGGTGAATAACTCGGAGCATCATTTAAGATTAGTAAGGAGATAACCTGACTAATTGGTCATAAAATGAGTGTCAACAAGCGGTCGTTTCAGAAACCGTCATGAGCGTAACGTGCTCATGCAGGTGTGTTATGTTTTGTATGATTTGAGTCTAGTCATCAAGGGTTTAACGGCCCCTCGACTGACAGCCATGTCAGACATGACGCGCTGGTGCTGGTGCGTCATGGTTTCTGACCATTGATTTTGACCATTGGGGTCCTGGTCACATAACGCGTCTGGAGAGGCCCGTTATGTACCATAGCGCCCCAGGGAAGGCGCATTATGCTTAATGCCATTGCCTTCCGCTTAACGCGCCCAAGTTGGTCCGTTAAGGCCCATAACGCCCCTTGAGGAGTGCATTATGGTTTGTTTTGCTCCGTGACATAACGCACCATGTCTGATCCGTTATGTACATAACGCCCATGGAGGAGTGCGTTATGTTCACTTTCGTGACTTAGGGCTTAACACACCTTTGTTGGTCTGTTAAGCACTATAACGCCCCTGAGCAGGCACGTTATGGTCCGTTTTTCGTTGGGACTGACGAATGGCTAGGTGGGACCGTCCATTCTCCCCCGCACGTCTGTAAGTAAGCCGTGCATCTGTGAGTGACCAATAATGGACCATTCATTGTCTGAGACCTAGCCGGTAGGTTTTCGTGCCGATTCGAGTCCCGAGTGAGTAGACCTCGATCCACGTGCTGACCTGTGGTCTGACTGATGCTGGGCATCATGTGGGGACCAGGTGTGGGGCACCGTGAGGGGTCCCAGGACGTGACGGCTTCGGCTTGTGTCACCGTGAGTCAGTCCAAAGTCGCGGGTCAACGCCATCGACCACGAATCATCTTGGATGGACCCCATCCTGGACTTGCTCATCCGACAACAACTCCTCGAGGATTGGTTAGAGGCACGACGAGTTAAAGCATGGGTAGCCCGCTTCTTCATCATTGACGGATGCCTCGATAGGTGTTCCCTCTCTCTACCACTACTCACATGCTTATTTCCCTCAGAAGCCGAGCAAGTCATCTACGAGAGCCATGAGAGGCTCTACGGTAGCCACGTTGGAGGACGAGCGCTCACCAAAAGCCTTCTTCGCCAAGGGTACTAGTGGCCTACCATGCAACAGGACAACCTCGACTATGCACAACGATGCAACTGGTGATTTGGCTACCTTCATCGCCAGCCGGTGACCCCGCTTTACAACCAGATGGAACTTCACCCCTTTGCCCAATGGGGAGTGGACATCCTTGGCCCCTTCCCATAGGCTCAGGGGTAGAAAAAGTTCTTAATCGTCATCATCAACTACTTCACTAAGTGGGTTGAGGCGAAAGTGCTCGCCAAGATCACCGACGTAGTGGCCTAGAAGTTTGTTCTAAGGAGCATCACATGCAATTTTGGCATACCAAGGGTGCTAACCACTGACAATGGCTGATAGTTGGACAGCACCCACTTCCAAGTGAAGTGCTCAAAACTGGGACTCTGGAACCATTACACCTCAGTGGGGGACCCCTAAGCCAACAAACTAGTTGAGAATGCAAATAGGAGTCTTTTGCATGGTATCAAGACCCATCTACATCAGGCTAGTGAATCATGGGTGGACTAGCTGCCCAACGTTCTATGGTCACACTGCACCACTACCCGCACGGCCATAGGTGAAACTCCTTTCCACATGGCCTAGGGAGCAAAGGCGATAAACCCTGTGGAAATCTCCAACCCCACACTCAGGGTGAGCCAATTCGATGAAACACATAATAACTAGGCACTCAGAGAATTAGGATCTACTGATCGAGGATAGAGAATGAGCCCGAGCACGCTTGGTCGCCTATCAGCAACGCTTGGCCCAATATTACAATGCTCGGGTGCAAGAATGCCTCTTCCTCCTTGGTGACCTGGGCCTATGACGTGCTAGCATTGTAGACTGTAACATCCATGGTCTAGCGGATTCTTAATGGTGCGAATCCTGGATTCGTCCGGTGTATTTTCACTATTTTTAGGAGTGGAGTGATCCCCTCGTCTCTCCTCTAGGGAGGCGAGCACTCTCCTATGTGCCCTAGCGAACCGAACCGAAGTGTCCCTAGACCAAACTGCCAGTGCAAGCTCACATTTCGTCAAGGAGCAAAAGAAAAGAAGGAAGAGAAGAGGAAAGGAGAAAAGATTCGTGGGCCAGCATGCAAAAGTATGTACATGAATGGTATTCTATTTCAATAAAAGGGAGGACTACATATGCTTCGGGGCATACCCCTGCTTTACATGTCAACGAAAAAGGGGGGAGGATGCTCAATCTATTCCCTGGAAGATTTCCTCAAGAGGAAGAATCCAAACGCAAGGGAATTCTGCCATGTTGCGCAGTCGGTTCCTCTGTTCTTCGAGGTGCGCTAGCTCAGACGTCACGGACGTTGTCTTGACTCTGGCAACGGCAAGCTCCTCGATCTCTCTGACCATAATCGCCTCGGCTTCAACCAGCTCGGCCTCGGCTGTAGCGAGATAGCCCCTCAACTTTTCTATTCTACTTGTGAGGGCGCCGACATGATGGTGGCTTTTGTCTAAGGCCTTTTCATGCTGCTCTTCATTACCTTTTCGCACCTCCAGGGCCTGCAGGTACTCGTCTTGCTGAGCACCGATGGCGGCAAACTCGCTAGGAGCCCGGGCCTCAAGGAACTCACGACGGTTGACGTATTTCAGCAACAGCAGGACTCATCGTGACCATTCTTCTAGAGGACAGCCCAGCATCTGCAATGCCCGGGTCAGCTGTGCCACCACGGTGTGCACCCCCCGATATGTGAGGGAGGGATCAACGAAGATCATCGACTGCAACGCCAGCAGCATCTGCCAAACCGACGCGTCCGAGGTGGCGTGGCCAATGGAGGGCATGGCCGGAGGGTCAAACTCAACCAAGCTATCCACAACTGCCCACAGACCCATGTCCACCACGCCCGAGGAGGACGGGAGAGTGGAGGCCAGGTCGCTCGAGCGTCTGACCTCGACGAACGACTCCCGATCGGCCATCGCCAGAGGAGCCAACAGAGTTGTGATCGAATCACCCGAATCCATCGTCGCGAGGGGCTGCTCCACCTTCCTCTCAGTTGGAGGAAGGGCATGGAGCAGAGCTAAATCAGACATTATTACTGAGGGACCTATGGCCCTTTCTGCTTGTGCTCCCTCCTCCCGAGAAATCATGATGCTTGTCAGTATCTTCCCCAGAAGCTGGTCCTCCTTGGGCGTCATGAGCAGTTGGGGGGGCGGAAGAGGAACCATGAGCTTTAGCCTGCCCCCCGATTGCAGGAAGGACACCGGGCGCTCCATGTCTGGTCCCGAGAGCGGTTGTAGTCCACCTACCCCCACGGGGGTGACTGGTTCCCTCCGCTTCGCAACAGCCTTGCGAGCTCTAGCGGTGCGTGCCTCGGGAAGCCTTGCCTCCTCCTAAGACACAGAAAACGGGGTCAGTCTTTCACCGATCGAGGCAAACTACCCAAATCCTGAAGAGATGCAAGAGAGGTCCCGGGGCCCCATATTTACCTCAGTCATTGGAACTATGCTGCTTTCCGGTGCTATCTCCCCCTCCTTCAGAGGCTCATCCACCGATATTACGGTCCCCGCGACTGCTTCCTACTGTAGGACCTCGAACAAGGTCGCCAGCTTCTCCAAGCCAGTGTCGACTCCCCCGAGTCGCTCCACCGATATGTCTAGGGAAGGCACCTCCATGGCCTCCGGCAAGATTTGCTCCTGCAAGTTAACCAAATAACAGAAGACAAGATCAGAGCCTGGCAGCAAAGGGGGCCCCATATGAACAAGCTCACACTTACAAAATCCTCGCCCGAAGCCACCTCGTCGGAAGAGTAGTCATAGTCTACCTTCTTGCCCGACGAAGTCTTGGCCGGGGCAGTGATGTGAAACGATAATGGCGGCAAAGGGATATGCACCCTAGGACATAATTTGCAAAGACAAACACAAGAGCCAAGATCAACTAGCGAGTCACCGCAACACCGTGCACACCCGCTTCCCTTGGTGACTCAGTGATGCCGAGTCGGGGTGGGTGAGTAAGCCCCTGGCTGGTTGGGGACCAGCACCGCTTAGGTCGACCCTCCCAAAGGTGAGAAGCTCACAAACACGGGCGGCCGGGTGCCTTGGGGGCACTAGGACACTCTCTCACTCAATCCACGATGACCACACTAAGATGTGTCTTGTATTCCCCTCTTGGAAGAATTAATGAATGAGTGAACATTTGAGAATTTTGCCAAAACTCTAAGAGTTGTGCCCCTCTCCTCCTCCTCTCCTCTCCTTCCTCCTGGGGTGGGACGCCCCCTTCTCCTCCCTTCTCCTTGTGCTGGGTGCGACGTCTGTATCCCTCTTCTTCCCCTTCTTCCGGTGTGGTGCAGCCAAGGATCTCTCTTCATCGATGCTACTACTGCATCGCCTACTCCGACCGCCATTTTGTGAAGTTTCTCCATGCCACCACACTGCGATTTGGAGCCTCATTTTTGGTGGAGACGTACCTCTGCCTATCCCCTTGGCAACGAGCCTGGGCTTGCTCTCATCCGCCTCCAGGTCAAGACAGGGCATTCGTTCTCGTGCCACTGTGTCGATCTGCTTCGCCAGAGAGCCCTGGTACGTGATAGCAAGTTGGTCATGCCTTATCCCCTAACCTATTCGCCTCCCCCAGGTCACCGTGTCTTCCCCACGTCCTCCCCTCTCCCCAGACCAAATTTCATCACCCCATTCCACCCCCTTCTGTCCCCCTGTGTGCAGTCTGCCTCTTTCCAGATCTGCAAGATAGAGGTCCACAAACCAATGGGTCTCACCCATCAAATCACCATGGATTGCCACCAAACTTGGTGAGCACGTCCCTCTAACTCCCCCCTACCTTCCATATTTGCCCCTTGCACCAGAAGACCTGTTTGCCCCTCCTCCCACCGCCTCCTTTAGACCGACTGCAATCTGCTTGCGCAGGTCTACAGATTGGCCACCCCCATTGACCTTCACCCCATGCCCAAAACTTCTTCTACGCATAGTCCCAGGAGCCCTCGCCCTTCTACCCACATCCCCTCACCATCTCTCCACAAAACCCCAGCTAGAAACTCCACCCGAGCACCCCCCTACCACGGCCAACTCTTGCTGTCTGTCCAGCAGTCTGCAGAAAGGCCAGACTAGAAAGAGGCCTGCTATTCAAGTGCCCCGACTTCACCGCTTGGTTCGAGCACTCCATCTTTGCTGAGCACTCAGAGGATGTCCTCGTCGATGTCCACGCCAAATTTCATGATCAGAGGACCACCGAAAGCTGCCGTTCCAGGCCCCTCATCCCACTGGTCACCTGACTCTGTGCACGTCGGCTTGCTTCTACCCGCCGACTTGTTACGATGCTGGAGCGCCAAGCTGAGCCCACTGGCTGTCGTCCTCCTGTGGGGTGATCATCAACCACTGCTGGACCACATAAAAGGCCCTTGCACCATCCCAGCGACCGCGACACTCCGTCCCTGCTGCAGATCCCGCTGGTGGTGCAGATGACTCCGTCAGGCCGGATCGACCAGCCGCATACCGGGTCACCGTCGCGACATCAAATTGCTGCCCGTCAACCCAAACACACCCTCTCGGATCCATTTGTAGTCTTTTACCTCCCTGCGAGGAGTGGACATTTGAGTTTGGTTCTGTACTTGTCTAATTTCATTGTACCGGGTAGTCGTGTGTCTTGGTCGGGAGTGTTCCCCACCCCCCGAGCGTGGAGGTACGCATCCACTTCTCCTCTTGTCGCACTTGCTAGTTTCGCATATGTTCTGGATGCCACCACTCGTGTGTGACCAGTAGGGTCCTAGCCCGTTTCAGTTCTATTCACTACTGCGAGAGAGAGAGAGCGTGACCATCCCGTGTCTCGATCCGAGTACGAAAGTGAGTAGACCACCCTAGTCTCCATCGGTTTCTCAACCGTGCGGATTCGTGCGCTTCCCTTCTCTTGGGACGACTGCGAGCTTGTTGTTCTTGTTGTGGACGTAGACCCTTCTTGGAGGCTCTTAGTGTCGAGTCGAATTAGCTCGGTTGGTCGCGTCGTTGCTGGTCGCATTGTCCACTTAGTCTGGTCACCACTTAGAGGCCCAGGTTCGCACTCCATCCCGCATCATTATGTTTACCCTATGTCTATCTTCACCGAAATTTTAGTTTCTATTTATGATCATGGTGCTAACAGGGACCGCGTCTCTGAATGCGGCACCCTGATAGACTGCCTCTCTAAGAAGATTTGTCGATTCAAAAATTGTTAATTTCCAAGAACGTAGCATCTTGATAGACTGCGTCTATCTTGATCGCGGCTCTTTATGCTATTGCCTAGCATATGGCTATGACCTAGAGGGGGGTGAATGGGTAATTAAATAAGAGCTGGGGGAGCTAAAAAGGAAAGGGAAAGAGCCGTACCGAATAGGCGCGACTGCCGAACTAACCTCGGCTCCCTGAACTACTCCAAGCAATGACAGAAGGGTCGACCCTGAACTCGGGAGATCAGGAGTCACCGATCTATCGACAACCATGAGGCCAAAGACAAGGCCTACGAGACCAGACCAAAAGTCTAGAAAAGACCTAGACAGACACCGATGCGCCATGACTAGAACGTCGTGTACACTACCCCATGCTTGACTAGAATGTCGTGCATGCGATAGGACACCGACCTCGGGAAAAGCCAAGAGAAGGCTAACCCGGAAAGGTCACAACGTGCGAGGAACGGGAAGAGAACCACGAAGAGTCACATGCCACGTGACTAGAGTGCCTTACCAACAGAAGAACAGCCAGCAACGTCCACTGACGTCTTATGCTGTGCCTACTCACGTCTTGTCCACGTAACCTACCGCAAGGGCTAGGCCGAGACAAAGACACTGCTAGAACCAGAACAGTACCATAACGCGAGTGACTAGTCAGGGTCACGCCTAACGACGCAAGTCCATAGTCCTTGACCACGTGTGCTGTGCACACACTGGCCCACTGCCTAAGCCAGGCCTCTAGCTAGTATTCCCCCTCCGAAGGACACTATAGTTGGACTGGGGGCCCACAGAACTAGCTTAAGAACTGTATATCGGGAAAGTGCCCCGCTACAAGAGCCGTCACGCTGAAGTGTGCCGTAAGGCTACAACTAGTGGAGGCTCACAATACAAAGACTCCAAAGCACAAGTGCCGAAGTACAGACAAGCTAACCAAGCACTATCACCCGTACTCCAATGCACCAATGGCAGTACAAGAAACTACCGACAAACTCAGGACAAGGCAGCTAGACCTACTCACATAACAATCCTTGAGTCTCACGACTCGGAGGCAAGATCATCACAGACAGCGGAACATGCCGCCAATCAGTCTACTCCTAAGCCAGAGGAAATAGCGCTCCATAGGAAATGACTCATGGAGACCTGAGGGGACACTAAGAACCCTCAGCACCCCTAGACATGCAACTGAGGTAGGATAGTACCTCGAGGCATCCAGAACACTGTCTTGAGCTAGATAGAACTGTCGAGACACAGACAAGGTCACCTATCAACCCCTGGTCTCACCGGGTTGACCAGAACCAGGCACGACACACACACACAGACACACACAGCAATACACAAGCAGAGAAGATGACACTCTGGGCAAAGCGAACCACCACTCAACTGCTAGGTGAACCCGATAGTCAAGGGACAGCTACTATGCAACCAGAAACAAGGATGCTGGCAGTTCTAGATTGAGTCGTTAGGGAACTATCGCAGTCAGGGAAAAGACCGCATCCAGTCACCTGAACCGATCGATCTAGAAATCACCAACACACGGACACCGCCCTAGAACACAAACCTAAGACAGACTAACACATGATCAAACATAGAATAGAACACCAGCTATCACGGCCACAACAGGACTATAACGCACCACCATGGGGGCGTTACCTACTCTGACACGCCAAGGGTGGGGCGTCAGGGCAACCAGGCCTAAAGCTACAACTCGGACCACGTAACGCACCAAGCCTGGCACACTACACCACCTAACCCAACAAGAGAGGGGTGTCAGGGCCAACGGGCCTAAAGCCTAATACGAACAATGTAACGCACCAGTCCAGGGGCGTTACACAACCTGACGCACAAGGGGAGGTCCGTTAGGGCTAACCGATCGACATGGTCTTCGAGAAAGACACAGTCTTTGAGGAATTGACAGCCATAGTCCTCAGAAACCACCAGAACGTAACACACCACCATAGGGGCGTTACAGTCATGTGACAGTCTAGTATTGGTCCGTCACACGACCCCAGCCTTGAAGGACCCGAAATGACCAATGGCTGTGGCAATCTATCATAGGACCGTCACACAGTGTGACGGTCTCTAGTAGGACCATTACACCAAACTAGCGAGCAAAATAGTGGAATGGCCGAATCGGCCCATTCCATGTCCCATTCACGCCGAAGCGCAGGGGAAACAAAGCCATATGACCACAGAAGATATCTGGAAGCTAAAAATGGCACATGCATGCATCCGATCATGAAAATGGGGTAATTCTGATGAATCTACCCAAATCGGGTCACCGGGGTTCCCAGACTCCTACCATTTCTGAGTATAAACTTTTTTAGGGAACTCAATTTTTAAACTCTGTAATTCATTAGGCTTAAACTAGCAATTTTATTCATGTGTCATCATGAAATCTTATAAAAGAGAATTCCTTAATGTACTAGCTTAGACTAATGAATTGATGAACAGATTGAAATTATTCCAAGCACAGTCAGAAATGTTCATACAGGAAATTTGAAGTCTAAAGAGATTAGAACAAGTCCAATGAAACATGATAAGACTAGTTAAGGATATTCTGAACTATGTGGGTAACAAGATGAAGCTGACTTCTGAAGATTTTAAGTCAACTTGAATGATTCAGCTAGAAGAAAGCATTCAGAGTGAACTATAAGGACATTTTGACAACAATGGCATGCAATCAAATAAAGTCTAGTTGGTACTGACTCCCCCTGACTAAATGTAATTTATGCATGGAAAACAAATGCTAATTGAAGCATGAGACACCTACCCCCCCTATCTAAATGCACTGAGTGATAGGTCTTGGAGAGGGGGATTTTCACAGCCCATGTACGAGCGGCCAAACAAGGTACTACTAGACCAAACGAGGCACGACTCCCTCAAGTGACAGCCCTACCGGGCCCACTTGCCTTGTGAAAAGCCCAATAAAGTCACTCGGGACCCAGCACTTCCTAGGCAGCCTCTTGGCTCGGAAGTCCGAGCGTCGGTCCAAATGGGGAAGGTCACCCACCGCTGCCTCATACCCCCTCGCCCGAGCTACGCTCCCCTCGCTCTGATAAGAGCTAGCGCCCATGCTCAGGCCGATCGACGAATGCTTATCCCCATAGCCGTTGAGAGTTCTTTGATAGCAGGGAGTTTTCAAGGATAAGGGAGACCAAGAGTCCTTAGGTCATAAAGAGCCCACATCGAGGACGTAACTCCCTCCTGAAACTCCTCCGCTCGCAGGACTCATGCAGCTGGCACACTATTTAAACCTAGAAAACCCTCCAGCGATAGGTAAGGCCAAACTAAGCCTAAACTCCCTGAGCAAGAATCACTTCACCACTTGGTGGAGAGGAATCTCACGCCCTCACCCCTTCTTACTCTTCGTATCAAGGCTCTACTGACTTAGGCATCGGAGGGTTTTTCCCCAGGGAACCATCCCTGGGCACCTCTGATCTGTTTCCCTATCTTGCAGTTCGTACTTTATGGTCTTCATCTCCAGCTCAAGACCAGCGTGAGATTATCCCTCTTCATTTGGCACCGTCTGTGGGAAACGAGCGAATAGCCGACATGGTGCGATGGAGTTCTTGCAGGAGGGCCGCCGGTGACAAAGGGAAAGCTCTGGCGATGGAGGAGGGTGCACCATCCCAACATATGAGGGACACCCCCTCTCACGCTAGCAACCCAACCGACAATCTACCCCTGCCTGCGGTGGAGAGGCAATCCCCTGCCAGGAACATGGACCCCCTCCAAACCTTCAACGCAAAACTGGATAGCCTCATTGATCTAATGAGGACCTAGGCGGCCAGGGAGGAGCATTCGTGACTCCCCCAAGAGAGCCCCCACTGTGGGGATGGTTCCCTACAAATTGCAGGAGGCTGCTTCATCCTCCGGGGACGACAGATAATTCACAACCGGTCAGGTGGACTGTCGCAAGCCCCTCCACCGGAACGAGAAGCCTCCTCTACTTTGAGGAGGGAGAAGTCCGGAGCGCGCTAGCCACCTCCGAAGATAGAAGCTCTTGAAGGGCGTCGAGGCAGCCTCTAGGTGCGCCCTCGTAGCCCCTCGACCCAACGACAACCTAAGTTGTCTCTCCGACTGTGAGACTTTGAGAGGTGTTTCACAGAGCAAGAGCGTGCCCTCTGTGCCTTGCAAAAGACCTCTCCCGAGGAAGATGAGGAGAAATCCCCATTCTCCGATCACGTCTTGATGGCAGAGATCTCTCCCAGGATCTCCCTCCCGACCTTCAAGTCATATGACGGCCAGGGCGACCCGGTCGACCACTTCGACAACTTCAATGCCCTGATGACTCTCCACGAGACTTATGACGCCATCAAGTGCCGAGCATTCGTGACCATGCTGGTCCAGGGTGCTCAGGCTTGGTTCAGAGCCCTCACCCCAGGCAGTGTCCGGGACTTCAAGCAGTTTGGGCGGATCTTCAAAGAGAGCTTCGCCGGTAGCGGTCCCCCTAGGTTGGTAGCGGGGCTGTTGGTGCTCAATCATCATAATTTATCCCGATAGCAAAGATAACCTCAACCCATTTGGTACGGGAATAGATAGAGGATAACCTCATAATAATCTTATTATGCGTTTGGTATAGACAATTTGAGAGGTGATATCTCGAGATAAGCGAAATGGGTATAACCCCAAAAACGGGGTTACGAATGAGGATAACTCATTCCACTGAAATGGTGGAATGAGTTATCCCCGCCCAATAACCCCGTTTTCCTCTCTCCTCACCTCTCCTTCGATCGTGCCCCCGATTTCCCTCTCCCACGAAACCTTCGTTCCTCTCTTCCCTCTCCCACGGAACCCTCCACCCTCGCTCCTTCTCCCTCTCCGACAGAACCCTCGTTCCTCTCCTCCATGCTCAGAACCCCGCTCCTTCCCTCTCTAGTAGAACCCTCGGAACCCTACTCCTTCCCTCTCCGGTAGAACTCTCGTTCCTCTCTTCGCTCTGCCACGGAACCCTCGCTCCTTCCCTCTCCAGTGGAACCCTCGCATTCTCCTTCCCTCTCCGACGACCTACGCGTTCTCTTTCTCCTTCCCTCCTCCACAGAACTCTCATTCTCCTTCCCTCTCCCACGAAACCCTCGTCAGATCATCTCCTCGCCCCCCTCCCGTCTCGACTCGTGAGTACAAATCTCCTGTGTGATCTCCACCCCTCGCCTGCTTCCTGAATGCGCTCGTCTGCTCACTAGTCTGCTCGGTTGCGTTCATCTCCTGTCGCCTGCGCTCGTCTCCTGTCGTCTGTGCTCGCCTTCTCGATCGATCGCACCATCCTCAAAAGCCCTTCTTGGCAGCTGCCATCGTCTCCTCGCCTGCCGACGAAAGTGCTTGTTGAGCGAACCCCAGCCCCCTTCACCGCGTCATCCTCAAAGGCCTTCCATCCTCGAGCAAATCCTAGCTCGCTCACCACCTCTCCGGCCAGGAAAAAGGTTTAAAATCTATATGGAAGTAAGAGGATAATTCTTCCTTATTTTGCATTCTAATTTTATCTTGACTCACTGCATGTATTTCTCCTCCCCTGCGATGTTTATACCATACATATTGATCTTCCCCTATAATCTGAACAGGGCACAATGACTGTATGCAGTGGATGAGCAAATACAAATGAATTGTCACATTCATCCAAAAATATCATATTAATCCCTTATGTTTATAGCATACGCACTGATCTTCCCCTTTTACCGTGGTATGCAGCAAATACAAATGATGTTTGTGGTCTTTATTGGCTATTAACCTGTCATCAAATGTGTTTATTCTTAAATGACTTTTGTCATGACTGGTTACATGCATCTTTCTTGGAATAACGATAAGTAGCAATAGACAAATAAGTTAATTGTTGCTACTTATTATGTCACATAGGAAATCATGAGCATAGGGGGATGCTACTAATTAATGGATTGATATCACCCTTTGTATAATAGTGTTAGGGGAAAACAAGATCAATATGAATCAGTTACTTGACTATTGGCATTTTGTATCTATTTGTTCAATTATATTTTGTACCATGTGAAGAGAATTACCAAAATGGAAAAAAAATTGTGTTATTTTTTTGAAAGTGTTCACCTTAAAATTTGACTTAAGGGAATTACCATCTTCTTCTCTATTCTTTTCTCTTCTTCTTGCCTCCCACTTGTTGTTAGACCTTCCATTGGAACATCCCCCATGTGATGTGCTGAATGGAGTAGCGGACTGGGGAGGTATTGGGAGTTCGAATTTGGCAACTGTGGGCTTATAGTGGTTGACCCAGAACCTCCCGTGGGAACCTTGGAATCTCCATGGTTCCCCAACCATCATCTCCTTCCTCTCCATGTGTGCAATTTTTCTGCAACTTGGCTCCATAGCAAGGTTTGGAGTACAGAAGGCCTAACCCCATCTAGAGCAGGAAGAATATGGAAGGTGTGGTGTGTGCCTCCCTTCATTACAAAATAATTTATCATCACTGAAGAATGAAAAATGAACATGTCCAAACATAGGTTAGTGAACCAAATTTTTTTCTACAAGAAGGCTATTATTCAATGGCTCCTTACAAGAAGGCTATTTTCTTAGTGTCATTGTGCTCCTTACATGAATGGCTTCTCTTTCTCTGCACCCTTATCTTCTTCAATGGCTGCCTTTTCCCCTTCAATGCTACACTTGAAGCCTTCCCCAACGTAAAAGAGAGCCCTTCTATTATCAAATCTCATGAAAGGTATGACTAGTCTCGGTTCTAAGTTTGCCCAGTTAAATCTAGATATTTGTGAAGAAAAAGAAGAATGTTTTATTGCAAATTTTCAATCACAACTTACTTTAATAGAAGACCTAGTCAAGTTGCAAGAGAATGACCCTACACTAATGGAAATTAAAGATGATATTGATCAATGGCCAGATTTCTCTATGGCGACCGATAGACCATTACTTTTTCGAGGATGAGTTTGTATCCCAAATCATGCTAATACTAAGAAGCTGGTTATGGATGAAGCACATAAATCAAGGTATGCCATTCACCCTGGGTCTACCTAGATTGATGTGAGACGAACATCCAAGCCCGAGATTTTCTTTCCCTTTTTTTTCTCCCATTTTTTTCCATTTTTTTTGTTTTCAAAAAATACCATCTCTCCTTTTTTTGCACTTCTCAATTTTTTTTAATTTCATTTCTTATCCTTTTTCTTTAAGTTTCTCCTTCTCTTTTTTTTCTTCACTTCTTTTCTTTGAAATTAATTTTCTCACCCCTTTTTTTTCTCAGCCTGCTACAGTAAGGGAAATAAAATGCTACAGTGAAGAAAATAAAACGTGAGAGAATTAAGAGAGAGGGGAGAGAGAGAGAGAGGTCACGGGGGGTTGGCTCTTCATGTTTTATGTTATTTTTTTTATTCTACAACAGCAACATGGATAACGTGGAGAGAGATTAAGAGAGGGAGAGAGAGAGAGAGAGAGAGAGGCCGTTAGCGAGGGTGGGGCGATAGTGTGCTCGACGGCGGTGGAGCCACGATGAGTTTGGGCATGGGAGTGATGCGCCGTGCTGTACCCGCTACGGGGAAGAACGTGCTCAGTGGCGGTGGGGTGGCGACGAGGCCGGGCGCAGAGAGGGGTGCCGCTGGCAAGGACCGGCTGGGCAGTGACGAGTAGGGAAAGAGGAGGCGTGAGCAAGCCGTTGTCCGTGCTAGTTGGTAGCGTCCAGGGGCTAGCTGGCTTCGCGGTGAGATTGCAAGGAGGTGGAGCACCCATGGTGCTCCACGTGCAGGTGAACCTGGTTGGCGGAGGTGGTGGAAGCACGCTTGTCATCATGCTCGCTATGCACAGAGGGGGTGTCGACGTGCCCGGGAAGATGCTTGTGGAGGGAACGTCGTGCCCAAGCAAGGTGCTCGGAGGGGGCACCGCCATGCTCGGGTATGAGCTCGCCACGCTCGGAGGGGGCGGGCGTCACCACACTTCCGCTGGGTGTGGGGGCGTCGTGCTCGCCCTGCTCGAACGGTGCTTGGAACGATGAACGGCGGTGGAGCTCACAGCCACCGACGGAGCTAAAGGGTGGAGACCGACTGGGGCGGGGAAGGCACTGGCACTATGGTGACGTTGCCGGGGAAGGAGCAGCGGTGAGCAGGCAGCGTCCTGCATGCTTGCGGCAGCGAGGAGGGAGCTGGTTCTCCCTTGGGATGCGTTCTCGGGAGCATAGACGACGACGCCATCCTCCGAGGCCAGGGGTCGAGCTTGCCATGCTTGGATGTGGGAGTGTGCTCGTGGACGCCGACGAGCTCGGGATGGCAACGGTGTTGCAGCGGTGCCCTTGGTAGCTGCTTCATCAAGGATGACAATGATGAGATGCTGGCGAGGGTGCTCGGAGGGGACGCTGCCATGCTCAGCCTACTTGGGGAGGTTGGTGGCAGTTGGGTGAGCCTCGAATGGGAACTGGCAGGGAGACTCGAGGTGGCCGACAGCGCCACGGAGGAGACCGCTAGGTGGGGGGCACCACGGTGGCATTATCGCTGCTGCCTTGATGGCTGGCGAGATGGGCTCAAGCTATTGAGAACGTCGCCACCGTGCTTCCGTGCTGGTGGAGACGACGTGGGGCAGGTGAGGGACGCCGCTGACGAGGACTGACTAGCCTGGGCTCCTGGAGATGATGGTAACACTCTGGCCACAGCGGACTGCTCACTCGGAGTCAGTGGCGTTTCGCTCGTGCGGCTGCGACCCTAGGCAGAAGGGTCTAGCAGGTGGTGGCCGGCGGCCCTGCTCTGGGTTTTAAGAGGCGGAGGGAAGGTGGAGATGCACGCTGGGGGGGGGCGAAGAGAGGGTGGGAAGGACGCTACGGGTGTGAGTGAGATAGTGAGAGGGAGAGAGGAAAGAATGATAGGAGGGCCAGGGGCCTCACCGGTGCTTGGGGTTGTCACCCTTCAAGCTGAACTTGGGCCTCTCACCATGGCCATTGAATTTTATGTGCTGGACATTGACCCTACGTTCAAGGCTATCTTGGGTCGCCCGTGGCTCAATACTCTTAGTGCCGTGCCATCTACCGTACACCAATGTCTCAAATTCCCGTTCCAGGGAAGGGTGGTGAAAGTTAAAAGCTTATCCTCGGCCCAGTTAGTGAAAGCTATCTCAAAAAAGATTTTGCCCACTCTATGGCCCAGCAGTTGGCCTATTATTTTCGTACAGGATCTGGACTTCCCATAGGCTTACGCACCCTGTAAGCCCGTCACTACACCTGTTAATATTAAGGAGAAGCCCAAGATCCAAGATTCTAAGGGCTGGTCCATTATTCTCAAGCTAGGTTATCAACCTGGGAGAGGCCTCGGAGCACAACTTCAAGGACGCACTAAGCCGGTGCCCAAAGGCAGAAAGATGAACAGACGGGGTGTCGACTACCGAGAGTCCGCACTCTCAATGATGGGTGATTTAGGCCCACTCACATGGGATTATCGTCAGCACTTTGTTAGAGGCCCTCTCCAGCCAGGCACATCACAGTCACAATCAGCTCAGCCAGAACAGAAAAATACGACATATATAGTTGCCAGTCCGCCCCAGGTGCTAAAGGGGCCAGTTGATGATATGATCAATCTCAGCCAGGCACTTTCCAGATTGTTCAAAGAGCCTGTGGTTTGTCCAAAAAAGAGTCAGGAGGTTCGGCTTGTACAGTGGAGGCCGAAGAAGTCGATTTGTCGTCCCCAGGGACGGGTGAGCTCACCTGATCTTTCTATTTTATCTCCTTCCCGCATAAGAACCCTCCTCCAACAGCTCAGCTTCATTCCCCGATCGCCACCTCTCTTGGTTGATCCTTCAGTCTTCCAATCTCCCCTTCTCCATAAAGTAGCCAATTGAATTTCTGATCATTAACTGCCCGTGCAGGCATTGCCCGCCGGTTGATCTCACTTCTAGGTGGTCCCTTGATTCCCCCGCCGATCTCTCCGGTATGTGGTTCCGATCCACTAACCCATTCTTCAATGCCATCTTCTACTCTCTCTGTCCCAAAGCACTTCCTCCTCCTCCTTCCTCTTCTTCATCTTGCTGTATCATTTCCACCGAGCTCCAAAAAATGCCAATTTTAAAATGGAGATCTCGGTGGAAGATTACGCTATCTTCGAACCGACAGCTTCCCAGGGGCATGAGAACCCTGCTTCTTCCCTCCCAGTAGATTTACTTTCTTCTAGGTTAGATGTAGGGTCTGTGAAGTCTAGGGAAGGAGGGTCTAGGTCTAGAGAAGTAGGCTCTTGTTCCAGGTCGTCCACCCCATCCAAGCCAGAGTCGCGCTTGCTTGCGCATCGTACCAGATCCATTCCTGATAGGTTCTTGCAAGACCTAGCTCAACGATGTCATGCTCTTTTGAAGTGTCCAGAATTTATCGCCATGGCGATCGTGATTGAGGAAGATGAAGAGGAATTAGACGGGGTGTGAATCGATGACGGATTAGGTGTCTATAAAGTCAGAAATGAAAAGGACCCGGTCGATTCTGAGGACAACAATGTAGATGACGCTGCCAACTTATATGAACAAGGTTTAAAGAGGTTCGATGAGCCATCTTTGGCAGTTGATGAACCTACAAAGGAAATTAACTTAGGAACTGAAGATGATCCCAGGCCTATCATCATTACCGCTAACCTCCCTTCAAGAGTAGAAGCTGATTTAATCCAAGTCTTAAGGGAGTATAGTGATTCTTTCGCCTGGTCTTATGAGGACATGCCGGGTCTTGACCCCTCTTTAATGGAACATCGTCTAGTACTTAAACCAGGGGCAACGCTCGTCAAACAGAAGTCAAGAAGGTTTCACCCCCACATGGCCTTAAAAATTAAGGAAGAGGTCGACAAATTATACAAGGCCAGGTTCGTCAGAGTTGTTCTATATCCTTAGTGGGTGGCAAACGTTGTCCCTGTCATCAAGAAGGATGTAAAAGTGTGTATTTGCATTGATTTCAGGGATCTTAACAAAGCATGTCCCAAGGATGATTTCCCGCTGCCTCACATAGACGTCTTGGTGGATAATACCACTGGGTTCGAAGCATTATCCTTCATGGATGGTTATTCAGGCTACAATCAAATCCGTCTCGCTCCTGAAGATCAAGAGAAATTGACGACATGCTAGTCAAAAGCCTCCAAGCTGCCAAACACTTGGATGACTTGGCAGAAACGATCGCCAGGCTCTGAAGGTACAACATGAAACTAAACCCAGCCAAGTGTGCATTCGGAGTGCGGTCAGGAAAGTTCTTGGGCTTCCTCATAACCCACCAAGGAATCGAGGCCAACCCCGACCAGATCTGAGCAGTGTTGGAGATGCGGCGGCCAGAACGAGTGAGGGATGTATAGTGCCTCACTGGTCGCATCGTCGCCCTGGCTCGGTTCCAATCCTGAGTCGTCGAGCAGTGCCTCCCCTTCTTTTGGCTAATCAAGCAAGCCAATCAAGCGCCGGAGAAGAAAGGACACATCGACTCGGACCAGGAGTGTGAGTTGGCGTTCGAAGAATTAAAATGCTACTTAGTGTCCCCTCCCTTCCTTGCCAAGCTGAAAAAGGGAGATGAATTATTCCTGTATCTATCCGTGACGCCGAGCACCATGAGTGTCGTCCTCGCATGGGACAAGGCAGGAGTCATGAACCCAATCTACTATGTCAGTCGATCGCTTCATGGTCCCGAATTTCTGTATTCGCGAACTGAGAAGTTCACCCTTTTACGGATGCTCGCAAACTACGGCCGTACTTATTGGCTCACCCTTTCATCATCCTCGCCGATCAACCACTATGACAAATCCTCCAAAACCCTGACGCCTCAGGGAGGCTGATCAAATGTGCCATTGAGCTGGGGGAGTTCGACATCAAGTTTCGCCCGAGGACTACAATCAAGGCATAGGCCCTCACCGACTTCGTAGCCGAATGCACCATACCCACCGATGACCTCCCAGAGCAGTCCGTCGGACCCACATGGGAGCTATACGTTGACGGATCATCCTGTGCTACGGGAATCACGGTGGGATTGGTCCTACTCTTGCTAGAAGGGCACGAGCTTCAGTACGCCTTGCGGTTCAACTTTCCAACCACAAACAATGTGGTCGAGTACGAGGTGATTCTCTCAGGGCTACGCATGGCGAAGCACTTGGGAGCGACCAGTGTGTACGCATATAGCAATTCCATGCTCATCACCAACAAGGTGAGAGGAGAGTTCGATGCACGTGAGGCATCCATGATTAGGTACCTGGAGCAAGCTGGAGTTGCGGCAAAGGAATTGTCCAACTTTGAGGTGGTCCACATCCTGCGGGAGGAAAACATCCGAGCAGATGCACTGTCTCGACTGGCATCAGCCACTGTGGTCTCCAACTCACGCTCGATCCTGATAGAGGAGTTGTCAGCACTGAGCATAGATAAGCTGGCAGCCCAGGTAAATGCCATTGACTATGAGCCCTCCTGGATGGATCCCCTCCTGGACTTCCTTCTTCGGCAACAGCTCTCAAGCGACCGCGCAGAGGCTCGACGTACGTGGGTGAGAGCAGCCCACTTTACCGTCATGAATGGCAGGTTGTATCGCCGCTCCCTCTCAGCCCCGCTATTGAACTGCTTGTTCCCTACGAAAGCCAACCAGGCCATCCGAGAGATTCACGAAGGGCTCTGCGGAAGCCATATTGGGGGGTGATCACTCGTGGGGACACTAATCTAGCAAGGGTACTGGTGGCCCACCTTGCAGCAAGACTGCCTCAACTATGTCTGAAGGTGCCCTCGATGCCAGAAGTTCTCCCATCTGCACCATCGGCCAGCTATGCAATTACGTGCTTTGATGGAGCCCCACCCATTTGCTCAGTGGGGGGTGGACATACTGGGTCCCTTCCCAGAGGCACAAGAAAGGAAGAAGTTCCTCATAGTCGCCATTGACTACTTCACCAAATGGGTCGAGGCTGAACTGCTGGGGAAGATTACGAGCGAGGTGACCTGGAAGTTCGTACTATGAAACGTCATCTGCTGCTTCGGGATCCCAAGGGTCCTGACGACAGACAATGGTAGGCAATTCGCGAGTACCTCTTTTCAGGCTAAGTGCCCGGAGCTAAGGATCTGGAACCACTACACTTCGGTAGGACATCCCCAAGCAAACGGGTTGGTGAAAAATGCTAACCGGACGTTGCTTCAAGGCATCAAGGCCCGGCTGGACCAAGCAGGATACTCGTGGGTAGACTCGATCCCGAGCATCCTGTGGGCCCACCGGACCACTGCTAGAGCCACCACCGGAGAAACAACCTTTCACCTCACCTCTGGCGCTGAAGCAGTAGCTCCCCCACTCCGTAACACTTTCCCAAGGGTTTACCCGGACCAGGTTCAACCCCTCAACCTAGTCCGCCTAAACCCCTTGACCCTTCACCTTCCACTATAAAATCCCCCCTTTGGATGCCCAATGGAGGAGGAAATCAAGCATCAATGCAAGGAGCTCAGCCCCGGACTACAAAGGTGCGCTAAGGAGATTTGTGTGTGTTTGCTAGGCTTACGCCGAGGGCATGTCACATGATCATCCATTCTACGGCGTCTAGCACAAACACCAAGGAGATTTGTGTGTGTGTTTGCTACGCTTACGCTGAGGGCATGCCGCATGGTCATCCCTCATACGGCATCTAGCCCAAACACCGACCGCCTAAAAGGCGGCCCCTTGTTTTGATGAACGTATGTCATCTCGATAATCATGCGCGACCCCAGCCCGGGTCTCATCTCGATATTCATGCACGACCCTGACGTCGCTTGGTGAAAGCACTCTGCTCGAGCCCTGTCTCGATAGTCATGCGCCCCCACATGTTGCTCGACATGGACACCCTACTCGGCCCTGCCTCGATATTCATGCATGACCCGGATGTCACTTCATGAGAGCGCCCTGCCCAGTCCCTACCTCAACGATCATGTACCATCAACGTTGCTCGACAGAGGCACCCTGCCTGATCTCTGCCTCAACATTCATGCACGACACAAACGTGGCTCGATGAGGGATCCCTGCCCAATCTCTACCTCGACCTTCGTGCACGACACAGACGTGGCTCGATGAGAGCACCCTGCCTAGTCTCTGCTTCAATGATCGTGTACCATCAGACATGGCTCAATGGAGGCGCCCAGCCTGGTTCCCCACCTCGATGATCGTGTACCACTTTGGCGTCACCTCAATAAACGTGCCCACAGTGTTGTTGCCCGGACAATGGGCATACCACACAGGTCCCGACGCAAGATGAAGCATCAGGCCCATGCCTCTGTCAACGAGCCACGAGCACGACCATCAAGGTCTTGCGGCACCCGACAGCCAGCCACTCCAGCCACAACGGTGCCTCCGGCACCCGACTGCTAGCCACTTCAGTCACAACGGTGCCCCCGACACCCGATCGCTCAACACTTCAGTCACAACGGTGCCCCCGGCACCCGACTGCCAGCCACTTCAGTCACAACGGTGCCCCCGACACCCGATCGCTCAACACTTCAGTCACAACAGTGCCCCCGGCACCCGACTGCCAGCCACTTCAGTCACAACGGTGCCCCCGGCACCCGATCGCTCAACACTTCAGTCATAACAGTGCCCCCGGCACCGGACTGCCAGCCACTTCAGTCACAACGGTGCCTCCGGCACCCGATCGCTCAACAACTCAGTCACAACGGCGCCCCCGGCACCCGACTGCCAGCCACATCGGGGCCTGTTGCGCCCGATTACTCAGCTACCATAGTCACAGCGGCGCCCCCGGCGCCCGACTTCTAGCTACTCCAATCACATCGGGATCCACGACGCACGATCACTCAACAACTCCAATCCCGTTGGGGCCCACGACACCCGGTAATTCTGAGCTCAATGGCTTTTGGTCACTCCAGTCATGGCGATACTCACGTCGTCCAATCGCTCCAGTCTCAACTATGCCCGGCCGCTCTAGTGACAAGTGATGCCTACGTCATTCGGTCGCCTCAGCCTTGGTGACACCCAACTGCTCCAGCACAACGGTGCCTACGGCACCCCTACTGTCCTGACCTTGACACTGTCGCATGACGGGAAGACATTGTGACGCCCCTCGGGCGGCATCCTGCTGAGTCACAAGTCCTTTGACAGACACTATGTACGGATACGGAGCTACCCATACAATAATGCAATGACCCAGGGGCCGTCATAAATGACGAAATTGTCCCGCTGCTTGCAATCACTTGTAATCGAGCTCTCATGCCCCCACATAAATGCCTTTCACGGCACATAAGTCATGTAATCCAGTCAGGGAGTGGATCCCCCGCCCCGCTGGAACCAGTCCCTATGCCCCCAATTGTCCCTGTTGTATTTCGTTGCCCTGTTGCTATTGCACGGATTAAGCCCTCCCGACGTCGCAGCTCCCAGGGTCCCTGACTCTCTCTTCGACAGTAAAAACAAAGGTGTTTGGGCTCCACCCGATGTAAAATAAACGCCGATCACTTACGGTCGGTGGGGAAGACGTCCAGTACATGACCCCATGAGGACTCTCTTCCTCAGGGACTTCTGGCTGACCCATCTAGGGTCATTTCCTTCCCAGGGAGGGAGGGGTCCATCCCCCCTCTCCCGCCTACCCCTGCTGAGGGAGTCCAGTCCTCCCTTCCTGATCCCTCCAACTCGTCTAGTCATATCCTACATATGATGGCCTAATTGGACCCTACCCAGCTCCACCTGATTAGGCAAGCTCTAGGGGCAGAGGCCCCACCTTCAGTACCTCCTTCTGGCGCGCCTACTGTCGCCACCTCTGTTCCCCCTGCTATTGGATCCGGGCCCGCTCTACCCGCCATTGATCTCACCCCTATCCGTCCTCAGGCCCTCCAAATCACCAACCTAGAGTCGGGCCAAGCTTCCACCTCGCCCCATCCGCAGCTTGACAAGGGGAAGGCCCAGGTCACTTCATCCGTCTATTCTGATTTCCCTATCACCATTTCTCCAGCACCTCAGGCCCTTGTGGCCCTAGTGGATTTTGCCCGTCTGTAGCCAGGGGCAGCCCAGCTTGCCCACTCCGATATGGGCCACCCCCTGACCCATTATCCATCTTATGGGCTTCCCCCTCCATCGATCCATCCGTTTGCTCCTCACCCATCACCACCTTATATAGTTTCTGCACCTCCAGCCCGGGAACAGGAAAGCCTCGATAGGTGGGCCACCCTACAACGGCAGATCGACCTCCTCCATAAGAGGGTCGGCCCGCAATCTCATGCTGATGTCCCTATTCCTAACATCAGGGACATTCATTTTCCACCGTAGTCTGAGCTCCCCATTTATCGGAAGTATGACGGGAACGACAACCCATTCATTCATATCAGGGAGTTCCTTTATGAGTCAGCAGAGTTCCAACACGATGATCGCTTGATGGCGTATCTATTTAGATGGTCCCTGGACGGAGTGGCCTTGGAGTGGTTCTATACGTTGCCGCTGGAGGAGGTAGAAAGCTTTAAGATAGTGAAAGAAAGGTTCATACAAAGGTTCCAAGACCAGGTCGGCCGAGAGTATTCTTTCACTGATTTAGTAGCAGAAAAGATGAGAATAGATGAAGATTTTGCGACATACGCCGACCGGTGGAGGCAGATGGCCTCGCGTGTGATTGGGCAAATCCCAGAAGAAGAAAAAGTGAAGTTGCTCATTTCTAATTCCACACCGACGTTCCAGAACATTTTAATGTTGAATGACATCACCAATATGCACCAGTTGTACAGTCGGGCCCGGTTCATCCAGACCCAGTTTAAAGACTCCCCCATTCACTCCTTGTTCGAGGCCCAAAAGCCCAAATCCTATAAGAAATCCCAGGGCCCAGTCACCGAGGGGGTCTAGACGAACGAGCAGGTGTAGGATGTTAATCAGTCCGCCCCACCCCGTTTCCCTCAACAACCCCAGCGCCATGCCCAGTTCTCCTCTCCGCCACCACCACGACCTTCATTCCCTGCACCTCAGCCATAGTAACCACCACCACCACCGCAACAATAGCCACCCCAGCAGCCTCAGTATCATAATGTCCCGCCACCAGCCAACTATACTTTTGCTCGTCCTGTCCCGAAAAGAACCAATTACCCACCGCTTCCAGAAACCCTCCCAGATATCTTTTCAGCTTTAATGTACACTGGCGATATACAACTACCTCCGGAATGTCAGAATTGGAATCTGGCTACCGACCAGTCTAGGTATTGTGTATACCATCGGCAACCCAGGCACACTATCGAGAGATGTTATCAGTTCAGAGATTTGGTGTACGACCTACATCAGGGCCATAGGATTGATTGGGCCCAGATGCACAGATTGATCGAGGACATCAAGGAAAGAAGAAGACAAGCTAGGCCGCAGTAGGCGGCACAGCAACAGCAGTTCCAGCAACGACAACAACACCCCCCTCCACAACAACAACATCAGCAGCAAGACCTCAGGATTCATCAGAATCCCATGCCTGAGCATGCCCCTGCTCCTCAACAACAGCAATAGCCGTCGGCACCGGCCCGAGTCAACATAGTCCACTGCCCAGCCCCTAACGCTAGGTGGTCATTTGACGATGAGACTCCCGCACACTTACTAGCCTTCCACCACACCCCTGTCCCCTCTGTTCCTTCTGTCCTTCGGCCTACCACCACCTGGACCACCACTCCGCCCGCCATTCCCTCCACTACACTGCCTACCATTCCGCCAAATGGCCTCATCCCATCCACATTTATTCTTACAATGAGCTATCACCCACTGGCTAAGGGGTAGTAAATGGATCTGGTGTGGCCCCACTACGGTGCAGATGTCCTTGCTACTAGGTATGAACTCCCCTAAGATGAGGTCAGGATCCACAGGGGCAACGGTATGGCAGACCAAGTCCTCCTCACCCACCTTTGACCTAGGGAAAGACAAGTAGGTCTCTATCTCCTCTAGAAGGATGGTGGCCTCAAAAGAAGGGAAGATAAATGTGTGAGTCTAAGGGTGCCATATCTCCACCAAGGCTGAAATGCTATGCCAATCCAGGGACAGCTTGGGGTAGTTCTTGTCCAATACTAGGAGAGGATGTAGGTGCCAAGACCTAAGGAGAGATGTCACTACTATGGGTAGCTCGCGGGTCATGGGAGCCATCCACTTCATGGTGGAGTAACGCCTAGGGCCGGGGAGAAGCTGAGGTCAAGAAAAGAAAAAAGAAGAGGAAGAGAGGAAGAACATATGAGCATGTGAATGAATTAGTTGAATTAAATAAACTTGTGCAAACTCACCTCTCTCAGCGGGCTGGAGCTTAGATGCCTTGGGATTGTGGTCAGCCGTTGTAGCACTCCACGCTCTTTTCTAGCCGGCTTTGGCCCTTCATGGACCGCCCCCTCCATCGAGCTCCCTTCAAAGGCCCTCTTCATGATGTTTGGAGGAAGATTGGGAAGGTTTTCAAGGTTTGAAAGAGGGTTGATGTGTGAAGAACGAACTTGGAGTCCCCTCTTATTTATAGAACTTGGTTAGAGGCCTAAACCCACTAGAATTGCGATAGGGTAACTCTAGATCGGTTTGGGATAGAGTTTGGCTCGGTTTAGAACTCCCCAGGCTCGGGTTGGGACACTCCAAGAGAGTCTCAATCAGACTACGAGGGTATGGTCATACGCGGTCTATCGATAGACCACGTAGGCCCGTAAACGGTCTGACTGTGACCGTTCACCAACCTTCTACACACTTCAACGCCTAGTATTTGCACAGTTGTTGGGTGGCCGTTCTGCTAAATCCACGGTCTAAACTGGACCGTCCCTACCCTTTGAACAGACCATCATGGACCGTTTAGTTGCTTCTTTGTGTTGTGGCCGAGTTTCTTTAAGCAGTCCAATGGCAGGCCGTGTGGGTCTTGGAACGGACATTCTTACGACCGTTCAACTCCCAACCACACTATTTTCGTTCTTTTTGCATTTTTTCCCACTCTAAGGCTTTTCGTCTCTCCCTCCCTCACTCTCTCGTGTCCCTCTAGGGTCCGTTGTTAGTCAGTTAACGTTCGCATCCATACACTCATTCCTACATATTCATTTGCACAAAGAAAATCAACAAAAAGATATATCATGTCATAGTTATAACATCATGTACAAAAGTCATGTCATAGCTACATCAGGCCTCTCCCTCCGGCATGTCACTGTCTCCGGCTCCCTCGTGCCTCTTCGATGGTGGGGCCATCGCAGAGCTAGCCTCCTCTCGCTCATGTCGGTGACGTCACTCCTCATCCTCGTTCCTCCGGCGACCGGAGGAGCTGGTGAAGTAGCTGTGGTACGAGCCGTGTGTACAGTGGGTGTTGCCGCTCAGGAGCCCGCTGCGCTCGGGTCTCCGACTCAGGCCCTCCACGATCCCCTCCAGTCTCGTCGTCTGAAGTCGGGCTCACTCTGCCTCAGTCTGGTAACACTTCATCTCCGTCGCCCCAGCTCAAAGTTGCTTGAGCTTGGCCCAAAGGAGAGCTGTCTCGACCACATCCGTCGGTCGGCTCTGTGCCATCTCCTCCAGGAGACGGACTACCTCCTCCCGTGCCATCACAGGGCTCTGCTCGAGCTCCTCCCTCAGCTGGGTTAGCTCAATCGTCTGCATACACACATCATGGTCAATCAATTACATTTCATAAACATAATCAACTGGGAAAGCGTAGTGGTTACTTAGCCGCTCGGAGAGTGCTGTCTCGGCTGCCTCGGCCCACGCCACCATCCGTGTAAACTCTGTGTCCCGCTCAGCCCGGTCCGCAGCAGTCTGGGAAGAGGAGGAAGGTGCGTCAGCCCCCTGACGCTGGGCTCCCTCGGCTCACTGCATTTTAGAAGTCTAGGGTTAGTCATTTCATAATCATAATCATAAATAGATACATAATTAAGTTTGAGAGTTAGGGAAACTCGACCGAACCACCTTAAATCCCTGTGCAATGGTGTAATGCTCTCTCTCCATCTCTCCTATCTCCATTCACAGTGTTATCACGGTCTCTTTTCCGCTGCCTAACCTACGATTTACGGTTCATATTTGAGGTTTGTTCTGATTCATCATCGAAAATGTTTTAAACGGTTATTGTGCTTATCTGGATCTATTCACCCCCCTCTATATCCTCACTTAACCATCCAACATTAACAAACTCTTCTCTTCATCTCTTTCGGTGACGAAGATCCCTTTGATTTGGACCTCCCGTCCAGATCATTGACTAGACAAACTTTTCTCTCTGTCCCTTCGAGTGACGAATACCCCTTTGATTTGGACCTCCCATCTAGATCATTGACTAAACAAACTCTTCTTTCCGTCCCCTCAGGTGATGAATACCCCTTTGATTTGGACCTCCCATTCAGATCATTGACTAAACGAACTCTTCTCTCCATCCCCTCAAGTGACGAATATCCCTTTGATTTGGACCTCCGGTTCAGATCATTGACTAAAAAACTCTTCTCTCTGTCCCTTTGGGTGACAAACATCCCTTCTGATTTGGACCTCCCGTCTAGGTCATTGACTAAACAAACTCTTCTCTCCGTCCCTTTGGGTGACGAATACCCCTTTGATTTGGACCTCTCGTCCAGATCATTGAATCAACAAATCCCTCTCTCTGTCCCTTCAGGTGACGAATACCCCTCTGATTTGGATCGCCTATTCAAGTCATTGAATCAACAAACTCTTCTCTGATGTGAAACAACCTTGGACCTACACAAGCAAGCACAAGTCGCACACCGAACGGGCCGATGTTGGCGGCCGACTCACCCGACACTCACCCAAACCCGAGGGTAACTCGGCGATGCTGAGTCGAGGAGGAGAGGGCTGGACCCTTACTGGTAGAGGGCCAGCAAGGCCAAAGGGATCTCCCACGAGGCATAAATAGTCCAATTCGAAGGGGCCGACCCAGTGCCGAGGGCACGGGTACACACTCTCACACCCACGGCGGTCGCTCGGAGGCAGTGGAGCCTTGGGACCAGGCGCTCTCTCCCTTATCCGGTGGCGCAATTGAAGAATATTGAATAAACAATGATAATTAAAAGCAGGGGCAGTGAGCTCACCTGGTCAGTTTGAAGAGACTAACCCCGATTCAGAGACGGGGGCAAGCGGGGAAGCTTGGTCGACCTGCACGCTGCGCCGATGAAGCTTCACCCTGTGGACAATAATTACATGCACTACACCCCATGCAGGAGGGTTGGACTAGGGGTGGGGGAATTAAAATTACATCTAAAACTACCTCCACATAGGGAGGGGTGATAAGTCGGTCAAGCAGGGAGGGAAAACAAGCTAAACTAGTGCCATATGGGCACTTTCCCAGTTCTGCCCAAGTCTGGAATGGCAGGACAGGGGGTCGCTATAGACACCGTCACACACTCTGTTGAACTCAGAAGTCACCGAAACTGATGCCGAAATGTCGCTAAAGGGGCCAAGTATGCTTGTGAATTTTTGTGGGTGGTCCCGATGTTGTCACTGGCCGGGGCAGGTTCTGGATCTGAACCTCAGTGCTCTGGCTCGAACTAGACCCAGGATACTGCAGCAAATGGACGTAGTCGCCACAGTCCCTCCCAAAGTCCAAACGTGGTAGGACCAAGACGAGTACGACTGTGATCAAGTCCTATTCAAGTAGCAACCAGGAAGAACACCAGACGGGGTCAGGGCAGAGAGAGAGAGCTCGTTGAGTGAAGGGGTGTCAGTTAAGGTCCTGAGTGGCCTGTTCTGCGCACCTAGGGGAAGAAAATCAGAACGGGAGGCTCTGGACTCCGAATGAGGCTCTGCCTGCTGCGTTGCTTTGAGGACTAGTGGTACCTCGACCCAGTCAAGTGACACACCCAGAAGAGTAAGGATGAAGTCATGGAAGCTTCTGTATTGTAGCTTTTCTTCCAGTCAGGGCAACTGTGCGCAGTCAGGGAAGAACGGGCCCTCCAGACAGTAGGGATGTCAGATGCCAGCAGGAACACCACGGATGCGTAGATTTCTTGACGAGCTTTCCGACGATGTATGGTACGTCTTCAGATGATGCCGAATGACTCCGGGACAGGATCTGCAACTCGGTCCTTTGCTGCTGCCTGCGAGCTAGACTATGCAGGATGATGAAGTTGGTTAATGGTGCCCGTGCGGCGAGCGACAGCGCGTACTACACAGCGTACGCCCAGCACTACCGGGACCAGGTGTTCCGGGGTGCTCACCGACCGGTACGACTTCTAAACCCTAAACTCTCCTAATTATAACCTATATGTGATCATGCATTGACAATTGTTTTCTAAATGCAGGCCGATCCAGCGGGTAGGATAGTGGAGCTCCAGGGGTTGCTCCACTCCACCATCATGGAGCGGGACGAGGCCCGCCAGGCACTAGCCCTACTCGTAAAAGATTAGACTTAGCTATGCAATTTTTATTATGATTATTCTATGACATGACTGACTTCTAAACTTCTAAATGCAGCGGGGAGAGGAGACGCAGAGATAGGGGGCTGATGCTCCCTCTCTTCCTCTAGACAGGCTCTAGTGATCGAGCGGAGCAGGACGCTGAGCTTCAGAGCATGGTGGAGAGGGCCGAGGCAGCAGAGGCGGCACTCACCGAGAGGGTACATTCCTAAAACTCTTCCTTTGTCAATTCATGATTATTATGTGTTGTTTACTGACCATGGCTACATGCATGCAGGTGATCGAGCTGATGATCCTCCGGGGCGAGCTGGAGGAGAGGAGCCGAGACTTTGAGGAGGCGACGCGCCTTCTCAGCGAGATGGAGTGCACTCACGTGCATTGTCGAGGCAGAGACACTTCGAGCCTGGGTAGCTGACGCAGACGCCTACCGGGTGGAGCTCGAGAGGACCCGTGCAGAGCTGGCGCAGACCTGGGGAGAGCTAACACAGAGCAGAGCTGGCGGCCCAGACGTGGAGCGCTACCGTGCGGAGGCAGAGCAGGCCTTTCTCTAGGTTGCCCACCTAGAGGGCATGGTGGAGGGGCTTCGCGAAGTGAGCTAGAGTCGTAGCCGAGCAACTCCGAGTGGCAGCCACGGCCATGGAGTCTCGGCCAGGACCTACCTACCTCACTGGTTCCTCTGGTCTATAGAGGAATGAGGAGGAGGAGAGGCACCGTTGTCGGTGAAACGAGGCTACGTCATCAATGCCTGCTCCGAAGAGGCACGAGGGCGAGGGTGAGAGCAGCCAGAGAGAGGGAGAGGGGCAGTCTTGAGTTTTTCTTTTGTTGCACCCTCTAGGCAGATCTTGTATAGATTCGACATGGATGTACAGTGAGTTCTCTTTTTGTTATTTTTCTTGTAAATGCATGAATGGAATGAGAAATGCTAACTAACCGATGACTGACCTGAGAGAGCTACGAGAGACGAGAGTGGACTTAGTGAGGTGAGAGACACCGACTCGAGCGACGTGAGAGGCAAGAGAGGGACGCCGACTTGAGCGACGTGAGAGAGACAGAGAGACAGACGCCGACTTGAGTGACGTGAGAGAGGGGAGAGTGACGCCGACTTGAGCGACACGAGAGACGAGAGAGGGACGTCGACTTGAGCGACATGAGAGATGAGAGACAGATGCCAACTTGAGCGACGCGAGGGACGAGAGACCGACGCTGACTTGAGCGACGCGAGAGATGAGAGACAGACGCCAACTTGAGCAACGCGAGAGAGACAGAGATGAAAGCACCACGGGGTGTTGGGCAGTCTACAAAATGATCGCTTACTTGAAAATGGTCCAAATATAACCGTTCGATGGGATGATCAATGACCGTCCGCTCCGTAGTTAGACGGTCCATATGAAACTGTTCAAAGAGTAATTTTATAGAGATTCAGAAGGACTAAAATGGTCATTAACTGGCCGATCCATTATGAGCGGTCGGTATAGGACCGTTCAAAAAAATGGGGCGGTCTATCGACAGACCGTGCAATTGTACGCACTGAGAACCAGAACAGGACTCTCCTTCTGAGAGTCCTAACCCGTGGCGACCTGGATAAACTCTATCTAGACTCGACCCGACTCAATCTAATGCTATCCTAACCCAATCCTAAGGGGCTTTAACTTCTAACCACACCTTATAAGTAGGAGGAGGATCCCAAATTCAGAATTCAGCCTTCTCTCCTCTCTTAACCCTCTAAAACCTTACTCTCTCTCACCTTTTCATCATGAAAAGAAGCCTAGAAGGAAGCTCCATGGAGGGGACGTCTTTTGAAGGCCCGAGGGCAACAAGAAATGAGCAAGAGGTGCTCCAACAGCTGGCCACCATCCCTCGGCATCTATGCTCAAACCCCACGAGAGAGGTAAGTTCAATTCATTGACCTATCTTACTTTATTTTTTTAAAAAAGTATGCTCTATAGATAATTTTTTTCGCAAGTCATGGTGGATGGTTGTTTCTGAAGCTACAACATGAGCTGATCAAGTTCACTCACATCACAGAGTAACAACAGTGGAGATGCTTAGTGAAAATATATTGTTTACCCTTTAGAAGCAAATACACATACATACATAAAGAAGTGATAATGTTTCGAGATGGTTTTGGCCCTTGGGTAATTTTGTCATTTTTCATTTGACAAGGGAGGAATATTACGAAGAAATCACATTTTTTCTAAAATCGGTGGGCAAGAGGTCCTTATTTCAGGATTCTGGAGGATTGTGAGGATCTATTGAGATATATGAAAACGACAGGGATAAAAATGAAATTAGAGAACATTTGCAGGTACATGTAAAGACTAAAGCCCCCTCAAAATCGGTGACGTGGCTCAGCCACGTGTGCGACCCGCATTTTTCAACCCCTTTTTTTTACCCCTATTTGGACGGAGCACCCACACAGAGAACCCTAATTGCTTCCGCCTCGTATTCGTCGCCCTCCAGTTGCAAGGTTTCTTCTTCTGATCGATCTGAAGGTTTCTAGGGTTCCTCGCTGGAGATTTCTCTTCCTCCTCTCGCTGAAAGCCCGTTTCTTCTCCAACTATTCTATCTAAATTTTGGTGTTTTGTAGGAGGAAAGCCGTGGTAGTGGCGGCGGCGGGAGCGGGATGGGTAGCAAAGAGGAGATACGGATCTTCGTGGGCGGTCTGTCGTGGGAGACCACGGATCGGGACCTGGAGGACGCGTTTAACCGCTTTGGCAAGGTCACCGAGGCCCAGGTCGGTGCTGCTTCCCTCTCTCCAGAGCTAAATCCTTTTCGCCTGCTCTCTCTTTGGTTTGCGTCTCTTCTGATATTGGCCTGTAATCTAAAGTAGTGTGGTCCTCGTCGTTAGTGTTTATATCATGAGATCATGGGGAAGATCTGGTTTTTGTTGTCAACAATTGAACTTCGCGTCCGACTCAGTCGCGTGTGATTTTGTTTCTTTGTTTCGCAGGCGTTGTAACAATACGTGTTTCTCGTTGTAGTTAGATGAGCTTTTTTTTTTTAATTCTGGAACGAAAGGTGCGATATTTGTCGAGTATTAGTTTTTTCTGGCTATTTTCTTCTTCCCACCTATTGATGACCTATCTTTCTTTTTTCTTTTTTTCGGCCCGCCCTTTTCTCTGAATTCTGGCTGTGAGCTCATGATGGGTTCCGAGGGAAGTATGTGGCCAGCGGTGATGCTTCCAAAAGCTGAAGGTTGTTATCAGTTGTGCAATAACTTTTCATGCTCAGTCCTGGGTATGAGTTTTCAAGACGTGATGAGCCTGTTCAGTATTCAGCGTTGAATGCTCTTGATAGGCTGCAGTTGCTTTGCCCGGCTGTGTGCAGTTGCTCGGGGGGACTTTGCGCACCCACCGTGCAATTTGTATCCAGGTCACACTGTTTAGGTCCTTGTTCATTTCAGAAGCAACGTTTGTTGGTTATGCTATGTGGAAAGAAAATTTTCTGACAAGATATTTGTTGAGATGGGGTTCTACCTCGGTCTGTGGAGATAGTTGGCACTACACAGCATATAGCTACCCTGACAGAGCCTGTTGATTTGTACACTGGCTTATGGAAATCCAAAGATATCGCAAATATCACATGAGACCCACAAAGAACTCTCAAGATTATGAACTTATGGCACAGTCCTATGTTGGTGCTTTCCTCATGAACCAGGAAAAGACTTTTTGAGCACGATGCCACTTTTCCATCTCATCCAGTGTTCATAGACTGTTTCCTACAGGAACTAACATCTAGAGATCCAACGTTCTTTTCTTCATTGTGCTGTTTTGATGTTTTGGCTGTTACTTGTAGTATATAACCTTGTTTGAATGATGCTCTGCACACCTTTCATGCATGGCTTCTTTGTGAGTGTCTCGATCAGCTTTGAGTGCCTTCGGAAGATATAAGATGGTGAGTAATGAAGGCTTTGTCGGATGAGTTTTCTCTGTGAGGTGGCATCTTCTTCACTATTTGTACATGGCAAGTGTTGAGCTTTATGTGCCAAAGGTTTGATTGAAGGCTCGAGATTTTTTTATTGCACAGAGGTTAGGGTGTTGATCTAGTGTATCTGTCATGGATTTCTGGGGAGATCGCCAAGCAAACTTAGATATGCAGCTATCTTGAATAGTTTCTAAATTGTTTGACTTACCTTCCATTGAGATGTCCTCCTTCTAAGTTCTGTAATTTATTGTGAAATTCCTCTTCTGGGAAGTGACACTGGCTTAAGCTTAATCGTTATTTTGGTTTAATCTGGGAAAAGTAGGCTACTACCAACGAAAATAACGTGGCAATGATTGTATGGGCATTGTGGCCTCCATGATCCCAGTTACCTGTCCTTTTTATGCTCACTTCTGTGTATGAGTTTTCAAAGCGTGGTGAGCTTGCTCGGTATTTAGTGTTGGATCCTCTTGGTAGGTTGCAGTTGCTTTGTCCGGCTCTTTGCAGTTGTTTGGGGGATTTTATGCACACACCCACAGTGCAATCTGTCTCCAGGTCACTCTGTTTAGGTCCTCTCATTTCAGAAGCAATGTTTATTTGTTATGTATACTGTGCAGAAAGAAAATTTTCTGATGAGATATGCATTGAGGACGTTCTGAATTTATGGCATGATGTCCTATGTTGTCCTGATGAACTAGGACCTTTTGTGCATGCTGTCACTTCAACTTGTCCAGTGTTTGCAGACCATTTCCTATGTGGGGAAATAACATCTAGAGATCTGATGTTTCTTTCTTCAGTGTGCTGGTTTGATGTTTCAGCTGTTACTTGTAGTATAGAACCTTGTTTGAATGATGATCTGCACATTTGTCATGTATGGCTTTTTTGAGAGGTTCCCTATAAGTTCTGATTGGAAGATATGACACAGTGTGTAGTGAAGGCTTTGTTGGACGAGTTTTCTTTGTGAGGTGGCATCATTTACGTGCCAAAGATTGGAAGGCTTCTGATTCTTTTATTACACACTTTACTTATATATACCAAAGGTTAGGGTGTCGATCTAGTGTCTCTCCTGTGGATTCTTGGGGACAGCTCCAGGCACTCTTAGATGTGCAGCTAGCTTGATTAGTTTCTAAGTTGTTTGACTTTCCTTACATTGAGATGCTTTCTTTCTAAGTTCTGTAAGTTATTGTGAAATTCTTCTTTGGGAAGCTATAATGACTTAAGCTTAATTGTTAGTTTGGTTTAATCTGGGAAGAATAGGCTACTACCACTTAAATAACTTGGCGACAGTTGTATGGGCATTCTAGCCTCCATGACCCTTGAGTCGGATACTTGGATTCTCTCTACTCCCATTTAATTTGAGTCAGATCAGATATGCAGTTGTGGTAGTAATGCAGTCCCCTTTTTCATGAAGTTCATCACATTTATTGCTCTGCACAACTTTAAAGGAGAAATGAATTTGAAAGGATTAATTACAAATCTGCATTGTCTATTTGCTGGTCTGAGTAAGGATGCCACTCTGCCTTTGATCTCATGCAGTTTGACTAGTTGTAGTTGGACAAAATGTTTACAACTCGCTGTTTGGAGTTGTACAGTTGCAAATATGTTTTCTGATGTCTATATGTGAGATTAAGTAAAACTATACTGGTGGAGGCTCTATGGTCAGATACTTTTTACTAGTTTTGGTGTGATGCAAAGTAAAATATGCTGGAAGAGGATTGATGATGAGGACGTATGAAACCTAAAGCACTTTTTGCAGACATGGTAGTGCCTGTTATTCAATTGGGAGGATCAATGTTCTGATTACCTGAAGTCTTGTTTCTGAGTTTAGTTTTGCAAGTGTCATGCAACAGTAATTGATGAAACAAAACTGAAGTGAGATGATTCTTTTGCTGTCTTTCCTGTGAAATTTTGTGCCCTGGATCCAAACTTAATTTCCTTGAAACAGTTGATGATTGTGTTATGACATGCTTTCAGCTTTGGTTTTGGAAAAAAGTTCGTTCTATATGTATTTTCTGTACATGATCCTTGGCTGCTGTATCATTCACCTGCTAAGATGGTGGTAATTGAAAAACATATGCCTTTGAAGAGGTATTGATTCAGCCACTTTCTTTCATTAGGTCCGACTTTCTACTGGCCCAGCATGTCATTATTGTAGCATAGCTGCATGTTTGGATTATGAGAAACAGAGGAACAATTAGAATTATCCGATTACAGTTCCCTATGCATGTGGCAGCCATCAGACAACAGAGTTGTGATCCACTGGCTTCCAGTGATGACTGAGTTAAAAGATCTCTTTATATGATAACTTGTTGATTTTTGGTGGTTGCATCAACGGTCGGGACATAAAACGGTGGTTTCCTCTGGGGATGGGCAATTATGAAAGATGCTCATTGAATGGGAAAAAAGAGTGGAATTAAATTGGTTGACTAAACTCTGTAGTAAGTCTCCATCGGCTCTGTCCTTTTCGAGAGATTAAATCCTTAATGACACTTATTTTGATAACTGAATGTCGATATGTTGTGGATTGCTCGAATGCTGGTGGCAGCAGGATGATTCATCTGAATACCAGACAAAATTTGGCATGTTTTGGAGATTGTACTTGTTGAAAATGTTGAAGGCAGTTGGGAAGTTTTGGTTTTTGTTTTAGTATTTGATGTGACTTACTTAAATGTTGTACTTCATGATGCTGTTGGTGGATAAAAGTATCACTTCTGGGTTTATATATGTGCCATGAGGAAAGTCTACTCGTGGAGTTGCATAGCTAAACTTCTTCCGGTAAGAAATTATTCTCTATTGTGATACTTTGAATTGAATATCTCTGTTTATGTTATGTGGATGTAATCATTAATGACTCATTAACCTAGATACATGACTCAAATAAAAAGAAAATTATAATGATAAGACTCAAATAAAATATGAAAATTACACGACTCGACTCAGAAAAATATGACAGACACAATGTAGCCATGCTGGCGAGCAACCGGGGTCTTGAAAAAAAATGAAGGGCAAGAGATGCCCCCATCAGAAGCCCCCTAGTGCCATCCCATGCTCACTTGGAGCTCTCCCTCCAACTCTGAGATTTCAAGTGTCGATTTTCCAAACAGGAGCACGCTCTCTGCGCCCTGCAACAAAACACCGTAAGTAAGGAGGACGAGGAGTAGTCTCTATTCTCTCTTGAGATTCTAGCGGTCGAGATATCCCCAAGATTTTCTCTCCCAACCTTCAAATCTTACTATGGTCTGGGCGGCCTGGGCGATCATTTTGACAGCTTTGACTCCTTGATGACTCTACATGGGGCGACAGACACCATCAAATGCTGGGTGTTCGTGACTACCTTGGTGGAAGGAGCTCAGGCTTGGTTTCAAGCACTCACCTCCGGGAGCATCACCGGTTTATAATAGCTTGGGCGGCTGTTCAAGGAGAGCTTCACCGGGAGCGGACCCCCAAGGTCAATTGCGGGGCTACTAGTGCTCAAGCAAGCACTGGGGGGAAAGTTGTGGGCGTACATCAACCATTTCAAGGTTGAGACCCTGCGCATCCCCCACCTTGACGTAGCTTCCGCCATCACTGCGTTAACCAGGGGTACCCATAACAAAGGCCTCCAGTAAGAACTTGTGCTCCATCCCCCTGCCACCCTCGCTGACCTGCTGTCCATAGCTTTACGCCATGCGGAGTGAGAGGAGGTCCTCACTGCCTGCCGGGACCCTCCCCACCAAGGGAGAGAGGGGGAGAGAAAGTGGCCATTTGAGTAGACCTCCAACTAGGGAAAAAGGAGGAATCGCAAGGGAAATCGTAAAGAGCAACCATGTAAGTTCGAGTTGTACACTTTGTTGTCCACCCCTATCTATGAAATATATCAGGAGATCAAGGACTCAGGTTTGCTCCACCGACCCGAGCTGATAAAGGGCGATCCTAGGTGCCGCAATTGTCGGAAGCCCTGCTAGTTCCACGACAATCACAGTCATCACACTGTTGATTGCCAGCAACTTAAGGATGAGATTGAAAGTCTCGTCCACCACGGGCACCTAACCGAGTATGTGGTCAAGCGTCGAGATGCTCGTATGGACCCCGTGGAAGAAATTGACAATCACGCCCAAGGGATTCACATCAACGTTATCTCGGGGGGATCAGCCACTGGAGGAGATAGCAACCAGAGAAGGAAGCGCCATGCCAAGTGAGCCAGCGGAGCCGTGGAGCCTACTAGGGCCTCAACTCTGATGAAAGACCAGCAAGCTCTGGCATTCTTCGACCAAGACGTGGAAGGGGTGGTTACCCCACAAGATGATGCCCTTGTAATTTCAACAACTATCAATCACTGTAATGTAGATAGGATATTAGTCGATAATAGCAGTGCGCTTGATGTTTTGTCGTATGATTGTTTTTAAAGATGGGAGAAAACTCATCAAAGTTGTGTCTGGTCCGATCCCCTCTTTGTGGGTTCAATGGTCAAACTACTTACCTTGAGGGAGCCCTAAGCCTACTTGTTACTTTTGGGACTCCCCCTAAAGCTGTGGAGTTCATGGCAAACTTCATTGTGGTTAAAGGGATAACAACCTATAATGCCATCTTCAGCCGAGGAATCATCGGCCGAATGAAGGCCATGCCATCCACCTACCACCAAAAAATGAAGTTTCCCACTAAATTTGGCATGAGAGAGGTTCGAGGTAGTCAAGCAATAGCTAGAAGGTGTTATGTAATCTCGGTGGAAGCCGTGCGCCCTGAGGATGTGAACAGAGGGCCAGGTATCGTCGAGGACAAGTCGGCAATAGGCAAGCCCGGTGGGGAGCTGATACCTATCTTCCTCAAAGATGACCCGACCCTTGAAGTCAGAATTGGGGCAGATTTGTCACCCGAAGTTCAAATTCAATATAATAAATTTCTTTCAGAGTATATTTGTATCTTTGCGTGGTATGATGAGGATCTCCCCAGGATCGCCGAGGAAACTATGATGCACTGCCTTAACCTCGATCCAATGGTGAAGCCGATTCAACAACGAAAAAGAAGGCACGCCTCAGTAAAGCAAGAGACGTACCTCCGGTCATGACCCTGCCCGAGGATTTCCGGAAACGGTGGACTGGTGCGTAGACGCCACCGAGTTTGGAGCGGTTTTGTGTGGGTGCCCAGGGCGCTGGAGGACGGGGGAGCAGGCTGGAGATTCCTTCGCACGGCCGCGCGCGGTTTTGCTTCCTGTGATGCATGCATGGAACCCGGAGGGGAGAGTGAGAGAGAGAGAGCGATGGCAATTTAGTGCTGCTTGTGGATCACTTCAGAAAAGGAGAGCAGGATTTCATTGGCTGGACGTCCAAGAACATGAACGACACAGGAGAAGAAAACTGAGTTGACGACCAGCATGAAGACAAGGTACAAATGAAGGAAATCGAAGTCCATGTTGGATGACACGTATATCACTTGAAATAGACGTGGTGATCAGCTGGGATTAAGGTTACATGCAGTGTGCAGGAAAGTGAAACACAATGCATATCATTGCGTGAGGAAAAGATGGCGAGGGAGAGAGAGCATAAAGTCTGAGTGTGTGCGCGCGCGTGTGCTAGAGAGAGAGAGAGAGATTATTCTCAGAGACAGACACGCACACACAGACTGTTGGCTGGCTGTCTAGGATCATGGAATCCACTATAGGATACCAAGCTCTATTCCCTCGTGACCTAGCTACATGAAGAAGTGGTCGTTTGGCCTCATTCGCAGACCCGGTTTTTGAAACCCTAATGCCCAATTTTCTGGAGATGAGAGCCTGGGTTATACACTTGTACTGTGTGGGTTGTTCTATTTGTATCTTTCTGTCCAGATTCCTTTCAATTCAACTCCAAAGATCGAGGCTTTTTAATTTCCCTTGCTCGATCCTCTTCTGGAGTGGCAGGTAACATCTTGAGAACTCTTTGATGTCCAGTCATGTGAAGATCGATATTGGACAGTTCAAGATGATCTCTTTGCGTAGGCCGCAAAAGGCTATTGATTCTGATGGATGGCAACTAGCTAATGTCGATCGTATCAAGGGCGTACCTATTTCGAGAATAAACACACATCATTAACCATAAGTTTCCGCGCACCAGAGTTTCGTTTGTGCAAAGTTTAAAGAGCTAGTAATATATATGATATTGGACAAATGCTCAGATGTCTATATCCATGCACGCAAGCCTATACCTTTGCGTTCAGACACACTGTACAGGCCACCAAGGCAGCGAAGAGTTTCCTTTGATTATGTAGAGCGATTTCGAAGTAATCTGCACGGTTTGTGGTTGAGTTGCTTTCATCTGTATGTGTTACCCAGAGAATTAATCTCAGTCTGCAAAATTTCTTCCCAGCCCTGATCGTTTCGGTACAACTTCTTTGATGGATATGAAGGTGATTTCAGAATTCAAGTATAATCCAGTACGAGTGTATGACACTGCAGCTGTCCAGCTGGGCCTCGAGGCCTTATGGCCATGATCATCGCCGACGGCGAACCCGTCCGGCGTTGTGCCGCCCGGACCGCCAGAACCCCCGGTCCAGTGTGCAGCCGCATGCGGAGGCTGGAGCAGTGGGTCGTTGAAGTGCTCGGGGGATCTTTAATTATAGAAACAGATTTTTAGTTTGCAATCCTCGTAATATCTTATGTTTTACGGATTATCCTCTCTAATCTGAATATTTATTTATAATTTCTATATACAACTCTATTCACTTTTCCGCATTTTCTTTGAAGTGCCACTTTTGTGGTCTTCTTCTCTCTCAACTTGCACTTCTGGCAAATTTGCCCTTGCTTCATGTTCTCTTTCATGTAACTTTTTCTTTCTTGAGGGTATGTAAAGGAGAAAGAAGACTCATCTCACACCTTTCCAGGAGGCAACATGCTGTACCCCTTGTTGAGGGGGTCGTGTCTATGGGACTCGGGTTGCATGAGGACTTCTAGAACCCCCTTGACCTCTGCCAGGTAGACAAACTCCATGGCAAGCCATGTAAATATCCTACTGGATTCGGGGTCAAGTATCCCAGATGGTTTTAAACATGTTTTTACATGCAGATTTTACATTTAATGTAATGGATCTTTCTCCACCTTGCAACTCCCTGTTTTTGTTCACTTCAGACGAAGTGAATTTAGCGGATACTCTCTTTCTTTTACCCTAGACAACTATAGGCATAAAACCTTGTGCGTTTTAGGGTTCAGGAGTTCCAAGAATCATGGAATAGACTCTCTCTGAGGAGATGAGGGCGTGATTTGAGGAGGATCCACCAGCCGAAGGTGCAGAAGAGGTTGCAGCCGGATCATCCCCCCCCCGGGCAGAGCAATGGCTGGCAGAGGGAGAGCCAACTCGGGGCAGAAGTGAGGATGCAGCCAAGTCGCCCATGCCAGTACGATCAGCAAGGTGGGGAGAAGATGGCCCCGGGTCCGCAGCTAGCAGGTTAAGAAGACCAGAAGGAGCAGCCTTTGGGATGGCAGGAGCAGCGCTTGAGGGGCTCGCAGCAGCAGCATCAGGTGGAACAATTGAAGAATGTTCCAAGGGAGCAGCAGAGGACGGGCCAACAGCAGCAATCTGAACACCTTCAATCCTAGCAGCAGGGCCAGCAGCAATAGATGCCACCAATTGCAGGTTGGGGAGAGCAGGAACCGCAGCAGTAGGGGGGACATCCATGGGGCAATCACAATGCAGAAATCCATCGGTGGCTGGCTGGTCACAGCCAATGCTAGCAGCCGGGACTTGCACACCATCGGCCTGAGGAGCAGGGGCAGGGTGATGAGGCGGCTCCACTTGCAGATTTGAGGGTGCAGGAGACACAGCAGGTGGTGCTGCTTCAATGGGGCAATCCGAGCTTAGCAACCCATCAGGAGAGGGCTGCACACGGGCAGGGCTTGCAGCAGGAATGGAGACACCAACAGATGGAAGAGGGGCAGCCACCGGACGCCAGGACTTCTTCTGCTTAGGCGGTGGTGCAGGTTGGATAGGGACATTGCCACCGGGGGGGTTGCTAACAGCAGGTGGAGCAGCATCCGAGCCAAGGCCATCAACCGGAGCAACCTTCTTCTTGCACTTGGCAGCAAGATGACCAAGTCTTCTGCAGGAAGAGCAGAACATTGGAGGGGCAGGGAACACCAATGGCTGCCAACTGCCATTGTTGCCATAGCCAACAAACACCCTGCGAGGCAGATCCTTTGACACATCCAACTGAATGCAGACCCGAGCAGCATGGGTGCGGGACAAGCACAGGGTGTTCCGATCGATCTGTAAAACAGGGCCAACACTACCAGCGATTGATCGGATCATAGCTTCATTATAGAAGTTAGCAGGCAGTCCAGGGAGTTCCATCCAAACCGGAACAAGGGGGGAATCTTCATCAGGTGTAAAGGCCATCGACCATTTAGAAAACCAGAAAGGTTTTCCTTTCACATACAGGGATTCCTTCAGCAGCACCAGGAGGAAGTCTTCATTGGATTGAAACCGCAGCAGCAAGTGGCGGCCATCAATAGCACTAAGGAAAAAATCCTGCTTGAATGGGAAGCGCTGCAGGAAGTGCTGGCGGATATCTTGGAAGGCCGGCCTGCCCAATGGTGTCTTGGCGACGATAGCATAGTCGAATGGCTGGCAGGAAACTCTGATCTCTTCCATGGAGAAGAAGGCCGCGGGCTCTCCATGGTCGGTGAGGGCAGGGGGATGCACGGCCAGGGGTGTGGCAAGAGAAGGAACCGCATTCAACAATACCTGGGCAAAGGAAGGAGTTGCACCCGAAGGGGGGGCGCCATTGACACCCTTTGCAGCAGATGACGGTTGTAGAGGAGGCCAAGGGCCTTGCACAGCTTTCTTCATGGAACCAGCAGGGGGAGGGAAGGATGGTCCTCCACGGACAGCAGCATGGCCATGTTGGGCAGGAGGGGCATGGCCGGGCTGTGCTCTTGCAGCAAGGCTGGGAGACGGAGGCCGGGGAAGAAGACCGTCCACGGCTGGTGGTGCTTCAAGGATCGCAGCAGCAGGCCCATGGGGAGTTCCGTCGCATCCAGCAGCCAAGGAAGAGGAAGAGGGCCTTGGAGGAACGTCCATGGATGAAGAGGTGCCAGCCACATGCGAAGGGGCGCTTGGGGGAGATGAGGAGACATGTGCTTCCACCGAAGGAGGGAGAGCAGCAATGGACGATCCATGGATACCAGCAGGTAGAGGGCGCGATGAGGATTCCAGCAAGCTGGATGGGGGAGGCAGAGGCCCCCCCCCATGGCCAGCCATGGCTGGCGGAGGCGAGCTCCAAGGAGCAAGGGAGGGGACGCGCGCTCCACCAAGGGGGAGAGGAAGGGACAAGGAGAGAGGGAGATTAAATTTTTTAGATGAAATTTACACTCTTGATGCCGCTGCTTGTGAGTAGGTTACTTTCTTAGCTAGCTCGTGATACATCACCGCTGTGAGTTGTGAGAAAATTGAGTTTTGGCCAAGAGCATTTCCTTCTTCTTCCTCCCCTCCCCTCTAGGGTGTGACACCCTCTATCTCTCCTCTCCCTCTTCCTCTTCCCTTGGGAGTGACTCCTAAGGTCTATTACAGGTTTCTTGCTGCTCAATCTACTGGGAGGCGACTTCCCCAACCTCTCCTCAAGCCCGGAGTTCATGGATCAAAGGTTGCTACAAGTTCAGGGGAGATAGCCCTTGCTGCCCTACGCACCAGTCTTGGTTGTCTGCCTGTAGAATTTAGCCACAAAGATCAGGTTGGAACCCTTCCTTCCTGTCCTCATATCCCCTCAGCCTATTCTTGACTTTTCTTCCTCTCCCTGTCCCAAGACACTCCCGAAAACCTCATGCCAAAATTCATCCATTCGCGAAAATTCCCTTTGTAAGCCTTTTGCCTGTGCTGGCTGCCAATGTGCAAACCTGCATAAAACCTGAACCCTGAAGATCACCTTGGTACGCCCATTTCCCGACCTCAAATCATGTTCACCTCTTCACAGTTTTTCTTCCTCCATATGTCCTCTACTCCAATGTAAAATTTCACGCCAAAACTCCTCCGGTGGACAAACTTCTCTTCATAGGCCTTTTTATTGCACAGACTAGCCCTGTGCAGCCCGACGGGACAGAATCAGCCCACAGTAGTTTTCCCAACCCTCAAACCTTTCCCAAATACTATAAAAATTGGTACACATTCTCCCTACATCTTAATCCTTCCACCATAAAATTTTTAAGTCCATCTAAGGCCCTTTGCCTTGCGCGCTACCGTCCTACTTTCCCGATTTCCTGTTGGTCTACACAGGCCTGCAGACTGAGATCTGCATTCCAGTGCCTTCCACGCCCAAAACCTCCACTTTACACCACCCCATCTCTGCTGCCCAATCATCCTACATCTATCAGCTATCCACCAGAGAAAACCCCGACCCATTTTCCTCCCGAAAGCCCTGGTTCCAGCACAATCTTCGGTCCCTGGTCCTGCTGCCAGCACACAGTCCAGATTGCGCAGGGTTGGCTTCAAAATACGGTTTACCTTCCACGGTACCCAGTTGCAGTTGCCAATCCACCGGCATCCCTGGGACATCTCCAGCAACGTCCACACCAAGTTTCGTGACCAGAGGACATAAAGAAAGTGGCATACCGGGCTCATCTTCTTTCTGCCTCCTAGCTCGTGCGCAGACCGGCGAGCAATCTGCCCGCCGCTCGAGGCCACTCCGGAGGTTCCAGCCAGTGCTGTCGACTTCCCTCTTCGTCCAGGAGGCTCGCCATCCATAATAGCATACCTCCAGGGACGTTGGTGCCTTCCTCGGCCTCCGTGACGTGCCATTCTTGCTGCTGGTCCCTTCTCGTACCGGTTGGCATCCTGTCATGGACGACAAGCTGCACTGACCCATGGCCCGTCACCCCACTTCACACGACCCCCGGATCGCTGTGTAGCCTTTTATCTCCCTGCGAGGAGTGGGCTTTGGTTTGGGTTGTACTTATTTAGCTCTTGTACTGAGTGGTTGTGTGATTTGGCCGGGCATCTTCCCCACGCCCCGAGCGTGGAGGTACGCGTCCACATTCTTGTTTGGTCTCTTTCTTGCTTGTTTAGTATATTCTCTAGCACCGCTGCTTGTGTGATTGTTAGGATTTTAGCTTGTATACACTTACTTCACTGCTGCGGTGAGAGAGTGTGACCATCCCATGACTCATCCGAGTCATGAGTGTGGAGTAGCCCACCCTAGACTTGTCGATTTCTCAACCGTACGGATCCGACACGCCTCCCTCTCTTGGGGACGATTGCGAGCTTGAGTTACTTGTTTAAGCATGATCCCTCTCTTGGGAGTTATAGGTGTTTGAGTCACGCTACTTTATATATTGTGTCGTTGCTGGTTCAGTTGTCCCTTTAGTCACGTCTTCACGTAGCGTCCTAGTTTGCATAGCGTCCCGCATCAAATTTGGTATCAGAGCCGTAGATTTGTCTAGGGTGCATTTGAGTCTGCATTCTCCACTTGCATTCTCATTTGAGTCATGTCTAATCCCATCCCTTAGCTGTCTCACATGTTCACCCCATAGGTCCCACTCCAAAACCTTCCATGTCATTCAAGTCACCCGGGCGATATGACTATCTACATGGTAGGGAGGAGAGATACACCCATGGGCTCGGGAACCACCCCCTCTCTTACGGGGCTGGCCTTTGAGTGGTATTCCAGTCTACCGGCGGGGTCAGTAGCTGATTGGCCTGACATGCAGCGAAAGTTTCGTGACAGGTTTCATGTCATGGAAAGGGAGATCACCATAGCTTAACTGTATGCTTCCAGACAGAGACAGGATGAGACAGCCCTAGACTACATAAAAAGATGGAGAAATTTAGCCATGAGATGCAGGTGACCTCCTCATCAGGAAGATGCGGTGCAAATATGTAAATAAAATCTCAGAAGAGAAGTGCTAGAAAAGATGATCGGGACAGATGTCAGAACATTTGACCGGTTGAATAACATAGTTGCAGAGGTCGAGACGTTCTTATCCAAGCGTCCGGCCACCAGTGCCCCTGCTATGCCAAAAGGGAAAGCTGTTGATCGGTGGCCAGCACATTTTGAAGCCAACACTGTCAATTTCAGAACCTTCGAATAGCAAAAAGGGAAAAGTAAAGCAGCTGATGCTCCTCTGCCAGCAGGTGCAGCAGAAAAGAAGGAAGGGGTTTCTTTGAGAAATAAGATGAGGAAAGCATACTCTTTTCCCAGGGAGAAGACTGGCGCACTGTTCAACTGGGCATATAAGTTCAATAAAGTAACACCGCCCGAGCCAAAGAGGCCCGCCGACGCTGCGAAAAGGGATGACCCGCTATTCTTTCCATATCACTGGGCACTGGGTCATGCTATAGAAGACTGCTATGTCTTTAAGGATGTAATGGAAAGTGTGTTCAAGAAAGGTGAGTTGCAGTTGGGGGAGTATCGAGTGGACCCTCCCCGACCTCATGAACCTTCGGCACTAAGGATGGCTGCAAATATGATCTCTGTATACCAGCAGTTACCCGAAGAGGCTGTTGAAGAATGCACTAGACACACCTATGAAGCATGCTTCCTCACCCCATTGAAGGATCAGGGAGGATGGCAATCAAAGCCGGTCAAGACCAAAAAGAGGGCACCTGCTGTCGGAGCACCTGGTGCATCTGTTCGGAACACTACTCTGAGGCCAGACCCACCTCCAGTGATGCCGGTTTGGCATGTAACTGAGACAAGGCCGGTCATCAGAATCTCTACCCACAACCGAAGAAGACAGGCTCCAATTCCTACATGTGAAGAAATGAGTCCGGAGGCAAAACGTCTTCAGCAATACATCAACGGGCTCGATGAATATGAACAGACTGAGCAGAAACCCCTGTTGGTGAAAGATTGTATACTCTGGGAGGAACTGGAAGGATTGGCCATTGAAGAGAAACCAGAAGAAAACAAGAAAAAGATAAGACCGAACCCTTCTGGGGGCAAGAGCGGGCAAAGCCAAAGTACCATAAGAAGAAGAGACAGCCCAAGAACAGAAAAGAAAAGAAAGTTATGACAGTACAGTGCAATACTCTCTCGGTGCTATTCGCCTTGTCAGGGGCAAATGATGACGCAGAGGCATCAGCCACGCCGTTGGAAGCCAACCACGCTGAAGCTTCAACCTCAGCACATGGTACCCGTTCTGGGAGAAGATGGGGGCGTCTGTCGTCAGCTAACCACAATATTATATTCAGGGGAGAGCAGCCTTATCAGATTTCAGAGCCAGAAGTGTGAGGCATCCAGATTCCTCCCCCTGCAAACTTATATCAAGAAGAGAAGAAGAGGGATGAAGCTCCGTCATTCCTTGAATTTCTGTCTAGTCTGGAAGGCGAGAAGCCAGTACAAGCTACACCAGTTAAAAATAACAAGCGCCAGTAGTCAACAGCTCTGAAGCCTAAGCAGGGTGAGGAAGAAGAAAAAGATCCCCCAGCAACACTAAGGACCATCTCTACAGGGGAAGCCCCTCAAGAAACCAACCAAGAAACCGAGACAAGAAGTGGGCAGCTAATGCCGCAAGCACCTCATGAGCCTCCGAAGCCTCGCTGGGCAGAAGAGATGCGACTCTCCAATGTTCGAGTAGGCAGCCGAATTATGAAAATGCTGAAGAAGCTCCCTACCAGATTCTCTATATGGGAGATTCTTTCCTTGAGCGAGGAAGCCCGCCAAGCAATTATCGACGCTTTACAGTCGCCAGCACAGTATGAAGCGCTACTGACAGAAGTGAATTCTGGGCCAGCAGTCACTTTCACGGAAGATGACATGTTGATTCCAAATCCCAGCCACAACAGGCCGCTGTACATGAGAGGATACCTCAACTGGCAACGATATAGAATAGATTGAATACCTCACCAGAGATAGAATACCGTATTTCCTTCCCTTGCATCTCTAGAACCAAAAACCATTGCATAGTGAGGAAATAAACAAGCAAAGAACATAAAATCTAAAACCTTGAGACAGTAAGCGTGCAAACACAGTAACAATAATAATAATAAAGGATGAAGAGAAGGAAACACTCTAGAGTCTTTACATTGGTATTAAGCACCATATGAGGACCTCAAACAACGTACAGATTGGTCTGACTCAGACTCACACGTAAAATGATTCAGAGCAACTTCTAATAAATTTATGCAGGATAGCAAGCTTTCTTATTGAGGATTGGACTCGCATCGCATCATAACCGTAAGATCACATAACAAAAGTAAGGAGAAATGTTCAGTTTAAACCCTTGTCTTGAGATCAATTATCTTTCAATCATTGATCTCTCAAAACATTGATTACCCTTTATGTGTTTTTAAGGTAGTAAACACACTGAAGACTCAAAGTCTGAAAGCAGATTTGAAATACACATGCCAGATTCCCTATCTAAATGGGCAACTATGCGTAAGGGAGCCATCTAATGCAGCAAAGCCCGGTCCTCATTGTGAAACATATGAGTGAGTAGACAGCAATGAGTCTGCAGTCAAATCTACCAGAGAATTAGCAGCAAAACTTTAGTTTATAAACATATTTTAGGCATTCTAACCTTCTCTTCAAGCATGCCTACAAAATAATAGCTCACAATAGAGACACCAACAAAGAAAGGAGGTCGGAACTCATCATATATCCTGCCTGCTTGTATTCCAAAGGCAATCAACAGGACAAAAAAGTGGATCAGTTCCAAACCTATCTTGGACAGCTAAACAGGGTTGAGAAGCAGGCATCAGAGTGATCATTTTGTTGGCTCACAGCTGGATTTGGGGAAGAGTGGACCACATATGTTAGAAGACTTCTCTTAATACTGGAGTAAGACCCATACAGGGATTCAGGGCTACAGTGGCAGGTACTTTTGCATCTCAGGAATGAGACATGAAGTCCTTTACAGGTTCAACAATTTGTGAACCTACTTCTGAAAAGCAGTTGCAGCGCTTCTAATCACCACTACACCTGTAGAAGAGGCTAAGTGGCTAACTGAAAGTGTTACATACAACCAAGGAGGAAGGATCAAGAATTGGACTCGGATCGGCCGGTCCAAAACCAATCCGGGTCAGTCGGATCAGCCGATCCCAGTCCAATCCGAGTCTGATCCAGGCCAACCATTTTTTAATGTTTAGAGGTTAATATGGGTTTACATACTTTTAAAAGGTTTTTTATGTAAAAATCCAACCTATTTACTCTGATGGAGTCTCCAATCAGGTTCCACTTCTTCCTTCCCCCACGTCCCCCAACCCCTGACTCCACTGCAGGGCTGATGACAATGAAGGATGAGGAAATGGAGGGAGGACGAGGAGGAGGCACTGGCGGCTGGTGGCGACAGCATCGGCAGCCAATGGCAATGGCATCGGCAACTGATGGCAATGGGTACGAGGACGGGAGGTGGCGACGATGACGACAACAGCCGTAGGTAAGTTTTTCTTCTTCTTCTTCCTCCTCCCCCCCCCCCCACTGCACTACAGGGCTGAAGGCAGTGAAAAATGATGAAATGGACGGAGGACGAGGAGGAGGCACCAACGGCCGGTGGCGACATCATCAGTGACCAATGGCGACGGCATCAGCAGCCAGTGGCAACGAGGATGAGGTCTTCTTCTTCTTCTTCTTCACCGGCAGCCAGTGGTGACAAATGAGGTGGCAACAAGGACGAGGTCTTCTTCTTCTTCCTCCCCCCCCCCCACACTCCACTGCAGGGCTGATGGCAACTGTTAAACCCCAAAAGGTTCATAATTTATAATAATTACAGAAAATTCTGAAATTAAAATGTCTTAGACCATGACATGAAGCGATGCTCGGCCGTCGCGGTCATACGGATGCTCATGGGCATTTCACCAAACACCTTGTGAGCAGCACAATATGCACACCCACTCTACAACAACAAACGTTTAGCTGTTAAAGGTCACTGAGAAATTTGGCAAAGTGACGGAGGGGCACCATAAGGCCACTAAGTATTTAAACAATGGCCTGTGCCAAGTCGAGCTCTTACCTCTTTTGTGACGACTGGGCATTCTATCGAACACGAGCGACATGAAAGAGAAAACAATAGCTGGCCAAGAAGATACGATCAGCGCGTTACAAAAAGCTCTCGATAATTTATCGCATCGCACGCCGGGATTAAATATTAACTACAATCTCGGAACTCCAACGATCGGCGATCAGATTGCTGCCGAAATGGATAGGATCAAGAAAAAATCCGAAGAGATGGTTCAGGTCAAGAAAATTCTTGAGGATGTAAAGAAGCAGTTATTTGATGTAACGAATAGCGCATTCCTCGCATACGGTGCGGATAATCCTTATGTAAAAACCTTCTCTGATATCGAAACTTCGGTTGATCGAGTTCGAAAGGCTACGCGCGGATTTTCAACCGACATTCTTGCGGCGGTCACCGCCTTAGAAATGCAAAATGCAAAATTGGCGATCTTTTCTCAAAGAATGGATAGCAGGTTGTCGGCATTTGGTTTGCGCTCGGATGCGAAAGATTTCCGCAATCCGTTTGATCCTGAAAAATTGCAGGAACAACAGGCACGATGGCAGAGAGCATTTCTGCAGGATAATCCAAATTATCTTTTTCTTCAACAGCAAGAATTTGATGCTCGCCGGCGTGATACGCGAGATCCGATATCGCTTGGTTATACATCGTTCGATGATTTCATAAAAAAGGATCTTTCCAGGCGAAGCAACGGCCTTTTTGATACACCGGAAGCCCGTCTGAATAAAAAACTGGAAGCTCAATATGATCTTCTTTACAGCGGACGGCTGAATGAACGCGAGAGAGCTTTGGCGGATAGAAGGTTCATCGGTTTGACCAATGGCATAGATCCTTTGAAGGCTTCCGACCGCGTTCGGGATGCGGCTGCAACCGCTCGGGAGAATGAGGCTGTCCGACAAGAAAATCAGGAACGCGAAGCACAAAAACTTCGTCATACGCAGGCGGAGCTTCAAGCTCGAATGCTTGCCGAACTCGAAGAGCTAAACAAAAAAGGTTCGACGGAAGGCAAGAAAGCTTTAGAAATATTGCTCAAAGACGAAACCGCATCGGGCGTTGGCATTCAGCAAAGCCAATCTCAGGCGACGCCTAGCGATAATGGCGATTATTTGAACTATCGAGGATTTTATCAATAATGGCTCGTTTTAATCTTATACAGATCGAGGATATTTATCTTACATCGGACGGCACAAGCGGCGGTTCGCGGTGCAAGAATGAGATCCCGGATCTTATAAGACTGCGAACGGCCAAACGCAGAACTCTGGTCGATCTGATCGAAGGACCTTCGCAAGTTCAGCTTTTTGACAATCTTATCGGCGAGAGCTTTACGATCCGCGTTCAATACATAAAGAAAAGCGTTTTGGATGATGTTATCGAGATCATCGATCTTGCCGACAGCAATCATGAATTTATAACAGTGAAGATCACGGGGGGAGATATCGGCGAGTTTGATCTTGAATGTCAGTTTGAAGCGATCACAGGCGGTTCGCAATTCTCAAACGGCATCGTTAAAAGCGTCGATATCTCATTTAAGATCGCGGGAATGAACGAGGAAGAATAATTATGCCTTTTACACATTATTTATCTAACAGTTTGATCGATTCGATCATTACGGACAACCCTTCGCTGTGGCTTGCGGCGTTTACGGCCGCTCCGACCAAAAGCGGCGGCGGAACGGAAGTAACCGGTGGCAGTTATGCTCGCGTCGAGATGGATTCGGATGTTATTTTTGACGGCGCGACCGATTCAGAAGATGCATCGACCGATGTAGTGACGTTTCCGACCGCAACCGGAAGCTGGGGAACCATTGTCGCGGTCGGCATTTACGATGCGTCAACGAGCGGAAACCTCTTGATGTATGCTCCGGTTTCGCCGGGCGTTCCTATCGGCAACGGTGACGAATATCGTTTTCCGATCGGTAATCTGATAATTCGGAGTTCATAATGGCCATTAATCCTCTTGAATACATTTACACGGGCGGCAAGCTCGAAGCGGCTAATCCTGTGTTTGGCGGAATATGGACGGTTTCCGGAACGCTGATCTCTGTCTATATCAAAGTGCAGAATGCGACAGGCGTGAGTCCGTCATATTTCAACCTGCTAAACAACGGCGTTGGAATATTCGCTGGGACAGGCCGACTTGCAGTTTCGGCAAGTGACATTGACGATGAAAAAACCGGCCTTTCGATTGCGGTCACCGCAAAGCAGGATTTTCGGCTCGATCTCGAATGCAAAATTATTCATCATTGATGTGGGGATTAATATCAACGCAGAGGAGAATAAAGTTTCATCATCTACCCCGACAGAAGGTCCAGATTGATGTTGGCATATAGCAGTTTAGGCACGAAGCCGTTCGCCAAAAAGTGTGAGTTTCATCATTGTTGTGGGGATTAACACCAACGCAAAGGAAGATAGGGTTTCATCATCTACCCAGATGAAAGGTCTAGATTGATGTTGGTATATAGTGGCTTAGGTGCGAAGCCGTTCATCGAAAAGTGTGAGTTTTATCGTTGATACGGGGATTAACATCAACGGAAAGGCAGATAGGGTTTCATCATCTACCCAGATGGAAGGTCCGGATTGATGTTGGTATGTAGCGGCTTAGGCGTGAAGCCATTCATCAAAAAGTGTTAGTTTCGTCATTGATGTGGGATTGACATCAACGCAAAGGAAGATAGGGTTTCATCATCTACCCAGACGGAAGGTCTGGATTGATGTTGGCATACAGCAGCAGGGGGGTTGACCACCACAGTTTTCATCATTTCCATCACTCTCATTTCATTCATCTTTTTTTTTGACTCACTCATTTGCCACACCCTTCAAAAGACTATGGCGCCGCATGATAGAGCTTTAGATGCTTTCCATTGAGAGGCGAGAATTACACTTCTCCATGGTGGTTGACAACTACATAGGCTCTGCCTTCAAAGACCCTTTGGACTACATACGGACCCAGCCAATTAGCGGCCTATTTACCTTCTGGATTGGAAGCCATGACTTCTTTTTTCTTCACCATGACTAGGTCACCCTTCTTGAATTCTCGCCCTTTCACGAGCTTGTTGAAGGCATTTGCCATGCAGGCTTGGTATACTTGGATGTTTCTCTGTGCCTGAAGGCGTTTTCCCTCCAGCTCGGCCAATTCTTCAAATCTTCTTTCAGCATTTGTTTATTCATCACGGGCCATACCATATTGAATAGCAACCCTGAGTGATGAAACTTCCAACTCTATGGGGACTACTGCCTCAGAGCCCTATACAAGCGAGAAGGGTGAACAACCCGTGGGGGTTTTGTAGATAGTACGATATGCCAATAGTGCTTCATACATCTTCTCTCCCCAGTCCCTTTTGCGGGAGCTGACAGTCTTGGCAAGGAGCGTGCGTAGGGTTTTGTTAAATGCTTCAACCAATCCGTTTGCTTGCGGATTGTAAGGGGTGGAGGTCCTCCAATCAATTCTATACTTCCCGACGAGCCGATATACTTTTTGATTCTTGAAGTGGCTTCCGTTGTCAGAAATTATTCGATTGGGAACACCAAACCAAAAAATGACATTTTGCTTGATGAATCTGGCGACCAGCTCACCAGTCACCTCTTTGAGTGCTATAGCTTCTGCCCATCTAGAGAAGTAATTTGTTATAGCCAAGATATATTTGTGTTCGGTTGAGGAAATTGGAAGAGGTCCAATCACATCGGTTTCTCATTGAGCGAAAGGCCAGCAGGGAACTATTGGGTGTAGGGGTACAGGGGGCCTCTTGGGCACAACAGCATACTCTTGGCATTTCTGACATGATTTTGTAAATTGACAGCAATCTTCAAACATAGTAGGCCAGTAATAGCCTTACTTTTTGACTTCAATTTTCATCTTTGGTCGAGCTTAGTGTGCCCCAGCCATTCCGACGTGTATTTCTCTCATCACTTGCCAAGCTTCCCTAGTGGATAAGTAGCAGAGCAGAACCTTTTTGTGGGCATCTGCCATGATTCGGAACAGCGTCTCGCTTCTGAGCTTGTAGGAATCTTTAGTCCTAAGGAGCTTCATCCTTTCTTCTTTGCTTTTGGGTAGCTGTTGATGAAGGAACCACTGTAATAGATACTGTCTCCAGTCGGGCTCCTATGCTTCGTCAGTCGCATTAGCCTCACATTCCTCACGGCATGGTTCTAGCATACTAGGGACCTGTCGTCGATTTATCACAATAATGTTGAGTGTTTCATCTGGTGGGACTAGTGAACTGGCCAATTTTGCCAAGGCATCAGCTTGAGCATTATGGCCCCGGCCCACATGATTAAGCTTAATGTGATGAAAGTTCGCCATAAGGCACAGTACTTTCTGACAGTAAGGGTTCAGTTCTGGCTTCCGCACCTCAAACTCCCCTTGCATTTGCTTTATTATCAGCATTGAGTCGCTGAACACTTGGAGCATCCGAATTCCCATGTTGAGAGCGATCTGCAGACCGATTATCAGAGCTTCATACTCAGCTTCATTATTAGTGCATGGCTTATTTATTGAGCATGAAGTATGTACCACTTCACCATTAGGCGACTTAAGGACAATATCGGCCCCTGCTCGGACTTTGACTTTTCGATTTAAAGTAGTTTCTGTTCTTGATGCCCGATCAAAGTAGAGTTGCCATGTAACCGACTGGGCCTAACATGCCTCTAGCATTTCGTCATCAGGAAGTCTAGTCCCTAATGCGGCATCTTCTAGTGCAGGATGTGCTGCAAAGAAGTCAGCTATGGCCTGACCTTTTATGGCCCTCTGTGGTACATATGAAATATCAAACTCCATTCGGATCACGGCCCATTTGTCGAGTCGGCCTTTGAGTGCTGGCTGGGATAATATGTACTTGAGTGGGTCTGCCCCAGATATTAAATTGATTTCATGGGATAGCATGTAGTGTCGGAGCTTCTTAACAGCAAAGACCAATGCTAGACAAGCCTTTTCTAGAAAAGTGTACTTCTCTTCAACCCTTACTAACCTTCTACTGAGGTAATAAAGAGATTGTTCTTTCCCTTCTTCATTTACTTGAGCTAGCATTGCCCCTTGGGAACAATGAGTGGCTGCTATATAGAGAATCAGGGGTCTTCCTTTAATCGGTGCTCCCAATACCGGGGGGGGGGGGGTTTCAGATACTCTTTCAACCATCCCAAAGCTGCTTGACATTCATCGTCCCAGAAGAACGACATATCTTTTACCATAAGCTTGTGAAAGGGGTGGTATTGCCCTGACAGATTGGAAATAAATTGGTGAATATACGCCAGTCGACCTTGCAGAGACCTCAGCTCAGATAGGTTCTTCGGTGGAGGAAGCTCTTGAAAAACTTTAATCTTGGATGGGTCAATTTCATTACCTCTATGTCGGACAATGAATCCAAGGAATTTTCCGCTAGACACGTCGAAGGCACATTTCACGGGGTTCATCTTCAACTCATATTTGTGAAGCCTTTGAAACACGACCCTCAGATCTTGCAGATGGTCCTCCTTTCTCTTGGTCTTCACCACCAGGTCATCGATATAGCACTCCACCTTTTTGTAAAATAGGTCATCAAATATCTTTGTCATGCCTCTTTGATATGTAGCGTCAGCATTCTTGAGGCCGAGCAGTATCCTTTTATAATGGAATATTCCTTTTGGAGTGCGGAATGTAGTGTGGATCTTATCTTGCTCGACAATCCATATTTGGTTGTATCCGGATGACCCGTCCATATACGATAGAGCTTCACGGCCCGTGGTGGCGTCAATCATCACCTCGGTGATAGGTAGAAGAAAATTATCTTTTGGTCATGCTTTATTGAGGTCCCAAAAGTCAACACATATTCTTATCTGCCCATTATTCTTTTTCACTGGCACCATGTTTGCTAACCATGTCGTATACTGGTTTTCTTTGACAAACCCCACATCAATGAGCTTATCGACCTCTTTATTAATTTGATTGATCAGCTCAGGCCGCATTCGTCGGGGAGGATGCTTTACTTGCTCTGCCTTTGGGTTGATTGCTATCAAATGGTGTGCCACATCGAGGCTTAACCCTAGCATTTCATCATATGTCTAGGCAAAATAATCTTTGAACTCCTTCAAGAACTGTATATACTGTTCTTGAGCTTCTGGTGTCAGCAGGGCACTAAGAAAGGTGGTCCTCGGGTCTTCCTTGGTTCCCATATTCACTTCTATTAATTCATCAAGGGTGGCTTGACCGCCATCTTCAACTTCAGGTGGGGCCTCTTGTAGGTCAATGAAGCCCCCATTAATATAATCTTCTTTAGCTTCAAAGACTTCTAATTCTTTAGGTGAATTATTAGTTGATGATGGACCCCTGAAATCAGTCATGGCTTGCTGGTTCTCTTTAGATAGGTTTCTCGAGGCTGTTGGGCTTTCTATCAGGTCTTGTTCAACTTGGCTCTGCCTTGCCGGTGTCTTTTCTTGTGGTTCCGAGGCATCGACATCTGCCTCCGGGAGATCTGTCGGTATAGGCTCATCTGCTGGATCTGCCAGGTGCTGCATAGTTCAAACTTCCTCCAGGATGCGCTCGAACTCCAGACGCTCCTTTGCTTCATCAGAGGTCTAATCTTCATCGGGTGTCCCAACATCAAATTTGGCTTCGGCTTGGAACAAATCTTCTTTGACGGAAAGCTCTTCCCAGCATCGGCATGTTTCTGCGTCATCTTGCCTTTCTGCATTTTGTCGATTGCTGAGGAATTCACCATCGGTAGTGGAGTGATATATAATTTCTTCATCCCCTGAAGGGTACTCAACATAGCCAACCTCGAAAGGATCATTGTGTGTGAATAAAGTGGAGATAGCATCCACTTCTACTTCATAATATTCTTGTAAAGTATAGCCCAGCCCCGGGTGATGGGTGATTTTCAGCAATTCCTTGTTGTTTCAGGGTGGATCCCAGAGATTCTGGAATGCCTTCTTCTAGCCAACGGACTACAATGAAGGCATCTACATCTTGGCGAACATCTATGAAACCCGTTGTGTGGTGTAATCCAAGCCCGCAATTGGCACCATTCGATTTGTTGCCTCTTTGGGGATCATGCAGTCCTGATCATCTTCATCAGTAGGCTCCCCGGGGTAGAATATTATAGGAGGGTCACAGAAACGAGGTCAAGACACCTAAGGCCGAAGACCATTTCGTCGACCTGGCCGAGACCTTCAACACCCTCCAGAGGTACAACATGAAACTCAATCCAGCAAAATGCACCTTTGGGGTCAAGTCTGGAAAGTTCCTAGGATTTCTGGTGACCCAGTGAGGGATCGAGGCCAACCTTGACAAGATCGAGGCCATCCTGGACATGCGGCAGCCCGCCTGCGTCAACGATGTCCACCGCCTAATAGAAAGAGTCGCGGCACTCAACTGTTTCTTGTCTTGAGCGACAGAACTGTTGTGTCTCCTTTGGATTTGATAAGGTGTTTTGATGCTGGCAACAATTTGTGTTTTGATGCTAGTTACAGTCATTTAGTACCTTGTATCTTCTCTAAAGTCAGATTGAGTCTATAGTTATTTACAGGTCAGTGTAGGCTCATTTTGGTGTAGTAGAAGGTCGATGCACATATGTATTGTTCATCTAAAAGGTCGATGTACCTTATACACAGAATGCACAGCTGGGTCAGTGCACATTGTTCACAACACACTATTCAGGTCGATGCACATTGATCACAACACACTATTCAAGTAGATGCACATTGAACACAACACTATTCAGGTCGATGCACCTCATGTACCTTGTTCATAACTCGTGCAATAAGGTCGATGCTAGTGACCTAGCAACTACAGCTAAGGTCGATGCATGTTTTGGAAAGGTCGATGCTAGTCTGTTAGTCTCTACAGCATAAGCTCAGTGCAATACAAGTCATCACCATCAAGATCGATGCACCTTGTGTATTCACTATAAGGATAGGTCGATGCACCTTCATTAGGGTCTACCTGTGTTACAATTAAAGGTCGATGCTTCTATTCAAGCATGTTGCATGGGTTAGCTTTACAGGCTCATGCATCTCACTTATGCATCGATGCTTCTGCAGAAATGTGTGCATTCTTTTGACATGGCTAAATATGTTGAAACACTTGAGATTGAAATTGTGCTACTGATCATCATTTGCTTCATGACTAATGCCTCTCTACTTTATTTTGACAATCCAGATCGTTGTTAGAACACCTGGGTTGCATAAAGGCTGACAGCATCAATCTCACATGGGACTTAAGTAAGTTGATGAATGGCACGTGATCCAAGGTAGGAAGCTGTTGTGAAGTCCTGCCACGTGGATCGTCTTATCCTCTGCCTTCGACACATGGACTTAAGAAATGCGTGGGAACGTGCTTTCCACACGCCTAGATTGGGAGTTCGTGGGACCACAGGAACCAGGCTCTATAAAAGGCATTTTGCACTCAAACTCAAAGAACATTAATCAAGAAAAAGAAGACAATCAGAGCAGATCAGCAGAAGAGGAGAAAAGAGAGCAAGAGAGCGAGAAGGGTCTGAAAAGTGAAAGAGATAGTTGCTGAGTGGAAGAAGAAATAGAGTGCCGTGAGTAGGTCTGAGAGAGGGAAGAGAGATTGAGAGATTCAGTTCTATCCTGACTTTTGGATCAAATCCAGAGTCAGATTGCTCCAGTAGAGCTATATTTTTCATACTCAGTCGTTGTTTTCTTCGTTCTTTAGTTTCTCTTTTAAACTCTTTGTAAGTTGTGTATCAACAGAGCAAGCTGTGGTGCTCAGCAGGCGAGGTGTGAAACTCAGACAGCAAGCTGTGAAGCTCAGCAGGTTGTAGGGATTTTATGCCCAAAGCTGTGGATCAGCAGATTCAAGTTGTTTGACAGCGGAAGCCTTACTCAGTTAAGTAAGGGATGGACGTAGATCTCAAGCTCGAGATCGAACCACCTAAATACTGAATTGTCTCTTGTGTGATTGTATTTCTCTCCTGTTCTGCTATTAGATGAATGCATAGGATTGCTTATTGCTAGCGTGTGCTTAATCTGTCTGATACATTCATCTATCATATGCACCTAAGTCCTTATCCAGTATGTACATAGAAAGGCGTGACTGGAAAGATAGGTTACACCAATCTGGAATGCTACCCGTTACATGTGGAGATCTCTGATCGAACCTCTGCCGAGTACCAAACCTGGATGTCTGACTGATTCCCGATTTTGAATTATGATTGCTCTATATATACTGTCATCAATGAGAATTGTTCTGAAATTCTTTTATCTTGTATTTGCATTGTGATTGATTTTTCAGCGATATATAAAAAGGCTCAATCAGAAGGATAGGTAACGCCTATTTGGACCGAACAGGATGCGAAGCGCGGCGTCGACGCGGCCTGCCTGCAACGCGGCGATGGCCCTGACGTCCACCTTGGCGGGGAGGGTGACGCTCTCCCCGCCGAAGGTGAACGGGAATGGGGTGCCCGTGACCTCGTGCTCTACAGCGTCGAGATCGAAGGTCACGACTCACCGTCGGCGTCGGTGTACAGGTACGCCTTCACGCCGCTGGCATCGGGGTAAGCGGTGATCGTGATGGGGTACATCACGGCGTCACCGTTGACGTAGGACACGTCGCCACGCTCGGTGACCTGCCCGTCGGGGATCACGATCCGGATGCGCACGTCGCCGTCGACGACGTTCAGGACCCAGGACTGCCGGACACCCTGCTCGCCCTTGATCTCGACGGTGCCGGCGTCGATCGTGCCGGAGAAGTCGCCGTAGTAGGTGCGCAGCGTGTGCTCGTTCGTCTCCAGCATGGAGAGCGCGTAGGTGAGATCGTGGGAGGTCTGGACCTTCCGCACGACGTCACCGTTCTGCCAGGCCCGGATGTCGGTGACATCCGTGGCCATGGCCTGCGTGACGCCATCCTCACCGACGTAGCCGAGTTCATCGAACTCGGCGTCGAGCGCTGCGAGCGCGTCGGTGGGGAGGGTGGTGCCGGCTGGGGCACCGAAGACGCCGCCTGTTACAGCGACCCGAACATTGGACGCGGTGAGAGCCATGAATGGCCTCCTTCTGTGTGGTCGCCTTGCGGCGGTGGTTAGGAGGTGCCTCGCAGAGCGACCTGGAAGGTCTGCGTGTAGCGGGGCTGATCCGAGATCGGATCGGGGAGGTTGCCGGGACCGCTGATCTCGGTCACCCGGTAGATGCCGGCGGTTCCGATGGCCGCGTGGAGCACGGCCCGGGCCTGTTGGATCAGGTCGTGAGCGTTCTCGTCGCTGTCCGCCCAAGCCTCGACGGCAACCATGGGTTCATCGGTCACGAGGTTCCGTCGCGGACCACCGACACGACGCACCACCAGGAAGATCGACGGACGCGGGTTCGGGACCCGGGGCACACACGGCGGCGTCAACTCCTGGTTGAGGAGCGTGCACAGGACCTTCGTGGCGTCAGGGAACACGATCTGCTCGGTCATCGCCCAGCGTCGATCGCTCGGGTGAGTCGACGCTCTTGCGCCTCCGCGGCCATGGCCTCGTACGTCGTGGTGATCACGGACGCACGAGCACGGTTCGGACCCACCATCGAGGAGGCCTCGAAGCCCTCACCAGCGGCCGCGGCGATCCGGTCGGCCCGGCGGCGCAGGTCGGCTTCCATCTCCGAGGATCGGAGGAGCTGGCGGATACCGGCGCTCTTCAGCTTGATCCGCACGTTCGCCATCGCCCCTCCTAGCCCTGGACTCGACGAAGCTGGATCTCGACGCCGTGCTC
>JANBPO010001322.1:600000-819277 GCA_024336825.1 Amorphophallus titanum | reverse complement strand
CCAACGTCGACCATGGGTGCACCCATACGCCGGGTTCACCGTCGACCTCGTAGGTCCCGTCGCGGGCCGTGGCACGCCAGGTCGGCTCGACCCTCGTGCCGGCCGGTGCGTAGATGGTGAGGCCGATCACGACCGCCTGGCGGCCGTTGTCCCGGTCCTCCTCGGCGCTTCGAGGAGCGACCGCGCAGTGCTTGACCGCGTGGAGGGTCGTGTTGATCCAGTCAGGGACAGTGGCCCCGTAGCCATCGGTCGTTGTCCCCGGCTCGATGAACGTGACGGTCTCACCGATCATCGCGTCACCTCGTACGGGCTCGGGTGGGGGAATCGCTCAGCGATGTGGGGTTGGATGCGCACCCAGGAGCTGTCATCGGTCGAGAGCACGTCCCGCTCACCATGCTCGGGACGCCACCGGTACACCTTCCCGTCACAGATCTGCACCGGGTTCGGGGTGTGGTGGTTGCCGTACAAGGTCCGCCACTGTGGCGGGGTTGGGTGCCCGAACCCACCGACGTCCCGCAGCAGATCCCCCATCGCCTGCCGGTTGACCAGCACAGGCCGATGCAGCTCATACGACCGCGGCTCCGTGACGCCTGTCTGGGTGAGCCAGTCGCGGGTGAGCCGCACGCTCTTCGCCCACGCATCCCGCCTGTGACCGAGGATGCTGACGTGCTCATCAAGGCTGCACCGGTACACCTGCTCGGGCCGCCAGGGCTGGAGCACCATGAAATCGTCGTTCATGACGATGATGTCGTCGCGATGGAGGAATCGACGAAGATCTGATCCGCCGCCTCGCGCAGAACCACGAGGTACTTGTTACGGTGGAGGAGGGCAGTGTCGGCGGCTTCGGCAGCCACGTGCTGCAGTTCCTCGCTGAAAGCGGCCTGCTTGATCGTGGCCTGAAGGTGCGCAGCCTCGTTCTGCCCGACACCTTCATCGAGCAACCATGATGTTGTCTATCAACCCCTTCAATCAGCAGGAGTTGCCTGCACCACAAGCACGCAGATTTGCCGCTCATTTAATCTCTACTACTACCAAGAAACTACCAACTCAGTCGTGACGATCACGAGTAGGAATCAATGATGCGCCGCCTGCTTCCCCGCCACGCCGAGCGCGGTTTCACCTTTGTGGAGATCGTGATTATTGCACCCATCGTCATTCTCATGATCACCGCCTTTATCGCCGTGGTCGTCACTATGACCGGTGACGTCCTGCAATCGCGCACCGCCAACGTCATGACCTATAATATCCAGGATAGTTTGAGTCGTATTCAGCAGGATATTCAGAACTCCACCGGTTTTTTGGCGCAAAGTGATGTATCACTTGATGATAGCGGTACAGCCACAGGCCAGGGCTACTGTAATAGTGGTGCAACGGGTGATGCCGATGAAACCGTTTTTAACAACGTAACCACCAGCGGCACCACGCTCTGTTCGCAACCGGTCTCACCGATGCTGATTCTCAAAATGGCCGCTACCACAGGCAATCCCCTGCTGAGTAGCAGTCAAATTGCCTATCTTTCCGGTAAACCAAATAGCTGCGGTACGCTCCAAGCCAACAATAATCCCTTCTCTTATGACGTCGTTTATTACGTGAAGAATAACGCAGCGGGTACGGCACAATCGCTCTGGCGCCGTGTCTTGATGCCATACAATTATGCTTCGTTGGCTTGTAATGCTCTCGGTTCAAGTAGCCCAGGCGTTGCGTCTCCCTGGCAAGAACCAAGCTGTTCGCCGGGATACACCAATAGCCTCTGTGTTGTGAGTGATACCGATCTGGTCGACGGAGACCCCAGTGTCGGCGGAGCCGCCGGCGGTATTACCTTTAACGTTGCCTACTACTCTGGCCCGTCGGTGCTCGGCGTTGATGCCACTGCGAGTAACCCAACCAGCTCAGTCACCGCGCGCAATGCTGCCCTAGCCAACGACGAAACCGCCGCAGTGTCGCTGAACGTTCAACAAACCATTGCCAGCCAAGTGGTTGAACGCGATTCATCGATACGCGCCACCCGCCAAACTGCCAATGCCACTGCTTCGGCTGCTACCGTTGCCGCTACGGTGCCGTCCGCACCTAGTGGGGTTGTTGTCCAGAACCTAACGACTGGTCAATTGACAGTAAGCTGGGATACGGTTACGAATGCAACGGGTTATAACATCGCTTATGTCGCGGCGGTTTCAGGCTCTTGCAGTGGTGTTACCTGGCCAGCCGGAAGCCCGATCAGTGGCAACAACGATACGATTACTGGCCTGACAAGTAGCCAGTATTGCATTAAGGTCCAGTCAACAAATAGTGTCGGTAACAGCACCTCTTGGTCACCAACAGCCAGTGGCTATCCTTTCTCAACGCTCACTCAGGGCTTGGTAGCAGAGTGGAAAATGAATGACACGGGTACGATTTCTACCTCAAATCTGCACGATTCGGGAATTTATGGCCTCGCCCCGGCAACTGTGACGAGTGTGACTTCGGTGGCTGGCTACGTGAATGGCGTGAGTAATGGCTCTAGCGGCGCTTTCTCCTTCAATGGCAGTACCTCGGCTATCAAGTTTGGTACGACCGGAACGGTCACCTTGATGAACCTCACCGGACCGATCACGCTGACCGCCTGGGTCTATAGCCCAAACTGGACTACTTCTTCTTCAATGAACGGTGTCATCGATAACGGCACCGGTGGATATTGGCTCTATGTCGATAACACTGGGAAAGTCTACATGTATCTGACAAGTACGTCATTCGGCTCAAGCCCAGTACTAGCAGCTAACCAGTGGTATCTCATCGCAGGAACCTGGGATGGCACTACTGGCGGAGCCCACATCTACGCCTATACTATGGGGAGCTGTACAACCGCTTATGCAACAGGCTCTCTCACTAGTGGTATCACTGCCCCGCTCGGTCAATACTCCACCTCCTATCCATTGCAGCTCGGTTCGATTAAGAGTACCGCCGGCCGCTATCTCCCTTTTTTTTTATATCACATAATAGCATCCTGTAGAGAGAGAGAGGAAGCAGAGAGAATGAGAGAGAAGAGAGAGAGAACAAGGGAGGGGGGGAATGACAGCGGCGATGGGAGGGACACAGCCATCGTTGGGGTGTGCTGGGGACCGACAGTGATGGCGGGCAGGTGGGCTCGTGCAGCAAGGTGAGGCAACGCCGCTGTTGGCAGTGGCAAGTGCGTGTTAGGCAAGGGCAGAGGTGACGCGACGGGAGGGTGACTGTGAGGAGGGCAGGGCCGTGGCCTGCCTGGGTTCTCTTGCAGAGAGGGGCTGGCGGCCCTATTTTACAGCAAAGAGGGCGGGGATGGGACCGTAGCAATAAAGGGAGAGCACGGCTGGAGGGGTGGCCGGTGAGGTGGGGGTCTGCATGGGGCTTGCATGGCGATCAATCGGGGCGGTGGCAATGTCGGGCCCGCGACGGAAGGCGGGGCTGGGTTCGTAGCAATGGTGGTCAGGTTGCAGACGATGGGCGCGGGCGGCTAGGGGCGAGCTAGGCAGGGACCAGCGAAGACCATGTAGGTGGCCACCTGGTACACGCTAGTCTTCTCCAGGATGTGCTGGATCAGGCCGCAGAGCCCAACGGGGGATGGTGGACGTGCATGCTTGGATGGCAGGGTTGTAGGAAGCTGGTTGGGTTCACTTCTCAGGGGGCTTTTAGAAGCTGTTTTGAGGTGTTTTCTTCGTTAGAATAGGCTCATCTTAATTAGGATGGCGTTGGTGCAAATGGGGATGTGTCACTTCTTATTGGTGGGGATGATAGTGAGCTGGGCCTGAGTGCTCAGAGCGGCTGGACGGAGGTGGACCTGGGTGCAGGGAGAGGGGCCAGCCTGCCCAAGGGAGGGGAGAGGGGTGGAGCAAGGGGTGTTGCGGCCTGTGGCAGGAGGGGGGGTGGGGCAGCAGTCTGTGCAGGGGGAATGGATGGCCAAGATCTATATGGCTGCTTGCAGCTGGTGTAGGGAGGGCCAAGGAGTAGAGGAGGGGTGTGGGTTAATGGTGTCAGAGGATGAGCAGGGAGGATGGGGCCTCTCACCCTAAGGGCATCTCACCCCATCTCCTTCTCAGAGAAGAACAAGCAGACAAGGCTTCACACCTCACATAGGATGGTTCCCCAATAACTTTACTTTAACTTCAATGTTTGCTTAACATGAGATTACAGCCTCTTTTATAGACCCATCACAAAGACAACTCATAAAAAATGTCAACACTTAACACCTAACATCCACGACTAATCATACCAAATCTCACCTAACACCTGACATCTTCGACTAATCGTACTTCTAGTGGGAAGACTAAAATAAAACACTATTACATGATGTTGATATGTCTTATTTTCTATAAAAAGGAAAAGCACACATATTGGCCCACTAAAGTGGCCCATTAACATAAAACACTTAAAATAAATATAATTGGATAGTTGCCCATGCTGCTTGATGATCCTCGTCATAAAGTTTCCTTTACTGTTCCACCTTCCATCGAGCCAATTATCCTTTTTCTCATTAAAGTAGAGATTAGAGTTGTTGTTCCATTCGGCCCCAAATTGGTTCTTGTTTGGCTTGCGGTGGGTAGGAATAAACTGAACATATCTTCCAGGATTTGGTTGATAGTTTTTATTTTTTATTGTTTTATTTTGTTTTCTATAGGTAGGCCAGGTTGGATTCTGTTTGGGTTCAAATGCTGACTGGGCCAGATTTTGTTGACCTGGCTGCCTAGCCCACCTTGGTTGAGTAAAAGTCCATCGTCCCGGGGACTTAACCCGTTTCTGGTAACAGATTGCTGGCTGCTCCAAGGTTGACTTAAGCTTTTGCTCCTTTTATTTTTGACGTTTTGCCCCTTACCCCGATTGTTCTAGATTTTGATGGTTTTGGCTTTAGGGACATCCTTCCTGATGGGTTTTTCCACTATCAACTTCCCTTTTCCTTTTTCATGGTTGAATGAAATAGTTTTCAGCTCAGTTATCTTTTTATTAGTGGGATTGAACCCAACCCTTCTCTTCTGAAGTTTACCTAAGTACCCAAGACGGCATCCAGATTAGACTTACCTTGAACCATTTTCTCCAGGATTGACTGTTTGTCCTTCAAATCACTTTCAACCTTTTCAAGGTTTTTGTGAATATCAGCATTTACAAGTTTTATGGCTTCATATTATCATATGCAACGTGAGCTGTGACCTAGACATGAAATTACACTTTTTTTTTTTACTTTTTTCTGCAACAAGGCCAAAAATCAGGTTTTGTAGCTGCTTCACCTAGAATTGTATTAAAATACGTATTAATGAAAAACAAACTTTAACATTTAAAACATTAAATCTAACAACAATCGTTACATTTTTGTCTTAAAAACCCATATCAACCCTCGATCAAAACCAGGAGACTATGGCCTGTCCTAGAGTTCTCTTTTTCTCATTAAAAAATAGCAAGTTTGCATCAACATGGCGGCAACAACAACAACGAAATGCTCATGCTTTATTGGAAGACTCCTTTCCAACCTTTTTAAAGTGAGAAAGGGGAAGTGGGCATGCACGCAAACATTTCTTATTTGAACGAGTAAAAAAGATAAACCGAAAGAAAAATTAAGAAAGAGGGTGGTGAAATGTCCAGCTAGTCTTCCAATAAAGAGACCTCCCCTTCACTGCTGGTGCCCATGGTTCGTCTTTCTTGATGGCTACCTACGTAACTCTCCGATCGAGTTCTGGATTTATTCCTACGGTCTGACCACCTCACCTGGATTGTGTGCCCACAAACATTTTATATACATACATACATATACATATATATATATATATATATGGTTCACCCATCTGCATCATTTGCTGCCTTTCTATATATCAAGGCCACACATCATGCAACTTTCTGATGTTTCTCATGCTGTCTCTCCTTTCGGCGGGTTGCATTTCGTCTCATACTCACCGACCGTGAAAAGCCGACAGGGAAAGCTTGACAGCAGTCCAAACACCATCCTGATTAGGTGTCGTGTAATCTCACTCTTTTTTATTTTTTTTTGAGACATTGGGTCTACTGCATAAGAGGGTGGGACGAACTTAATTTGGTCCAATCAATCGCTTGTTTTAGATTCTGTGCTTATTGTGACTAACCAATTGGAGTACACCACCGTCTTTTTTTCTTTTCTTTTTGCTCTTTTGGTAGTATACAGAAGGATCTCTAATCTGTAAGAAGTGCAGTACTTACGTGACCATTCATCTTGTCTTGTCCGTTGTTGTAGATTTTTTATGATGTTAGGCGAGTGAAAAAAACCCAGTTGATATCATTTAGAGTTGACAATACGATCTCTCGAAGTTGCAAAAGAAAAAAAAACAACTGAGAATTATATTCATTACGCAGTCATTTTTCTAAAGATTTTGTCGACAATTTCACCTGTTAGTGGATCTTTTGTCTAATCTCTTGGACACCTATTAATGAGCCAACTTAAGTGATGTTGGGCCAAGCAAAGGTCACATTAAGTAGGTTCTAATCTCTAAACAAGAGGATCGTCTTCCCAATCTTGTTATAAGTTCTAGACTCCCCAAAGGTGGGGTGTCAAATTTAAGTTCCAAATTGGTGACTGTCTAATCTTATAATCAGATAATAATCGAACGAGACTGACAAAAATATGGCTTAATTAGCCAGGAAAAAATTGGTATTCCACTAGTGACGAGTGCTACACACTCAACAGGGACATGGAAGCCCATGCAGTGAGGAGCAAAGAGGGGAGGACATGGCCAGATCAGTCGCAGTGGAAGGTCCCCATCCAACACCTCCCTTCACGTAAGAAGGCCGCTATCTCTTCGCCGGCGACTCGGCACATGGCATACTTCCCATATCTACTCGATCAAAAGCCCACCTGCGGCCCATGTGCCCCGGCCGGATTCGCGCCCCACAGGTGGGTGTGACTTGTGAGACGACAAAGCTCGTTCCTCCCTCGAACCCTCTCCCTCTTTATTGCACATGGGATCGTGCAGGCTCGGTTCAACTAAATTAGCGCAACTCCACGAAGACAAATCAAATGCGACAAATCAAATGTGATTATGTGGTTCTTTTCTTCCCCTATGAAATCTATGAGAGGATCCCTTTGCTAATCGGACAGAGTTAACGCAAACGACTTTTGAGGATTGGTTTTACGCTAGTCGTAATTGACCTTGATTAATTTCTATATGTGTGAGGAGAGTGGTGAGATTCACCGACTTTCTCTCATCTGCTCTCACACTCTAACTCGCTATCAAACAGGTTCTGAGTATATGCATTCGGAGAGTAAGATATATATAGCTTGTAATTCTCTTTTTTGGTTAAGGTCAAATATTTATAAGTGCCTCACTCAAAATGAAAGAAGAGTCAAGTAAAACATCGAGCTCTCAAAAACTCTTTACAAAAACGACTTCCCCACCTAAAAGGTGTTCCCAATTAACTCCCCAACAATAAGAAGAGAGATGAGTTAAAATTTTCCACTTTACAAAGCTCTCTCTCCCAAATTGCCACTATCTCACAGACAAAAGAAAGTTACCTATCTTCTGGCCTCGCTACTCTTTTGAATATTCTATTGTTCCTGTTGGTCCACAAGGCCTAAAGTGTGGCATGGAGGATAAGTCACCAAATGATATTGTCGCCCTTTAGGTTCCATTCCCTATGCCACTTGGTGAAAAGCTAGTGCACCCCCGCAAACTGACATATTGGCTGTTGAAATCTCTGTTGAACCCTTGTCCAAATATCGCTCGTATAGGTGCAACCTGTGAATAGATGGTGCAGGTCCTTCTCCCCACACAAGCAACATCAGGAAGAAATATATTGGAGAAAAGGTGCCACCCTATCACAGGTGGGAAGTTGACCCTATGAAATCTTCCAAACTAACAACTTCACCTTCAATGGGCTCTTGGGCGCCCAAACCTGAGGTACATAAGAGCGACGCATTTCCCCTTCCGTGATGAGAGAGTAGGCATACTTGACTGAGAAGGCCCTTCCCTCTCCCATCTCCACACCCATGTATCTACCCTGCTAGTAACCAGTCGAAAGTCAAGAAGGAAAGACGATAGAAGTTGTAGCTGAGCTGAAGATTCCTCCTGAAAGTGGGATCACAATTACCCCCGGCTAGGTCTGCATCAAAAGATTGAGCTACAAAACCTCTAGGTGTACTTGCAATGGCAGACAAGGATGGGAAAGATTTTGCTACAGTGAAATCACCACACCATTTGTCCTGTCAGAACAAATTCCTCTGTCCATCACCTAGGTTGACTCGAACATTAGCTTTGATAAAGTCTACACTCTGAAGGATGTGTTTCCAGATCGGGGAGACATTGTAAAGCCTGGACGGAAATAGATCCCAAACTTTGGAAGTGGAATAGTATCTCTATCTGATAAGTTGCGCACAAAGTCCTCCATCTTCTTTCCCATGCCTCCACAGCCACTTACAGAGTAAGGCCAAATTGAAATCTATGATGTTCTTGATTCCCACACCGTCTCCTTTCTTGCTCCTACAAACTCTACCCTAAGAGATATCATGTCACTGTCCTGGTGATCCTGAAAATGGAGAGAATATGTTGGCAAACAATCTATATATCTGGTCGCGATTAGACCGTTGATTTCCATTGAGTCATGATCGTATTGTTGGATTTCTATCCAGTCACGATCGGATCGTTGGATTTGTATTTGGTCACAACCGGACCGTAGATTTGTATTCGATCGCGATCGGACCATTGGATATGTATTCAGTCGTGATCAGACCGTTGGATGTGTATCCGATCACAATCGAACCGTTGGATATGCATCCACTCACGATCGGACCGTTGGATATGTATTTGGTCACGATCGGACCGTTGGATATGTATCCGGTCATGATCGGACCTTTGAATGCATATCCAGTCACAATCGGTCCATCAGATTGGGATGTGATCACGATTGACAGTTGGACTGTCGAAACGATCGTGATCGGTCCATTGAATCGATGTATAACCACGATCGGCCGTTGGATTGCCATATGATCATGATCGGCCTATTAGATTGGGATATGATCACAAATTCACAATTTAGTGGGAGATCGGTAATATGATCGCAATTGGTCCATTGGATCGATGTGTAATCACGACCGGGTGTTGGATGGCCATATTATCACGATTGGCCCATCAGAGTGGGATATGATCACGATTGACTATTGGATCGCCATATGATCACGATCGGTCCATTGGCTCAATGTATACCTACGATCGGCCATTGGATTGCCATATTATCACGATCGACCTATCGGATTGGGATATGATTACGATTGATCATCAGATCGCCATACGACCGCGATCGGTCCATTGCATCGATATATAACCACAATCTGTCGTTGGATCGTCATATGATCACGATTGGCCCATCGGGTTGGGTTGTAATCATGATTGATCGTCAAATTGCCATATGATCACGATCAGTCCATTGGATCGAAGTACTACCATTGGATTGCCGCATGATCATGATTGGTCCATTCATTTGAATTAATTTCCCAAAGTGTCCATTAGGACTTAGGAAAAATACACATGGGTTGGGCCCAATTCTACCTCAACGGCACACCCGTGCCTCTTTAACGGCATGCCCAGCACAGCTACACTGGCACGCCCGAAGGTGCTCAATGACACCCCCCTGGCGGTTCTTCGCCGGCACAATCCCGCGTGCCCTTCACCCGGCATGCTCGGCTGGGTGGCCTGTCTGACACACCCATGGAAGAAGCCTTTCACCGGCACACCCATCCATGGGTTCTTCGCCGGCACACACACGCATCCGTGCCCTCTAGCGGCACACCCCCTCGAGCCAACCAGTGGCATGCCCATGTGTTGTCTTCAGTGGCATGCCTAGTGCCTCTCCCTCAGCCGCACACCTGCAAGCCCTTTCAACGGCACGCTTCCTCAACGGTGCATCCGGCAGAGAAAATCTTGTGCCCACGTCCTATAGATTATTGGTGCGTAGTGGGGTTGCTGAGGTGTCGGATGGAGGGGCATTGTACGTAGGCTACACCCCTACCACTGAGGACGACCGAAGTCAAATCCACATTAATGGCACCCCGTTCCCACCTTCGAACAAGCCGCTACTGCATGGGGTATAAAAACCCCTTCTTCACCGACGAACAAGAGGGACACACAAGTAGATGTGGATGCCAAAAATGACGATGACGATCATACGGCACCCGCGTCTACGCGTACAAGTGCAAGTAGAAGACAGGAAGGCCGAACAAACCCATACCTCACCCGATCAGGATGAGAACTCACGTGATGGTCTGCTACCTGCTAAGGAAGCCCCCAGGCGGAAGATACAACCATAATTCTCTGACCGGCCATCCCGAGGGCTGAATCAAGGAAAAACTGGGAACTTCGGCACAGTCTCAGCATGCACCGGAAGGTACGCAAAGTCTTGGACTGAAGTCCAGAGACTACAAATAAAACTTCATGTTCCCCGCCAACTCTTGTACGAATGGCCGCGACTCCAAGAAGAATCACTTAGTGCTTAAAACGGCGCCAAAAGGCTTTAAACTGGCGCGGGAATACCTTAAAATGGCGCCACCCCTCTTGCTTCCCCAAATACAGCGTGCTCACCTTTGTAGGATGCCCCCCTTGGATTTTGTTAAAATGGCACACCCCACTTGAAGTTGTTAAAATGGCGCACCCTTATGAGTTGTTAATACGGCGTGGTGATTTTGAAGGCCTATTCCGGCGCGGGTTAAAATGACGCAGTTACTATTCCACCGCGCCGTTTAAACCCCTCATTCTCAAAGCCCATAGTAGACTATTCTCTGAAGTCTTAACCCAGTGTGTAACCTCGTCATCCCGTCATCAATGCGGTCCCCTATTTCCTGTGAATGGCATGACGATGAATAAGCTCGAAATGGTTAAACTGCCTGTTTCGATCCGGCGGGCAACTGAGCATATCCTTTAACTGGAAATTCTCGAGTCGTGCACCGTCGAATGCTCATCTCATCGGCCGGCAGCCCACGTCCCTGCAAGGCATGGCGATGGCATCGTGGCAAATGAGGAGGCTCGACAGCAACGCCGGCGTGACATGGGCAAGCATCCTGCGTGCTCATCTTCGAACAAAAGGACTTGCACATTCCACCCGGAGATCTATATATCAAGTAGTTGAAGAAACTGGCTGGGGCTCTAGTGTGGCTCTCCGGCACGCAGGAAGAGAAGAAAGGGGGGAAGAATAATAGAAAAGGGCTCTTGTCTGTGTCCAAGAAGAGAAGAAAGAAGGGAGGGGAGAGAGCTTCTAAGAGGAGATCCCACCAGAAGAAGTGCAGCAAGCCACATCCCGGTGCCGTAGAGGTGAGGAGGGGTGAAGAGAGAAGAGGGGAGTGAGAGTGAGAGGTGAGTCGGGGGAGGAGCCTGTGCTCTCTCCCCCTCCCCTATTAGTGTATGCTTTCCCCTTTACCATGTATTTTGCTTTTTCTTAGTCCGGAGATGGATCTCCCCCATGTCAACTCCTTCCCCCATTTGTGTGGATGAATAAAAAGAAAAAAAATCATTTTTTTGTAAAACTTAGCGTCCTCTGTTTTGATCTACTCTTCCTACCTCACTCTCTGATCATCCGGGGGGCCTTTGAGGTCTGCCACTCCATGGCACGACCCTCAAAGGGACCCATCTTCAAATGAACATTCGTTGCCCTTGTGGCAAACACTTGTCCCGCTTCGAAGAATCATCGCCCGTGAGTCATGGTCGCTCTTGTAGGCTGGCCCTCCCCCATCAGAACGCCATGAACCGACTGACGACGTCGTCAGAGCCCCAGCCAAAGCTCGATACTCACAAAAATCACGATCCTGAGGGACGCGGCCAGACAATGATCACGGACATGCCTCGCTCACAACCCAAGACACATAGATCATTAGAGCAGGCACATGCAAAGGAGTACAAGTCTGGCGTCTCCTTAGACAACACAAAAACTAACCACCGATCAAAACCACACACCCGACAGACCAACAAACATCAGCTTCACAACCCACCGACAGATCTCAAGCCCTGCACCAGGGGCAACTAACATTGAGCTTCCACCAGCTCACACCTGGCAAGCCGAACACCCTCAGCAACACGGCCAACCCTTCCAGAAGACAAACTCCAAGCAAATCCCAGATCCAATCTGGAAAGGCACATCTCATGATCAGCCACCTAAGGCCACGCTGGCATACAGCTCATGCCATTCTCGAGCCCCAACAACCAACATCTTCTATCTGTGAAAGACCATTCACTGGTCACTAGATACGTGTCAATGGGAAACCTTGACTTCCTCAGCTTCTTCCTTCTTCCCTACTCTTGCACCAGATATGAAGGGCACATTCCAAATCTCGACAAGCCATCCGCTGACTCTCCCACAGACCAATACCATAACTCGAACCAAATCTTGCTCGGACACTGCAACAGATCTCAAGTCTCATGCCAACTCTACCCTCTCAGGGGAGCACAGCGAAACCAAATGACAGGATCCCTCCTCGGTCCTCACATCACTCGACTCAGGCTTACAGGGAAATCTTCCCATGCTGGTCCCAGACCAGGGATCACCATCCAACGCCTACATCTCATCAAGGACCTCCACTCACAGGCACCGTCCATTATCCAATCGAATCCTATCTCATCTCAATCACTCAAAAAGGATGCCTACCACTCCCGGTTCCACTCTTACCACAGAGCCACTGGACACAACCTACTACCACAGCAAGCTGGTCAATAGCGCCACGACCAATGGACACGGGTCCCCAGACAATACACTTCTTACTGTGGTCGACCACTCGGTCAACCTCACCAGCTGCTCACGGCAACAAATCGAAACTCATAATCTCTCAAGGATCACTCCTCTAGAACACGATCTCATCTGAGGACACAGCTTCCAACACAAGAACAGGGTACTTATGCGGCAACCTTGTCAGCACATTTTCCCAACTCTCCATCTAGCTAGTGCCACAAATCACAATGCCTCAAGCAACAACACATCTCACGTAACCCAAGATAATCTCATACCGAGGAACCAATCCTCCGACGCTCAACACATCCTCTGCAACATCGCAAGCTCCGATTCACGACACCTCGAAAAACACAACACCAGCCATGAGTTCTCACGAACACCCCTAACTGGCAACCATCCTTTCGGAGTAGCGGCAACACACCTTACACATCAAGGGAATGGGCAACACTTCTCACAAGCAGCCACATGCTAGCCACAGCGGTTATGCTAGCCATTGCCACATGCTCCTCTTTTACACCTACCTCTGACATCAAAACCAATAACACGCCAAACATTTACCAAGGAATGATGAGAATCCACCAAAACGCTAGGCTCGACGACCGCAATACCTCTAGCCACCGAACATCATTCTCTCGAATCTATCTGTGCTAACACCAACCCATCCCCGAGCTGCCACCGCACGGACCACCACACCAAAAGCCACAGCACAAACCATTATCGACGCATGACAATGCTCATCCGGGCACATCTCTCGACTAGAGCGCAAGCTCTACCACCTCGAACCACAATCTCAATGCCACAGGGGCTAGATAAATCTCAAACTAGGACGGCCAAAACCAATAATAGCTCCTACAGAGCACACTCACGAATACTTAACAATGAGCAATCCTCGCCAGCCACTTGACCTCACTGCAGATTCCTCGAACGCAGCACTGCAGCAACGCACCTGTCGACAATCTCTGCCTAATGCAACACAACTGGGGCTACCATCGATGAGGGAGAAAGCTCTCGACCTCGATCCTCAGACCCCACGTTAGCACTCTACTGACGACAACAACCACCTTCACAGTGCCAACTCAGTGCGCACAGACTCTTACACAAGAAACCAAGCGAAAAATAAGCACAACATTATATGCCAACTGCCTATTGTACTGGGCCTTACGGACTCTAATCACTACAATATCTCAAATTCTCATGTACTTTCACAACCATGGCTCTGATACCAACTGTAGCGACCCAAGATCTGGATACCGATGACCCGATACCATTCGAATCCTGGCCCGCCGACCATGAGTTGGAGGGCTCAGAAGGGCTAAAAGGATAGGTGTGGTGTACACAGAAATAGTAAATAAAGCAGAACAATTCAACAATTAACAAAAATAAGTAAATAACTACAACAGAGTCCAATCCAACAAAAGTACAATCTAAGGCAAAGAACATACCCAACATCGAGTAAACACTCAGCCCGACGAGCTGGCAGCTAAGAACCTCAACACAGCACCCTCGAACCTCATGGAAGAACCACAACACCTGAAAATCAAGGGTGAGCCTCCTATCACTAGCTCAGTAGTGATCCCGTGGAATCCCGACCGAAAACAACAACGGTACGGAAAGCAGCAACTACAGCTAGAACAACAATAGCAACAGTAGGAGTAGCTACAACTACCTGGTAGAAAACACGTTTGTGCTCGAATCCCTATAACACAACAGTCGAGGAAACCACGGTCCTACAACTACTCCTACCGAAAAAGAAACTAACACCCCGATCTCACGGTCGGGGGGACCACCGGAATACAACCCACCCTAGTCAAGCTACCAAGAAAACGCCATGACACCTCTGTTGTGGAGGCATGTGCTCACACATGAAGACCCACTCTAAAACCACACGGTTCAAAAATATGGCCACGACCTCACCATCGTGAACTCTACACCGTCTAGGGGAAGACCCTCGATGACGCTCACCGAAAACCCCAGACCTCGACTTTGTAAAAATACCCGAAGACTACACGTAAAAATCTCATCTCGTAGATGAGAAATGGAATCTCGAGTGACGAAAGCTCACATCACGTGACGGGAGTACCTGCCCACCAAAAGTAAGGTAGGATGCATCCCCTGACGTCTTAGTCCGCGTCTCAAGTGTCTCCCTATGATGCCCCAGGCGGAGACTGAGACACCTTACTAGTAACCACAAAACAAGGACTAGCTGGGGTCGTGCTCGTCAGCGCGTGTCCTCTTTCCCCAACTATGCATGCACACACAGACCATCTGCTCTAGGTCGGGTCCTCTAGCTAGTTTTCCCCCCAGTCGGACTTAGGCTGCAAAGGTAAGGGGCCCTATAGTAATTAGCCTAAAAACCATCTCACTCAGGTCATGCTCTCCACCACTCTCAAGTGGGTCCGCACACACGTGTGCAGGAAAGCTACGACTAGTGGGGGCTCACTAAACGTGAACACTGAAAACCACGCACGCACCCATCGCAAATAATGCAGAGTAACAGGTGGCTCACTGCCACCAAACTCTAGACAGCCCACTAGACCTACAAAACCCAATGGTCTTTGAGTCACAGACTCGGGTCAAGATCGCTACACATGACGGCACAACACCATCAATCTGGCCTAATCCCTAGGTCTGAAACAATGGTGACACAATCTCTAAGGTAGCTCACCAGCCTTCGAGTTGATCTCCTATCCACGGGAGAAGTGAGAAATCTCCAGCCCCAGGATGGATGACAGGACTCACAGTCTAAGGCCATTCACATGGCTCACACGGAAAACACTTCCTGGGGAAACCCACGTCGTGCGGGGAGGGCAGTCCACAATTATACCAACTCATGGGGACTCACTCAACCATAACACGGAAACCCAGAACACACACAAAGGGTCACTCGGACCCTCCAAACACACGGGCATGCAAATCGAGGTAACACGATATCTCTAGAATCACAAAGAATCACTTAGACACCTCTCCCACTAATCCGTATTGCATACGGACACCTCGGGGTAAGGGAACATGAAACACAGTGGCCCGGGGGCAGGATGAGCTGGGCGGCCAGCCTCTTGGCCTCCCAGAGGCCTGGGCGGCCATAGCAGTGGCCGCCCAGCACCTGGGCTCCCCATGGCCTGGGCGGCCACTCCTTTGACCGCCCAGAGGGCTGGGTGGCCATCGACCTGGCCGCCCAGTCCTGGGCCTTGCTGGGTGAGGGCGGACAGGGTGTTGGCCGCCCAACACCTCTGGGGGGCCAGACCTTTGGCTGCCCAGTGACCTGGGCAGCCAGGGTCTTGGCCACCCAAACCAGGGCGCAGACGGCCACTAAAGTCGCCACCTCTTGCGTTTACCTGCGGACGGACCAAGCTCTGCCCCGAGCTCGATTCCACGCCCCATTCATCCCCGAGTGAAGGAGAAAACAAGGGGAATTCATCCCCGGACATTCCCACTACTGAAACACCCAAACCAAACCATGATCGGGCCTCGAATCGACAGAAAATCACCGCTCACCCCAAACATGCGATTTTAACCCCGGCGTGAAATAAACCCACTCCCAGCCTCACCTCGGCCTATAATATGCAGGGAAAGAAAGTACGCGGGTTAGGAAACCATCCCCCTACCTCCACCGAAGATTCTGTGCACTGTGGATGTCGTTGCACGCGAAAATGCCTATGAAACCCTCGTTGGGCACCCAAATGTGTGACCGAGCTCGCCATGCGCCACCGCCTCGTCCCTCGACCTGTCCCCACTGTCCCTTGCCCCACGAACCTCACTGCCTCACCCCCGTCCACCTCCGTCGTCCGCCAGAGAAGAGAGGGAGAGAAAGGGAGAGTGTGAGAAGAGAGAGAGTGAGGAAGAGAGAATGAGAGAAAGAGAGAGGGGTGGTTGGTCGGGGTGATGGACATGTTGATCAATAGCTTTCAAGGAGCCTTCATAAGAGGGAGACTTATCTAGGATAACATCTTGGTGGCCCATTAGTGCTTGTTTGTCACGAAGCCCCACACAAAGTAATGGGTGGTCCTCAAGTTAGATTTCGAGAAGTCTCATGATAGGGTCAACTGGCAGTGTTATTTGATGTGCTGAAAAAGATGGGTTTTGGAGAGAGATTGATTAGATGGATTAGGGCTTGTATTTCCTCTATCTCCTTTGCTGTCCTTGTGAATGGGAGGCCATCTTCCTTTTCCTATAGTGGGAGGGGGCTCGGCCAAGGGGACCCTATGGCTCCTTTCCTATTTGTGCTGGTGGCTAATGTCTTGAGCAGGGTGTGGTAAAGAGTTGAGGCTGCAGGTTTGATTAGGGGATTTCAAGTGGATAGAGGGGGGGGCACTATCTCTCACCTATAGTATGTGGATGACATTATTCTCTTCTTAGTTGAGGGAGAGGAGCAGTTCCTCACGGTTAGACTCTTGTTGGAGTTGCTGGAGGAGGTGATTGGCCTTAAAGTCAATTTCAATAAGAGTCTGCTAATGGGCATGAGTATGGAGGAGTGGTCTCTTCAGAAGGTAGCTTGCATTTTGGGGTGCAAGATAGGGGAGTTTCCTATCTCGTACATGGGTCTTTCTTTGTTTTCGAGTGCTCTTCACTATATAGATTGGTTTCCTATTGTGGAAAGGTACGAGTCCAGGCTGGCTGGATGGAAGGCTAGATTGTTATCTTATGGGGGTAGACTTGTCTTGTGCATATCTATGCCGGATAGCCTTCCTATCTATTTTCTCTTCATATTCCGAATCTCAAAGATGGTGACCAAGAAGATTGAGTCTATTTAAGAGAGGTTCTTTTGGCATGGCAGTGGCGGGAGATGCAGGGGTGGCATGACATCGCTTGGGGTAGGGTGGCTATGAACAAGGAAATGGGAGGGTTGAGGATCAAAGATGCGAGGGATTTCAACCTTGCCCTCTTGTGTAAATGGTTGTGGAGGCTGGGAATAGGGGAAGATGGGCTATAAACATAGGTGATCAAACAGAGGTACTATGTTAGGAGGAGAGTTTGAGACTTGGGTCCAATACCTTTGCATAGGACCTCCCCCTTGTGATGCAACATCTAGTCTTGCAGGGATTTTCTCTCTTCTGGTGTTCGTGTCCGTCTGGGAAGAGGCAACCAAAGGCTTTTATGGAAGGACATATGGTGTGGAGACTTCACTTTGAAGGCCTCCTTTCCCAGTCTCTGTGCGATTTCAGACGCCCCCTTGGGGACAGTGTTCCAATCTTTTGATTCCTTTTTGTCAGGGGGCACCTGGGCTCTGACCTTCAGGAGGGTGCTCAGGGATGAGTTGGTGCAACTCTAGAACCTCCTCTTCCTCCTCCTTCCACTTCATCCTTTTCCAGACAGAGATGATGGATGGTTTTGAAGGTGGGGAAAGGAGGGTACTTTCTTCGTCAGCTTTGCCTACGCCAGAATCTCTGATGGTGGTGTTCGTCATAGCCTCGCTTCACAAATCTGGAGGCCGAAGAGCCCACTAAAGGTGAAGCTTCTTACGTGGAGAATCTCTCAGGGGAGACTATCTACTCGGGACAGACTGAGCCGGTTCCTCACAGGAGCCCAGTCATCTTGCTACTTGTGTGGGGTGGGTGTCGAGACCCTAAACCACCTGTTTATAGGCTATACTTACTCACAGGGGGCGTGGGGAGAGCTTGCTAGGAGGACTCACAGTGGTACCAGTCGGCGTTGCCAGGTACACCATTTGATGGAGCATTAGGGTAGGAGATGGCTCTCAGAGGCGATAGGATAGTATGGTGGCTCATTCTTCATGCCACCCTTTGGGTGTTATGGGTGGAACGCAACAATCGGATCTTTAGGAGGGAGTCGAGAGCTATGGAGTATGGTGTCTCGTTTGTGCGTGATAGAGTGAGGAAATGGGCTGAAATCTTTTGTAATATGAATTCTCTTAACTCCGCCATTTTTGTTTTGTTGGGGGGTTAGAGTGATGCGCACTATCTTTATGTGGCTTTTGTATAGGGTCTTTTTGGGGTACTGTGACCTTACTTGTATATCTCGTTATTTGTTTAATATAATAGTGGTACCACCAACTTTTTGAAAAAAATGTCTTTTACTCGGCTTAATATTATAGGTCCATAAACTCTTGTAAATCCCCAGCAGAAACCTCTGTTCCTTTGCCTGAATTTTATTGAGATGTTGAGCTGTTTGACACATTCCTCACAGCGTTTGAGGACATCAATATCCCACAGGATAAGCATCCTCCCTTTCAACCCATCTGCAGACTTGAAACACAACCCTCGAAGCTTGGTTCCTCCTAATTTCCTGATACTTCCTGATACTTTCAGAGTCAATGCTCTCCATCTTGGTTTCTTGGATGCATAGCAGGTCAATTCTCAATCTCTGCATCATGGAACAAACCTCCCTCATTTTCCTGTCACCATTGAGACCTCTAATGTTCCAGGTCACAATCTTCATCAGCACACTTTCCTCTTCCCCTTTCCCTCACCATATTTTGGTCTTTGGACCATCAATCACAGAGTTGTTTTGCAAGTACAAGATCTCTCACGAATTTTCTGTCCTGTCCCTGATCTTTTTCTTTTTAGCACTCAACTGTAGATGAAGGTCTCTTCGTATTTTCCTGAAGGCTTTCCTAGCACAGTCTTCCCTTCCCTCAAAGGAAATTCTCACCAACATCCCAATTTCCATAATAAGGTTATCGGACCATTGATCCTCAGCTACTGGACCCATGCAGTCCAAAGAATTCACTGATTCCACATCCCCTGTAGATGAACTGCCAAACGGTTCTGATCCTTGGCTACCATAGCTCTGCTTCCTTGTTCCAGAACTATACGGTTGCCTGACAGCTGTCTGCCTTCCACTGAAGTGGTTGCCAGTGCATCCTCTGTAGCTGAGACCCCTCAGCTCCCTCCGGCAAGCCATATGCTTCAGCTTGTGGCTGGATCATGAAATCTGGAATCGCAGTCCACAGTGGAGTCATCCTTACCAAAAGCCACTGGCAGTAGAGAGAGAGAGAGAACCTTCAGATCCCAAACCCTGCATGGACCAGGCTCTGTTACTTCACACCTTGGTTGTGGATAGAGCCGTGCGGTGTCTTGGCACTTCACATAGGCTCTAGGGCTGCTACCCATCTGAGGTTAAAGAAGAAAAGACCCCGCTGCTGCCGCACGAGGTTCCATTCGCAAATAGTACCGTGTCGGGTGGAAGAAAAGACCCACGGGCCCGTTTAGTTACCCGATACTTCCAGGTCACCCGAAAAGGGAGGCCCAGATTACTTACCCGAAACAGCCATTAACAGATCCTCGCTAATGGGTCATGATCCACCCGATCAAGGGGGCCCAGCTGACTTACCCGATAAACACGATCCACTGGGTTCTCAATACCGGGCCGTGAACAGACCTGGGACTGTACATCTTCCACTCCCGCCTTGGTTGGCCGTCCTACTCCGTCGACCTTCCCCTGTGTCTCCCGAGGAACAGCCTTGGAACTCAACAAAAAATCTTCCAAACCTTCGTCCACAGCTCCGCTGCAATGATGACCCTCAACAGAGCCTTCCCAAGGTTCTTCGTGCCTATGTTCGAGAATGGACTTTGCCTAGGAAATAGGAACTCGGTGAAAATTTTGATCCCAAATCCTAAACCCTAAAACCATAATAACTTTGTTAATTGTTAAGCTGTACATATGTATTCTGTAAGAAGGATGCTTGTGATTTTAAACTTAAATAAGTAAATGAAATATATGCCAACAATGGATCTATAATAATTACTCCATGGTCCAATCCACTGCAAGGGCTGTCAATGGCTGGGCTTTGGTCAGGCTTTACATGGTCCCAGGCCTGGCCGACCAGCCCTAGCTTAAGAAACATCTTTTTATCGTAGGGTAGGCCCAGCTTAAGCTGTAATTAATAAGGCTGAAAAGATTTTAAAGTTTGTCATGCATTATCCTGTCAATCGTTCTATTGATTTCCCTTTTTCTTGGTCTAGTGTTACATGGTTATTTTATGTTACGGTTGCAGCCTGGCGACTTGCCTATTTTTGTCTTTCTTTTGTCTGGGGTTTTTATAAGCCCCCTGCCCAATTACTGACACTGCAGCAAGCTCTGTTGGCTTGCTTTTGTTTGTTTAGAGTTTCTGTATACAGTCCATTGCCCATGATTATGCCTTCTTTTTCCGTAGTTAAACAGCAACTTTTTCCCAAGACATTTAATCCACCATCAGTGCCTTCTGCAGAACTTAGTAATCCTGAAATTTGTCATGTTATTTGTTTTTCAAATGAATTTTTAACTTAGATTCCTCTACTCCTTCCTTTGCTGTACTCCTCTCTACTTATTATGAATAAAATTACCTGTTTGTGTGTGGTGGTGGAGTGAACTACTCATCCTCTCATTGAGGGGGTGAGCGCTCTCCTACTCTCACTTTCGGGTATTGCTCTAGTTTAAAAAAAAAACTTCAAGGTACAACCTATCCGGCGTCCGTGAGGGAATCCACGGGTGTGGAGAATTATTGAGCCTTGAAAAAGGAGATTCCAGTCTAATGAGACGGAGTGCTCAATTGGAGGGTCCTTCCAATTCCAAGAGGGGATAAGGTATCCTAGAAGGTGTAGGGAGAGGAGGTCTCCCAAGTCAAGATGCCCTGTATGCAGGTGCCAATGCAAAAGAAAAAGAAAAATTACACTGAATGATGCAAATGTAAATGGCGAATGCAGAACAGAACAAACAGAAATGCTAATTAATGTGAACAGTAATCTGAATGTAAATGATGGATGCAAAACAGAACAAACAGAAATGCTAATTAATGTGAACAGTAATATGTAATTTTTTTATGGAATCGTGAAATGCACAATACTTTTTACAATGAAATGCAAAAGGATATGAACGTGATGTGTAGTGCAACAGAGAAGCAATAGGGAAATATGTGAAATGCAGGAAATGGGCGCCTGGGAATGTGGGTGCCAATCCCAGAATGGGCACCCTCTTCCCTGGGCACTATTTTTTTCCCTTAAACGGCCAGAAAGCTAATAGAATGCAGAGAAACCAATGAAAGAAAAAAGAGACACTCACAAACCCACGATATAGCCCATGGCAATCAATAAGAATATGAAGATAAGCATGGCATGCCTTTTTTTTTAAATGGAAGGATAGATGGATAAAAGGGAATTTCCAAAAATCAAGCAAATTACCAATCACATGTTGGGGTGTGTAAAGGATGAAAGCAATAAGAAAAAGTGATGCGGAGCACAAAGGGAGGTGCACCGTGTGTGCAAAGAGGAGGGGCACATGCGGGTGTCGAATGGAGAGGGTAATCAAAAGAAAAACAAGAGGTGGTCCCACCGTGATCGCCAATTTATAGTTCTATGGAAAATCCACTTAGAGATAAAGAAAATAAAAATAAGAATTAATAAAAGGGCATGCGTGGATGCTGAAGGAGTGTGATCGCCAGAGACCGCGGGCCTTAAATGATAATAGCAATAAACATAGAAGGGATCGCAGATAAATACCTTAAAAAGCGGGGAGATGTGAGTGTTTACCTTCTCTTCCGATCGGCCGGCCAACGAAGAGAGTTCCTCTTTGAGATTATCCTTGCAAAATAACAATAAACACAAATAAAAGAATTGGATTAGAAACCAAGGTGAGTGTAGCATCGAACTCTTAAAGAAATAAACATGAAAAGCATGTATAAGAACACACCTTGTTAGGTGTTGGCCCTTAAACCCTTATGCAAAGGGTAGGAAAAAGTATGATGAGATGATATGGATGGTGCAAGCGTTGCACAGTGGAGGTCTCAACGTGGTTGAGGTGATTGAAAGAAGAGGGAGATATGAATATGATGCATGCACATGCTAAATCAAAATGAAAGAGAAGAATAGGCTATCTAGGAGGGGGAAAGGAGATGAGAGGAGAGAGAAGCCCAGGAGAGAGAAGCTCCGGCGTTGCTCGCCGAGCTTCATCCAGCCAAGGCGTTGCTCCCTCCAACTCCAGCTTTGCTTCTACATTGCAGAACTCTTCTTCTGCTGCATTGGTAGAAAATGGGTCAATCTCTGATGGGTGGAGTCAGCGTAGAGGTTTGGGCGGTGGGTCTGTAGATCCTACTAGTCCTTTAAAGGCTGCTTCTGCCAACCTTGAAAAGGCTCCGGCTCCTCCTTGGCCGCATCCTCAGTCTCAGCCTTTTGAAGAATTGTAGAATTTCAAGCTTCGTTCGCGGATGGAAGTCCCTCCGGGGAGGGAGGTTCCTTCAGTCCATAGTGCTCGAGGGCGCTCAAGGTCTCGTTCCAAGCCTCCCTTGCGGATATCCTCGCAACCTCAAGCTTGGACTAATCTCTTTAAAGCTCCTCAGCAATCGCAAGACCTCAAGCTTGAGTTCATGCAACCAACTACCATTGATTCAAGAGATTTTACAGTCTGCGAAGCAGAGGAATCAGCGGAGTTGATTGAGGTATGGTCTCAAGCTCTAGTAGGCTATGTAGTGGGATTGTCTACGGTGGTGAGCCAAGATTCAAAAGGTATCGGGTAATTCCTGGTATATCGATATTGGGTCATTACACCAACTCATTGTTTGTTTTAAACTAAGTTTGTTCGGAAATGGGTGATTTGAGTGCCGAGCCCAAATCGGACATCCGTTTTAGATTCTATCAGCTCCCCCAAGTCACGCTTACCACCCAAGTCGTGTTGAAACAATCGGCACGTCGATCAGACTGGTATTCTATATTTTGGACCCCTAAAACCCTAGCTCATTAGTTTATTTTAAACTAAGTTAGTTCGAAAATGGGTGATTTGTGCGTCAAGCGCAAACTGGATATCCATTTTGGATTCCATCTGCTCCCCAAAGTCATGCTCAACACCCAGGTCGTGTTGGAACAATCGGCACGCCGATCAAATTGGTGTTCCGAATTTAAGACCCCCAAACTTGAGTTCTTTAAACTAAATAGCTGCATAATAATTCTAAATTCTATTAAATTAAAAGTTACAATAAACACTCACATGAGGGGGCGGTGCTGTGGTCGAAGGAGCTCCCCGAGACAAACTCTATGCCTGGGAGAGGAGGGCAGCGAGGACCTACTGGATGCTCACCTAGACGCTCGACTGTATGCTCACTTGGACACTCGACTATATATATGCTGGACTGGATGCTTGCCTAGATGGTCGACTGGATGCTCCCGTGGATGCTTGACTCGCTGCTAGACTGGATGCTCGACTACAAAGGAGACATCTCTTGTCGGACGATGTCTCTAATCTCACTTGAAGTACTAGGACTAGAGGGGGGCATGGTGAAGGCACTGGCACTGTGGCCAATAGAAGCTGAACTCGCACAAGATGATATCATGGTACAGGTGCCCAAGCTCTCTGCAAAATCATATATTCGGCCTTTCTTCGGTTTGCCAACTGTCACCACCCATGCCTCAGGATCCAACTATAGCTGCTACGTGCCCTCCTCCCCATACTTCTCAGCCATATGTCTATTATATGACTCCTACAAATTGAATAAAAAAGATTGCCAATTTCACATCAATCATTCATATTTGAAAATTAAAATTAGAAAAAAAAGTCGTACATGTAACTAAAGTTACCACTACCTAGCAGGCTTTATTGCTCACATACTGATCAATCCCCTTCTTCTTGTGAACTCTTTCAAATACCTCATGGAAGGAAACATCATGACCCTTCTCCTTTATCTGTTATACATATCGAAGAAAATAAATGAGGTCATATATGAATAAAATATAAGAAAATTAGAAATATTACTTACCAATCTCTCTTTTTGGGTTGTGAAGGAAACATGCCCAGAAGTATGGACATTCACATCAGCCTATGATGCATGGCTCCCTTTGGCTTGCTGGGATCTAGCTATCCACTCAGGTGTGGCCCAATAGTCATAGAGGGTCTCCCAGTCCTCCCTCCTGATCCAAGTGGGGCCATGTGCCTTCCAAAGGCCACAGTCTTCACTCCTACTAGTTGCAGTTTGGGCACGATGTCGGCACTCCCATAATGTCTTTTTGTAATTTGTTCTTGCAAGATTCTCGCAGGAAGACCGAGCTCAGGCCTCGCCCTCTATCCGAGTGAATTGATATGTCCACTGTAAATAAATTTAACTATATAAGTTAGTATACCCAAACTGTCGCATTGGGAAAGATGTGATTTAAAACATTAAATTATATATTGTGAACTCGTCCCACAATAAATACGAACAATAGGAGGAAAATGTTAGAAGGATGACAACGCCCTGGGAATATGTCACAAAATCATCTGGGTAATGAAACGAGAAGCCTTGTGGGGCTCTAATTTATCCCTACAATTACAAATGTTAAAATGGTTGGCATTAATTACATGGTTGATGGATAGATAACGAACATAATTCATGAATTATTATATTTAACTGGCAATCCAACACGTCAGACGTCCATGCTGGAGCCCCCCTTGATCTCCTGTTTGATGACTACCGACATCATCTACTGATTGGGCGGAGGAGCCAACCACTACAGATGGTGTGCCCGGTGTGCCTGTTGCAAGTAAAATAGAAGTAGTTAATTTGTATTCTCATAATTAAAGAACTATTTAATTAACAACCAAAGACACAAATTGAGACTGAATCAAAAAGTACCTGTAAGGGTCGATAGTGGCGGTGGTGGTAGTGGGCCCTGCCAAGCTGCTGCAGAGACACTTGGGTTACATCCAACCGCATTCCTCACGTGGAAACCTCAAAACCGAACGCCACCATTCGGCTTCCTCCACACCCCAAACTCATTCAAACATGAGAGGAAAAGCACCTCGACCCCCCGCACCGTGATCTCCACCGATGGATGCCCCAGAAGGTCCTCGACGTTCAAAAAGGTGGCCGGTTCGTGGTCGGCCGTCCTCCCAAGAAGAGGGTGAAGAGGAAGCCCCATCGGCGGTGGAACCAAGTGAGGGCGTCGAAATGGCGGGGTCCTCGGTGGCTAGGTTGGATGGGAGCGGCAGTGGCAAAACCTTGAGTGCCACCGAGGAAGCAGAGTAGGCCGTCGGTGTCGAGAAACCCACCAAAGCATCGACAGTTCACGCTGTGAGGGAGGTAAGAAAATGATTCTTATCTCTTCCAAAAAACCACTATTTTTAGATTTTTAGTTGTGCATGGATATGAAAGAGTGATGGTCGTGCCCTTGGCACATTATAGAGGGCAAAATGCCCATGAAAATTGCCCTGGGAAGAGGGAAACGGTCGGCGAGTGGCTGGAAGGAAATGCGGTTCTAAAAAGTACCACGTTCATTAACGCGACGCCACGACCCGCCACATTAATTAAGGGTTTTTTTTATTCTGGTGGTAAAAATGAAGACTGACCTTTCTCCTTTTTGTTTGTTAAATGATGCAGGGCACGATGCATACTTGGATCACATGGACGCTCATCCGCACCATCTTCCTTGCATTGCCAGAGTTTCAATAGGCTCGCCTCTACTAGATGGGCTTTGGTGAGTTTTTAGACATAGAGGTGCCGAGGATAGATGCGGGGTTGATTCATGCCCTGAAGTCCAGATGGAATGTTGAGTGCAAGGCCTTCATCTTCCCCTAGGGTCACATGATCTCGACTTTAGAGGATGTCACCCACATTATAGGGTTGTGAGTACATGGGACGGCAGTGAGTGGATTTATGTACACCTACTATCAAGAGATGGCACGTAGGTTGATAGGGTTAGAGTTAGAGGGCACAGGACAGACCTCTCTAGTTCCCAAGGTAGCCCTCCTATACTACACATAGAGGGAGGTAGGGGAGTCCACAACGGACTACCTCGCGAGCTTGGTGAGCGAGTCAAGAGGGAGCTTCTCTACAGAGGCGGGACCATAGGCTGATAGGGAGTTACACCGGTTCCTCATCCTATTGATTGGGATGTTGTTACTAGAATCATGGGGTGATGCTGTGAGTTGTCGATTTCTACCCATGCTCGAGGACTTAGAGCGAGTCAGACAGTATGCCTAGGGTGCGACAGTGCTAGCCCACCTATTCGGCAGTTTGGATATCTCCACTCGCCTATCCTCTCTTAGTCGTTTCTACCCTATTCTCCAGGTAAACTCTAAACCCTTAAACTCTATGAATTTCACACTTATTTGTTTATGTTAATCAAATGTGAAATAATTTTCAGGTTTGGACCCTTGAGCGTGGATTGGAGGATCGAGGAGATCTGCTTCCCTTAGCATGACGGTGAGCCCCATGGCAAGGTAGTCGGTCGCTGAAGGACCAGGTTGCTCGCATCCAAGACAAGGTAGAAGTGATGCCACACACAGAGGTAAGATTTCTTTTGGAATTTCAAATTTGTTGCATTATGACGGCATGAACACTAATAATCTTCCCTGTAGGTGTGTGGACTCCCTATCGGAGGGAGATCAGGGAGATGCCATGGGTGGAGCCTACTGTCCCCTAGTTTGGGAGAGAGATCTGGTTGCATGCCCTCAACCTGGTGGAGCCGTTACACTATAGACTGATCATGGGGACACTGGGGATACACCAGGTGACGGTTTAATTCCTGACTAGGGAGACAGTTCCTTAGCCCAGGTGGAGGTTTCACAGCCTCTAGGGAGTAGACGACTGGCGTCAGCGTGCAAACAACCAGCTGGTCAACTGGGATCGGCGAGGATGACCAATCCCTGTGGGAGTAGATTCAGATGAGGCTGACCTATATATCGACCTACACACAGACCTATGGCACTCGGGTCTACTGTGGCACCCACTGACAGGTGAGTTCATTCATTTAACACACTTCAAACCTTAAAGATTCATGATTATATGATTAACATTTTTTTGTGTTGGTTTCACAGTTTGATCCAGAGGGTAGACTAGCCATGCTACAGGGGCTCCTCGACTCAATAGTCCAGCAGCGTTAATAGATATGTCAAAGGTGGATAATTTTTTTATTTTACCTTCTTTCATCTTGACATGCAACGGTACCGTACCATACCATATCATACTAGCCAATGACTGGTATGGCCAATACGAACTGTACGTCAAACTCTGCTCGACAACATCCTAAGGTGATCAGTCATCGTGTGATGCAGGTCCTTCTGGCAGGCCTCAAATGTCAAGACAAGTGCCCTTAACAGGGTGATTGAACTTCCCCCAAAGATGAACTTCAAGTGATCCCACATATCTTTAGCAGTGGTGTATTTCTCGAACTCGTCAATCATATTATATTGCATGCTACTTAACATAGTAAAGTGCATGCTATGATTTTATTACACTAGAGGCAGTACACCTCCTGGTCTCAATGATGATGTACAATGTTGCCCTCCTCAGAAGGTCATGACATGGTGGTTTCTAGATGATCGAGCAACTCTTACTCGTTCAACAAATATTGCATTTTGCGGTGCCATATATCATAATTGTTGCCATTCAAATTATCACCCTTGGTGAGGTCAGCTATCACATTCTTGGAGGCCATTGTAATATGTTAGCACAAAGAGTTTAAGAACATCATTTACACATTGTCTTAATTAACTTAGCTACCAAAAATCTGAACTAATGTATTAAACTCTCTTACATAGTGAGATCGAATGTAGACCCAGGGAACTATAATCATCTCCCACTTCATGTAAGATAGTTTAATGAGGTTAGATCGACATCAAGAAATTTGTCAATTGTGAGAGGAACAAACATTTCTTGATAACAGCCTGCACTAGTGCAATATATGATCACTTAGTGTCTAACAATTTATCCAATCACATGCTTGTCTATTTATTTGCTCAAACATGCATAAGAACAAAAACATGGACATAAATAAATAGCAGCAATAGATCATAACATGCTAGGACAAACAATCAATATGAAAATATCCAATATTTTAAAAAAGAATCAATAATGCTCAACTGCATGTCCACTAGGGTATAAATACAATAAATAAATTAATCCCTAAGCATGGTCCACCCATCATGAACATCATCAAAATAAGCAAAGGTATCCCCGAACCATCACCTCTAGCCCCTCAAGAGTTATCATAGTCAGGCATGGAGGCGACACATAATGATGTCCCAAATGCCAACGTGGCATCCAACTACAGTGACTAGGCCGCCAGACCCTCGAAATTTCATGATGACTAACATGTGGAGGTGCCCAAGGTCTCGACCTATGTGTTAAAGGATCGATGTTGTGCTGCATGTTGGTACTACACACGAAAGCTACGTCTAGCAGGGAAACACCAAGTGTGGGTCAATCCTCTTGGAGAGGGCTAGGTTAGTCCAACGCCTCTATCCACTGTCATCGTGATAAGTGTTGCCCAGTGGGTTGCAGTCTCCACCGTGCTAGTAGTCACATCAGGAGGGGGCGGACTAATCGCTATCATCTCTGGCAGGCCTCCCTACCCACCGATAGAACCACTCCGTGGACTCCTCCTTGACCTAGCCATGGTCCGGGGGATCCTCGTCAGAACTTGATCCACAGTGTAAGCCTACTGGTCAGGCTGGTCCTCAGCAACAGTCGAGGGACTATGAGTGGCTGCAACACCTCCTGAGAGCATGCCGGTGCTCATGGGTGTCCTATCAACTACCAAGTCGCCCATTACGTCACTAGCCGCTGTCGCAACTGGGCTGAGCTTAAGTGCCGCAGCGAGCTTAGCAGTGGTGCTTGGGGTCCAAACTTTGCTAGATGTGGGGCTCCGCTCACTGTCCACGTGAGTCACTACAACCTTGTTTGTCTGGCCGGCATTGCTAACGTCCTAAAGAGCGCCCTATACTCACGCACAGTCAAACATCACGAGGATGTGGCGATAGCAGAGTTGCCCATGGATGACCTACTATGGAGCATCATATCCCAAGAGGAAGATGTGTGTCTTATGTTAGAGTTGCTACCCATAGACAAAGAGTGGGATGCGCTTGTGATAGACACTTCTGAGTCCCATTCTGAGGATGTCTCATCAGAGTAGTCGGTAAGAGTGTGGGAGTACAACGGAAGAGGAATATAATCTGTCATGATCTAAGAGATAAATAAACAAAGATGCGATGGAAAACACACAAAAATAACCCAAGAGTAGCAACCACAACAACAGCGGAGGGTTCAAGCCAGAGTTTATGCGATCATTTGTGTTTATTCAACGAACATAGAGATATTTATGTGCGGTTTGATTGCCGGTGTGCGATCAGGTGTGGTTATTGTGCTGCGGTTGCTATAGCGAGTGTGTGTATGTTTGTGATCCGGTCATCAGATTGTGTTGGAGACTCCGTCTCCATGTGTGTGTGTGTTGGGGCGTGCCCCCGTGTGTTGTTTGATGCATCATCTCCGTTTAGGGATTTATCCCCAAGTGAAGCCTCACCGGATTTGGTGAGGGGTGGACGTAGGGAGCCCGTCGTGGTCCCGAATTACCTTAAAAATCTTTGAGCATTGTGGTGTGCTTTGTGGTTTGCTCTTGTAGCTTAAATCTATGTATGTGTGCTCGGCGAGTAAGAGTGCGTAGTTTACATGTTATATCCGTTTGTGTGATCGTGAGTGAACAGAAAGATTGAGTGAATTTAGTTACATTGTTTAGTTAATTCCTCAATCTTGTTAAAAGTTGTTAATTCCGCTGCGGGTAGTATTTTAATTTGCCATCTAGTGTGGGGGACAATTCAACCCGCCTTTCTTGTCCGCTCGCCTATCCCGGGACCAACACTTCCCACCAATGTCATCTTGTCTCCTTTGGACACCATTCTTCTCTGCTTCAGATAGCTCTTCTGGTGGAGTCTTCCTCTTCTGCAAGGGTCCCCCCTTTTCTGGTTTCAATTCTGGCAGTTCTGATGCTTCTCTGCGTACACCGTTCACTTTTCGCCCATGTCACCTTCTTGTGACATTGCTGGCATCTTCCACTGCTATTGCCATCGCTGCTGCCTGCTTTGCCAGACATGGCCCCTGCTTTGCCAGACGCGGCCCCTGTCGCAAGCCTTGACATCCTCTGCAATCCATTCACACGATTTATCATCGTTTGCCTCCACAATTGCTCATATCCACTATCCGCAACAAATGCAGCCATCATGCATATTGCTCGCACTACACGTTTAACATCCACACCCGCAACCTCACTGTCCACCTGCATCCACCGACCGTGAACTAGGATCTCTCCACAGTCCAACACACCCACCCATACGACTCTTGTGCTTCCGTACAATACAACATCGATATACATTTTATATCCATTTGGGGGATTTTGACAATGTGAACACATCCACACGGTCCGTTTCGTTGTTTGATGTCACTTTTGGACGTTCTTCTATCGTCACCATGTCATCCACGCCCGATATTCCCAAGATGGAGACATGGCTTCATACCCTTACGATAGCCCTAGAAACCTCAGCACGACCCTCTTGCCAACATATCTCCACTCAGATTTCTTCTAAAGATACCAATAGCTCTACAGATTACCTCTCCTACTGCTATTGTCAACTTCAAGCTCACCTTTGGGATGGTACCCAAAGCTTCTTCATTGTCAGCAGACTCGTTTGGCTCACCCCACTATTGTTATCACCGATGCTAACTCTTCTTCTCCAGACATCCTAACCACGTCCAGTACTACTCTTTATGTAGCAAAATTGGCTGCACAAAGACTCAGCTTGCCTCTCAACTTCATTAACTTCAGCAACTCCTTCAGTCTATTTGTATTGTCTCTACTGAGATTTTAGATTTTGGGACTTCTTATTGTATCACTTCAAATGAATTGTTGCTCGTAGATTGTTCTCTTGTATTGTCTCTACCAAGATTTTAGACTTTGACTTCTTATTGTATGACTTCAAATGGATTGTTGCTTGTAGATTGTTCTCCTGCTCCTACTCACTTGTAGATTCACACTACTGACGGCACTCTGCTTCATGTCTCTTAGTGTGGTACCATCACCAACCGATCTGACTCTTCTGGTTGCCAAACCCTTTCTCCTAATGTTGCATGTTCGCAAATTTTCTATAAATTTAATCTCCATTAATCCCCTGCTGAGGAGTGGAACCAATCATAGAGTAGGCAACTTATATTGATTAGGGTCACTACTTCAGGCCATCCTATTATCTCGCGTTCATGGCTTTGCCTTCTCTCTTGCCAACTTATGACATCGTCATCTTGGTCATGTTTTAGAAATTCATCTCTAATCTTTATGGTATCTTAAGGTCACAGTTGTCTCCTATTCACTCGTCTTATTGCGAGGGTTGCAAGCTTGCTAAGCATTCCACCCTCCCTTTCTTTGCTCATGAGTCTACATCTTCACATTCTTTTGATTAGTGCATTTTGATATTTAGGGTCTTCCTCCTTTCCCTTCTATGATAGTTTTCTTTATCATGTCAGTTGTATGATGACTATACTCACTTCACTTGGGTTTTTCTTATGAACCAAAGATATGACCTTCCCTTTATTTATCGCCAATTCTCTGAGATGGTTTACACCTAATTCCATTGTCGTAGCAAAGTACTTCATACCAGTGGCACTCACAAGTACTTCTCCATTGACTTTCGAGACATCCTATTTTCTCATGGGACCCTTCCCTAATACTTCCATCTCTACATTCTGCAACAAAATGGCGTTGTTGAGTGTACGCATTGTCATATTCTTAACACTGCTTGGGTGCTCTTCATTCCTGCCTCAGTTCATTGTTCTTTCTAGGCAAAAGCCATTCTTATGTTCATTTTATCAACATTACTGCGTCCTCTATTCTCTCTGGTTATTCTCCCTACAAGCGTCTCTATGCATCACCTCTTGACCATCATGATCTTCACACATTTGGTTATACTTGCTTTGATCTTCTTCTACCTCACGCATCAAGCATTCTCCTTGTGCAACTAAATGTATTCTTCTTGGGTATAGTGCAAAGCATCAGGGATATTGTTGCTATGATTTGATAGCTCGTTGTCTTTGCATTTCTCATCAGCTCAATTTCTCTTTGCAGACATCCCCTTCTTTGCCTCCTCTTCTCATGATCTTTCCTTTCTTTATGGTCTTGATCCTTCTCATACTATCATTTCAGGCTTCCCTCTTGCTAAGCCTTCTCCTGTTCCTTCTACCCCACTCCCTAAGCCTTCTTTACCTCCTTGCCCCCCATCTATCCATGTCTATAATTGCCGTCCTCATGATCCTGGAAATGTTTCTATGCCTTTGGCTAAAGATGTTGGCAACTCGAGTGGACAAGACTTGCCCACTCTTGCTCTTACTCTACCTCTTGTAGATCCTCCACAATGTAACCCCTTGTGTATCCGTCATCCTCCTAATAGGCTTAGTCTTATTTTGACCGACTCCTATTCTCCATAGTTCTCTACCTTCCTTGCAGCTCTTTACACCTATCAAGAGCCTTCAATTATTACCAGCCAATTCAGTTACCTGAGTGGCAGCAAGCTATAGGCAAGAAGTTTTAAGCTCTTCACTGGATTCAGACTTGGGATCTTGTTCCACTTCCTCCCGACGTCTCTCCTATCAATTGCAAGTGGATTTACAAGATCAAAACCAAGTCTAATGGTAGCAATGGACATCATAAGGGCTGGCTTGTAGCACAAGGTTTTACTCAAAAATATGGTACTGATTATAGAGAGAACTTTGCTCCAGTGGCCAAAATCACCATTGTCTGTACCATCGTTGTTGCAGCTATTCATTAGTGGCATCTCTATCAACTTGATGTAAAGAATGATTTTCCTTATTGTGATCTTTCTAAGGAAGTCTTCATGTAGCCTCCTCCTCGTCTTTCAATACCACCACTTCATATTTGTCATCTTCGTAAGGCCCTCTGTAAAAAGTCAAGCAGACTTCATACGCTTGGTTTGAACGATTCCTTAGGTCGTTCTTGATGTTGGTCTTCGTAGGAGTACTGAGGACTAAGCTCCTGTTGTTTGTGACTCTCCTCATAGTCGTGCTATTCTCCTTCTCTATATCAACAACACGATCATCACTAAAGATGATACTACTACCATTGCATATAAGCAACATCTCCATCAACAGGTTGAGATGACAAATCTTGAACCTTTGTGTTACTTTCTTGGTCTCAAGGTTGACTATTTCTCTCATGGTTATCTATTGTCTCAACAAAAATATATTGGCAACAACCTTCAACACACTGCTCTCTCTAATCACACACAATTAACACTCTTGTGCTGACTTATCTCAAGCTTCGTCTATTTGATGGTACTCCATTGAAGGATCCTACATCCTATGTCAGCTTGTTGGAGCACTTGTCTACTTAACTATCTCTCGTCTAGACATTGCTCATGTTGTGCATATCTTGAGTCAGTTCATTAATGCTCCCATATTAGCACTCTATGTATTCTTTAGTATCTGCGTGGCAACCTTCGCCACCACTTGTTTATGTCTTCCACCATGCCTTTAGAGCTTTGTGCCCACACCGATGCCGATTGGGCTGATGATCCTACTGATCGTCGTTCTGCTACGAGCTTCTACATTTTTCTTGGCTCCTCTCTCATCTCCTAGGTGAGCAAGAAGCAAGTTGTTGTCTCTCACTATAGCATTGAGACTGATTACCATGCTACGGTTGATACATCTATTGAGATTGTTTGACTTGTCTTCATGATCTTGGTGTGGTTTCTTTATGACGCAGACGACAGCGTGGGAACGATCGTCAGCACTCCGGAAACACGAACAGGACGGTGGATATCACGGGAAGAGGATAGGTACTGCATCGCGCAGCTCTGCCTCTCGCCGGACAGTCTCTCACCGGGCAATCACTCTAATCTCACAGGGAGTTTGGAGAGAAGGGGAGTAATGGGAGGAAAGCTATCATACGTAATGGTTTTCTTCATTCATTCATTGAACAAAACAATACAACTAGCCACCTTTATATAAGGATGGCCAAATTACACTAAGACACAAATACGCCTAGACAATTCATCAAATGACCTTCATATCCTTTGACTATTGGCCTAATAAAACAAAAGCCCACTAAAAGGATTAATGAACTAATGGGCCTAAAAGACAAAGGCCTAATAAGAGGGAAGAGGAGAACGGGAGGGAGAGAAAAGGGAAAGAAGAAGGGAGAAGAGAGAAGAGGAAGGAGGGAAAGGCCTCCATGCCCATCTTCTCACCGCGGCGACGGCAACGACGGCCCGGGCGGCGATGACCGGCAGTGGGGAAGATGAAGAAGAGAGAAGAGGAAGAAGAAGACCTTCTTTTAATAAACTTGGCTGGCAGATACATTTACATTGCCCTGCCAAGTGTCAACCTTGTTAACTTGAGGGTTTTAAGTTAGCATTGTCCAAATTTGCTGTATTTAGAGAAGTGAATCCCCTGAACATGATGGATTGTTCATTCTTATTTCTCCATAGAGGACAAATTTCAGCCCATCTCAATCGGAGGAGGCTTTTGATGTGCTGCCCTTTTCAGAACCAAAGCCCAAGGACCAATCTAAGTCTTCGAGAGAAACTGATAAAGGTGAACAACATGGATTTTGCAGCCTGCAGGTGTTCACAAACAGTTGTGGTTGGTTACTTATCTTGATATATTCATTAGTTCTGAAAGAATTCCTTTTCTTAATTGACCTAATAGGCTTTGGAAGGGAATATATAACAAGAAAAAAATCCTCTAAAGCTGGTACCTATAGAAGAATTGCTTGTCTGAAGGAAAGTGTGGGGCAGGATAAGAGAGATTCTCAAACTGCTAACCACTGGGAAAATGATAATCAGGTTAACAATCAAACCTCAGACAAGGTAACGCTCTCATGACACCAAATATTTATTGCTTTTAGTACAATTTGCTCTTAGTTGGTGGATGTCACTGTAATCTATCCATACACGATCCACCTTTTTTTTGTGTTAATTTTCAAAATTTTCCCACATTTGAGGACCTTAGTAACTGGCAGCATGCATGATATGATGTAACCTGCATTTCAATTTTTTCTGTGCATGAATACAGGCTTTGAATAGGGTTACAAAAACAGTGATTGCCTGCCTTGCTAGTGATGGAACTACTGAAGATGTTGGCTGCTCTACCTCTGGTGCTGGCACTTCTAGCCTACATTTATTTGCAAGTGATGTCCAAGATAATGCAACTTGTCATTCATTGGGTCTTCAGGGTCACCAACAGTTCAACAGGAATGGATGTGACCCTGATGAACAATCATTACAGTGTGTAAAGTTCTGTGGTCACTAGTAGCAAGATGTATAGTTTACCACTAGCCCCTTCGAGGATGAAGAAATTTGGGTGAATGTTTCCCAGGACGTGGCTTTATTTCCCATGATGCCATCTCTAGTGCAGTCCCTCCTGCCTTCCAGTTCTTTGTGGAGTTCTGTTAGTGAAATTTACAACTATGTTGCCCATCCTATGAATTATGATACTCCAAGATCTTCAGTATTAACGTCAAACAGGTCACCTGTTGAACCATCCGGTCGTTTGGATGAGGTCAGTCAGGTGGTTTCATCTTCTTGCAGTGCCCATGCTAATACAAAGAATTTTATGGTAACTGATATGCTCTCCTGTCCTGGAGATGTGGAAGCATTGCCTCCTAATTCTGCTGGTGACTCCATGATGTTGGAAAAGGCTATGATAGACAGTAGTTCAGGCATCCTAAAAATATCTCCAGTTGTTTTTAATGGTTCACCACATAATCTATCTCCAAGTAAATCTTCATGCAATTCACAAGTTAATTTGCAAGCAGACAGACAATAAAAGTTTGATCAAGTACAACACCTGACTCTAGAAGCCGGTAGCATTTGTTCCCAAAATATAGAGGGATTCTTAGGTCGCATATCTGAAAGTGCTTCTACGAAGAGTTCTTTTTCATTGTTTAGTGAAAGGTGTGAGATATCAAGAACACTTGACACTTGCAGTCATGAGAATCATAGTATTTGTCAATCATCTTTGGTGAGTAGTTATAGGGAAATGAAATTATCGGAAGTTGCAAATCATGATAGGGCTAAATCAACTGTGATTATGAGACACGGATAAAATTTACCCTAGCACAGCACACACTTGGCTGTGTATAGTTAAACATTCACATTGAAAAGATAAATTAGTCCATACCATTGACATATCTTTTGCCCACATGAAGAACACGCAACCTGATGTTATTTTGTCAGCCTACAAGTAAAAGATATGCACATTAGGTACATTTTATAAGGAATGTAAGAACAATAACCATAAACAATGTTGGCCACGTACCTTAGATTCTGGACGAGTAGGGCATGAGAAACCAATATCATGATGGCTATTTAAAAACCAAGTGAAGCCATAAAAATGAACATGCACAAGTGATCAATATTCAAATATTTGGCCATTTATCAAGTCAAGTCAAGCAAGCAAGTACTTTCATGTATTTATGTCAAATGAATGTATAACGTTCATGTAGAAGTGGAATGTCATAGACCTAACACGCTAGCAAGTACTTCGGTGCAAGGCCTTACTATGTCATTGTAACTCCATGGGCACTAGAACTTTTCGGGCACTCTCCCCAGGACCAGATCGGGCCATTATGGTCCGCTGGCATTGACGAGTGGATTAGAGATCCCACGTAAATCTAGACATCCACATTATTTATTAGCCAAGAATTCCAAGGACACTTATGTAACCAAAGCATTAAGAGTGGAAACAATTCCTCTAGAAGGAATTTAAGTTCATTAGATCAAAAGATAGATCATAAGGATATGACTTAAGAACCAAGATTTAAGGTGCTGGAATATACATTAAGGGATTTGGGGAATATCAGTAGAATAGCCTGAAGAGGCTAAAACCTGGACCAAGCTCGATTTTTAACACAATGCAAGAGACATGAAATTCAAGAAAATAGGGTAAAGACTTGGTCGACTAGCCACCGTGGTCGAAAAGATGCGGTCTGGGCCTATCCACATTCCAAAAGGGCCCAAAAAGGGGCTGCGTTGACACACTAGGTAGGTGTGTTGACACACACCACAAGGGAAAGCTAACACGGTCGGGCGACCGATTGCGATCTCAAGGACACAGTCAGGTCGAGGCCCGCGTTCAGGGTCAAGAAATCAGTCGACATAGGCAAACTGAAATAGGGATTCAGTCGACTGAAATAGGAAATCAGTTGACTGGAACAAGATATCGGTTGACCGAGATAGGCATGCTTATTGGCTGGACGTGGTCATTGTCCAGCCGCGATCTGATGAATGCGGTTCTCTAGAGGGTCACGTTCAGTGCAGAGCTGGTAGAACTCGGTTACAATCTTGTACCACCCACTCAAAAGCAGGTTGAATCCCATCCTATCCAGTAAGACGTGGATTCCAGATTTTTCGGGTTCAACCTGCTCGACGTCCTAGTGGGAATCTCAGGCTCGCGGAGACTTATGGACGCCTTGTGATATTGGTTCCAATCTGACGAAAGGAATATCTGGCGGAGGGTTCCAACTACCCCAAGAGTAGTGTTCCTACCTCACTACAGAAATCAATAGCGACCAATAGGTTAATGTCACCGGAGTGACAAAACCTTAAAACAATACATTCATGTGATATATCTCAAGTTAAAAGCTTGAATATGAAATCATGCGATCAAGGAACAAGTGTGCAATACTATGAGTCAAATTTAGGCAATCAGGAATTTCATAACTCTTTTAACTTGACATGTCTATTAGAGATAGGGAAGAATATAGAATAAAAAGGAAAGAGATCAAGGTTCATGAACTTAAGACATTAGGATTTAATCATCCTCTTGAACACATTACTGGGTTCAGATGACATGCAGTCCTAAAAACATGCATGCAGACTCATAAACCTTCATGTTAACATGTTGGACGGGGCACTGGGTTCCTGGGAACCCATGCCAAAACACGGTCGTTACAGAGCCGTGACATGAAGAACATAGTCAGAGATGGAACCACGATCTTATCAGACTAAATAATTAATTAATATTTCAAATGCTAGATCATGGTCTGTTGGACAACCGTGCTCATCAGAACATAGTTACTATATGGACCACGATCTAAACCAGAGCCCTTGCTCTGGCATAAAATGAAAAACGGCAACACCTCGTCGATGTGAGATAAAATACTCTCACTATGCATGATAAACATTGGGGAAACATATGACAATCTAATCTAGACATGCAAATGATCATTTAGAATATAAAATTAAGGGTTTTACATGAGGAAACACCTACCTTAGGTCGATTTAAGAAGAAGAGGAGATGGACACTGGAACCCTAGGCGAACTCACCTTCCATCCCCCAATTCACCCTCGACCGCACACGCCACCGCCTCCCAGAGCAAATAGAGTTTGCTGGGGTGTGGCCCTCCAATTTATAGGGCTATGGGAGCCTCTAGAGTATTGGGTCGATCTATAAAAATCCGGGGAGAAAAATCCGTGAGAAATTCGCAGTTGACCAAATCTAGCGCCTCCACCCGGATTTTCGCCGTAGCCGGGTTCTAGCCATTTTTGCCCTTGCTCAGGATATCTGAGCAAGCCCGACAAGGCACCTCTATTTTAAGCCCATTTTTTTTGGAAATCAAAAGAGTTGATAGGGTTTGTTCATGGACTGAAATATGGTTTTCGGATCCAAGCATTTGTTGGTCAGTACATGGACATGCATTTGACAATGTATTCATTAACGTGGGGATGGACGCTAATGCAAGGAGAGGGGTTTATGTGCTAGTTCGGACATAAGATCCAACTAATGATGAAGCTTTCACCTGTGGGACTGTATTCATTAGCGTGGGAATAATGCCAACGCAAGGGGAAAGGTTTATGCACCAATTTGGACGTAAGGCACAAACTGGCGATGGTTGAGGTGTATAAATCGGCTAAGGTGTAGGACCTTTCACGGTGGGATGATGTAGTCATTGACGTGAGGTTGGCATCAATGCAAAGGAGGAGGTTCAAGTGTTGATTCAGACGTGAGGTCCAAATTAGTGATGGTGCGTAAAAGCTGACTAGGGCCCAAAGCCCATTGTTGACAGAAATGTATTTTCGCTGATGTGGGGATAATGCCAATGTAATAGAAAAGGGTTTATGCATTGTTTCGAATGTAAGGTCCAAACCAATGAAAGGTGCATGAGCCGGCTAGGGCTCGAAGCCTTTTGTAGATAGAATGCATTTTCATTGACGTGGGGATAACGTCAATGCAAAGGAGAAGGGTTTATGCATCGGTTTGAAAGTAAGGTTCTAGCTGATGAAATGTGTATGAGTTACCTAGGGCACGAAGCCTTTTGCCGATAGAATACATTTTCGTTGACGTGGGGATAATGCCAACTCAAAGAAAAAAGGGTTTGTGCATCAATTTGAACATAAGGTTCAAGCCGATGAAATGTGTATGAGTCGGCTAGGGCACCGAACCTATTGTCGAAAGAAATGTATCTTCGTTGATGTGGGGGTAACGCCAACGTAAAGGAAAAAGGTTTATGCATCGATTCGAACGTAAGGTTCAAGCTGATAAATTGTGTAAATTGGCTAAGGCACGAAGCCTGTCGCCGAAAGAAATGTATTTTCGTTGATGTAGGGGTAACACCAACGCAAAGGAAAAGGGTTTATGCATCGGTCCAGATGTAAGGTCTGAACTGGTGGTGATGTGTATAGATCGATTAGAGCACAAAGCTTTTGGTCGATAAAGATATGTATTCGTTGATGTAGGGTTGACGCCAACGCAAGGGAAAGGTTTAAGCACTGATCCAGACGTAAGGTCCGAACGGGTGGTAAAGTGGATAGATCGGCTAGGGCACGAAGCCTTTTGTAGATAAAGATATGTATTCATTGATGTGGGGTTGACGCCAACACAAGGGAAAGGTTTATGCACCGGTCCGGATGTAAGGTCCGAACGGGTGGTGATACCCCAGTGGGATAGTTTTGGGGTATGGTCATAGGCCAGGAAGGAACAATTTGGGCGCTTATCTTTCATAACGTCTGTATCATCTTCTCAAATGCGGGTAGGGCTGCATGATACAGCTTCAGATGTTTTCTATTGAGAGGGGAGAATTGAACTACCCCTCTATGGTCCATGAGGACATAGGCACCGCCTTCATAGAGTCGGTGGATGACGTAGGGACCCACCCAGTTTTCTGTTAACTTCCCCTAAGGGTTGGATGCCATGACTTCTTTTCTTTTGACCATAACCAGGCCACCCTTCTTGAATTCTTGTTCTTTGACCAGTTTGTCAAAAGCCCGAGCCATACGAGCTTGATACAGCTGTATGTTTTGTTGGGCTCGAAGCCACTTTCCTTTAAGTTCAGAGAGCTCCTCCAGCCTTCTTTCTACATTTGATTGATCTTCACCAGCTAGACCTTGTTGGATAGCAATTCGCAGGGATGGCACTTCAAGCTCGATCGGTACCACAACTTCGGACCCATACACCAAGGAATATGGCAAACAACCAGTTGGGGTCTTATATTCCATACGATAGGCCCATAATGTCTCGTACATCTTTTCCTCCCAATCCTTCTAGCTAGCGTTGACCATCTTCGCTAGTAGGTTGCAGAGGGTTTTATTGAAAGCTTCAGCAAGCCCATTGGCTTGAGGGTTGTAGGGAGTCAAGGTCCTCCAATCAATCTTGTACTTATCGGCCAGTCGGTAAATCTTCTGATTTCTGTAGTGTCACAGTATGTGTTATATTCCAATGAAATTCTTTAGGAACATGAAGTGTTCTTGAACATGCTTCTTTTGCAGCCTTCTTGCCCATGAAGCTTGTCTAGGTTTTCTCGAGGGAAAGACAGAGATTCTATTGTTTTAGGCATATTCAATAGTCTTCTTTACGATTAATTAAATGTGAGGATAGAAAGTGAATGATTTGTAAGATGAGAGGCCAGCTTAGTTGGCCCCAACAGCAGCCTGGGACTAACCTGTCCCCCCATTGGCAGAATCATGACGGGGTTGATGGCTGGCCACCGCACAGTTGGTACAAACTGTCAGAAGGGGTGGGGTGTTCTTGCCTCGGGGGCAGCTGGCCCTGTAAGGTTGGTTGTTAGTGTCCTTAAAATTGAATAACAACTACAAAGTTCGTATAGGTGATGTGATTGGGTTGGCTGTGAACCTCAGTAAGCAGGTCTCCCATTTTCATTGATAGGGTTTATTGATCTCTGGGGATTTTGTATGCTATTTGTTAATTTGAGAATTTTATATTGGATAAACGATTGGGCAAGAAAGAATAGGTGTACACTTAAAATCCAGTTGGAACAGGACGGCTGGTTAGATACGTACTAGTGTCTTAATTCTGATCATCGTTAGCTCTCAGTTGAGGGGTTGTGAGCTCTATTTATTTACCGAAGTTGAGCTTTGCGTATCAGACACGCAATGGGGCAAGTAAGAACAGCTATAATTAAAGATCCAGTTAAAACAGGACAAGTGGTTAGATACATTCAGTGTTTTGGTTCTTATCATGTCTGCCAGTCAGTTGATCGGCTTTCATCCTCTGTTCACTTATCCGTTTTGTGTCAGAATCTCATATTGTTGAGATTTTTGATGAGGCACAAAATACCCTTCTTGCAGGAACCCCTTGGAGGTGCCCATGCTGATCCCTCTTGGACCTCGCAGCAGATAAAGATTGCAATCGTGGGAGCAATGGATGTATGCAGCTTCGTAATAGTCTTTGCTTTAGAAATGATGCTTATTATTATTTATCTTAAAAATCTTCTGCTGCCTATTCAGGAATTGCTGAAAATGGACACACCAACACTACTTAATCATCGTAGGCTGAAATTCCGTCAAATTGGGGGCTTTATCGATGGACAACCTTTGGACCCTTCAAAGACGGTCAACATGAAGAAGAAAGAGGAAGCAGTCGTGCAGGAGCCTCAGAACGTGCCAGACCTCAACTTGGAAGATGTGCTAGAAAAACTGAAACAGCAGATGCTCAAGTCCAAAGCGGAGGCACCTAGTCAGCCTCCGGACACGGGACTGAACGAGATGATTCTGAAACTGAAGAAAGAGGTTGACCAAGAATTTGCTGAAGCTGCTAAATCAATGGGCTTCACGGAACGGCTTGAGACACTGAGAAAGGAGGTCGCCAAAGCGAGAGGCTCACAGGAACAAACCTTGGACCTGGGCTTGAAAGAAAAGATTGAGACACTGAAGCGGGAGTTTAATGAAAGTCTGACAGAGTATCCCAATTTTTCAAGTTTGAGTTATAAGCTTGACGTGCTGAAGGATATCTCCAAAGCAAAAAGGGTCTCGTCGCTTAAGCAACAAATCAATGAAGCACTTAAGATGGTCATGGAACGGCCTGACATGAAGGAGAAAGTGGAGCTGCTGAAAGCTGAAATTTCCGATGCTGGAGTGTCGAAATCATCAGATGTGGATGATGGCTTGAAGGAGAAAATCCTGAAGGTGAAACGGGAAGTTGAATCTGAGCTTGTCAGCCAATTGAAGTCGTTGCAATTGAACGTGGATGCTGTAGCACCCAAGGTGGAGGCATCCAGAGCAAGAGACTTAATGGAACAGCCATTGTACACCGATCTTAGAGAACAGATGGAAGACTTGGACGATCAGATCGAGGAGAGGATCGAAGGTGTGATCAACTCGACAGACCTGAGCGGGAAAATAGAAGTGTTGAAACTGGAGGTGGCAAAGGCTGGGCCTTCACCTGATCCAGAGGTGAAGAGCAGGATTGAGGCAATGAAGCGGGAGATCAAGGAGAGCCTTGCAGAAGCCATCAGTTCCCCACTGTTGGTTGAGAGGTTCAACAATCTGAAACAGGATATTGCAAGGCTTCAGGAATCTCCCACGGCCGATTCAGAAGCAAACTCTCCGGGGAAATGGCTCGACGAAGATGCGGGTGGCACGCCACAAACCTTATTGGATCCTAATTTTTGAATTTCAAAACTTATATTAACATGATATGGGCAAAAGGGTCAATGACCCTTCATCTTCCTCCCCGTCACCTCTTCACCCCCAAAAACCCTAACTACAAGAATGCCCCCGCCGTCACTGCCAACGGGAAGGGGAGGGCCCCCCGACCGCCACTGGACCCCACCGACTGGAGATGACGTTGGCAGCGTCAACCAACAGGGTCTGCATGCATGGCGGGGAGACCTTGCGCGGGCGTAGGAGTCCGTTGCGGTGGTGTCCGCAGCCGCGGCGGAGGCACGTCGGCTACCGCCGGCCCCCCTACGGGCTGAAGATGCTAGAGGAGTCGTCCGGTTGGGGAGGTGGCCGTCGGGACCCCTTAGTCTGAAAACCCTTTTTTTGTTGATCTGATCTCCCGCCGCAAAAAACAAAGAACCGTCCCTATAGTGGGCATCCCCGCCGACGTCTGAGGGGGGTGACTGCAGGCCACCCTGTGCACCGCCGTCCCTGCAGTTGGCATCCCGGGGAAGGGGGGAACCGAGCCAACGTGAAAGGCTAGCACAAAGTGGTGCCACCGTGACCGTGGCCACCTAGCCAATGGGAAGGGAAAGGGGGGCACTGCCACGTCGGTGGCCGCCGTGTGTGTGGGTGTGTAGGGTCGTTCGAAGAACGATGAATGGAGTTCAAGAGCCCATAACTCGGGCTCTGATACCACATGTTAGGATGTTTACCTAAAGTGAAAGCCATCCCACTCGAAGGAAGACGACGATGAAGATGATCCACAATCACGAACTCTGGGAAGAGAGCAACGGAACTCACGTTCTCCCTCTCTTTTCCTCTCTCTATCTCACGCACTGTATGTGCGTGTGTAACCTAATGGAGAGTTGCACACTTATATAGAGAGGAGGGACTTGTCCCTATTGGGCTTAAATAGGATCCCACCCATAACAGAATCCTAATGGGCACTCAATGGGTTCAACCCAATAAACGTATTGCTTTAACTAGACCTGATGGTGTGTTTAATTATGTGTGGCTCAATAACAAGTGGACCACAATATTAGGATAAAACCCAACACTTCAAGCTTCCTGCATACTCAGACTCAACAGAGACTTCACCGAGCTCCTACATCATCCTTGAAGTCTCTCACTCTGATAAGCCACTAAGAAGAAGAAAATGGTCTTACATCCACATCAATCATTCTATTCTTCTTCTTCTTCTTGATTCCTACTTCATATTCTTTATTTTCTATATTGACCCCGTTATTCACTCAGGAGCATTCTACGGTGGTTCTGTAAAACTCTTTACAGATTAGTTATCGGAGCATTTGTTGCTTGGGTGAACTAGCATTGGGTAGGCTAAGACAGTTTGTTGATACCTTGTAAATCAGATAGGTACTGGTTCCTAGAAAACTAGTAGGGTAGGTTTGCCAAGATCGTAAGATCAGTTGGGGAGCTAGCCTTGGAAAATAGCAGATGTAACCTTGGTTAGTACAATTAGTAGAACCCCAGGCACCGGTTTGGAAACAGATTACACCATGGTTAATCTGTGTTTAACCCTGGGAATGTGGCTTGCTGCGCTTTGATTGGGAGCCAGGGGTAACCCGGGGTGACGGTGGGATAACCTCGGGTTAAACCGGGGTTTCGAAACCCACCTCGCGAGGTGGGTTCCGTTTATCCTAGCTTGCCTTTTCCTTTCCCGTCCCTGTCGCCCCTGTCGCCTGTCGCTTCGGCTCGCCTGTCGCTTCGGGGCCTGCGAAGGTCGTCTTCCTTCCTTCAAAACCCTTCCTCCGGAGGCAGCGAACCCTCATCTCAGGTCAGTTATCGCCCCTCTCCCGTCCATCCTTCGTCACCCTTCCTCCACCATCCGGCCTACGACCAGTCCCTCTGCCGTGATTCCCTGACAGAAGCCCTTCGTCCTCGCTTGGCTCTGCGTGCAGCGGTGCCTTCCGATGGTCGTCTCTCTGATGTGCGAAGGTGGGGCAAATCTTGCAGGCCAAGGCTGTAGCTACGCTCCCTTCCGCTAGCCCAATGTACGTGATTTGTAGTCCAGATCGTTCTCGTGACTGAACAGTGAAATCTTCTTCCTCAAAACCCCAGCCACGATCACCCTCGCCCCTTCCTCATTTACTCTTGGCTTCGTCTTGATGATGTCTCCCCATTCTGTCTTAACCATCTCTGGAGAAGAATTGCCTGGACTACCCCCACAAAGAGAAGTGGCCTACACCATCGACCTGATCTCTGGTGCTAGTCTAATTTCTAAGGCACCTTATAGGATGTCCCCTACGAAGCTCAAGGAGTTAAAAGAGCAACTGATGGAACTTCTAAAGAAAGGATTTATCAGACCGAGCATTTCCCCGTGGGGAGCATCTGCCTTATTTGTAAAGAAGAAGGATGGATCCGTGAGGCTATGCATCGACTATCGACAGTTGAATCACCTTACAATCAAGAACAAGTATCCACTGTAGAGAATCAATGAGTTATTTGATCAAATATCTGGATCCCAGTATTTCTCAAAGATTGATCCCAGGTCAGGATATCACCAACTAAGAATTAAAGATGCGGACATTCATAAGACCATGTTCAGGAGCAGGTATGGGCACTATGAATTTATTGTTATGTCTTTTGGACTAACAAACGCCCCTGCAGCCTTTATGCAGTTAGTGAATAGTATATTCAGGCCTCATCTAGATCAGTTTGTGGTGGTTTTTATTGATGATATATTGATTTATTCAAAGACCAAGGAAGAACATAAGGAATATTTGAGAATTGCATTACAGATATTGAGGACTAATCAATTATATGCAAAGCTCAGCAAATGTGAGTTTTGACTTGAAGAGATATCTTTCTTGGGACATGTGATCTCGAAGGATGGGATTTCAGTAGATCTAGCAAAAGTAGAAGCTATCAAGAATTGGGAAAGACTGACCAACGCTAGTGAGATCCACAGTTTCTTGGGTCTATCAGGCTATTACAGGCAATTCATTAAGGATTTCTCCAAAATCACCGTACCACTCACTAGGCTAACTCGCAAGGAGATCCGCTATGAATGGAGTGAGGAATGTGAAAGAAGCTTCCAAGCTCTCAAGGATCACCTAACTACTGCCCCGGTCTTAACCCTACCAACTGAAGGAGAGAAATTTGAGGTATACATTGATACATCTGACATTGGCCTCGGATGTGTTCTAATGTAATAAGGAAGAGTTATAGCTTACTCTTCTCGTCAATTAAAGAAGCACGAGGAGAACTACCCAGTTCATGACTTAGAGTTAGCTACGGTAGTATTTGCATTAAAGATATGAAAAAACTACCTATACGGAGTTCAGTTCACTGTATACTCCGACCATAAGAGCCTTAAGTATCTTTTCTCCCAGAAGGAATTAAATATGAGGCAAAGACGTTGGCTAGAATATCTCAAAGATTTTAACTTTACAATACAATATCATCTTGGAAAGGGTAATCCTATAGTTGATGCCCTCAGTCGGAAGCCAAGAGTAATACTAGCCAATTGTATGATTCAGGAATGGAAGTTATTGGAACAATTCTCTAAGCTTGACATCAGCATAGACAAGGAGGGCAGGTGGGTTACACTGTCTCATATGAGCATACAACCAGATCTACTTTTGAAAATATAAGGACTTCAAGACAATGACCCATCATTAGTGGAAATCAAGGGCAAAATTGATGAGAAAGTAGATTTCAAAATGGCATCAGATGGAAGATTGATGTTCAATAATAGAACTTGTATACCGGATTGTCCAGAGCTAAAGAAAAAGATCTTAGATGAAGCTCACAGATCAAGGTACACCATTCATCCAGGATTTATCAAAATGTATCAAGATTTGAAAATGACCTTTTGGTGGCCTAACATGAAGAGAGAAGTAGCAGACTTTGTGTCTCACTGTCTCACTTGTCAACAGGTCAAGGCAGAACACCAAAAGCCTACAGGGAAGTTACATCCTCTTGATATTCCTACATGGAAGTGGGAGGATATCGGTATGGACTTCATTATGAGACTGTCTAAATCAAAAGGAGGACATGACAGAATATGGGTCATCATTGACCGTTTGACCAAGTCGACACACTTCTTGCCAATCAAGAGCCGATGATCAATTGACATCCTTGCTGCTTTATACATCAAGGAGATAGTCAGATTACATGGAGTTCCTATCTCAATCGTGTCTGACTGAGACCCGCGCTTTACTTCTCATTTTTGGAAGGGTCTACAGCATTCATTGGGGACAAGACTTAGCTTTAGTATAGCTTTTCATCCTCAAATGGATGGTCAGACAGAAAGAACTAATCAGGTAGTAGAAGACATGCTCAGAGCTTGCATTATTGATTTTGGTGGAAGCTGGCATGATCGAACATAATGGCATACACCGACGAACAATCCAATCTTTGAAAAAATGTGGAGGGACAAGGAATGCCCCCATTAAATCAACCTGGGTGAAGACGAAGCCCCCCAACCAACGTTCATCAGTGCTCTCCTCACTGAGGCAGAAAGGCAGGACTACAAACAACTCTTGCTCGGATACAAAGATTGCTTCGCCATAGTGGAACATGAGCTAGCCATCTCTCCCCCAGCAACTCTAGTCAAATAGCCACAATGGTGTATGCACCATGAGCTAGAGCTCTAGGTCTCGGTTGAAGTCAATAATATGGCAGAGGTCGACTTCATCGAGCCATGCATCTACCCTATTTGGCTCGCCAATATTATCCCAGTCAAGAAGAAAAGCGGCCAAGTCCGCATCTGTGTCAACTTTCGAGACCTTAACAAAGCATGTCCGAAGGATGACTTCCCACCCCCGATCACAGAAACAATGGTTGATATGACCACCAGACATGAGGCTCTGTCTTTAATGGATGGGTCGTCCGGTTATGACCAGATCTGGATGTCCCTCAAAGATAAAATCCACATTGCCTTCAGATCCCCTAAAGGGATCTTCAATTAAAAGCGCATGCCCTTGGGTTTGAAGAATGTTGGCACTACATACCAGAGGGCCATGACCAAGATATTAGATAAGATGCTACACCATATCGTCGAATGGTGCGTCGACAACCTCATCGTGAAGACTAGAAGGTGGGAAGACCATCTGCGTGACCTACGCCAGGTCTTCGAGCGTCTCCGGCAATATGGGCTCAAGATGAACCCTATGAAATACGCCTTCGGCGTATCCAGAAGTAATTTTCTCGATTTCATCATCCGATACCAAGGAATTGGGATAGTCCCCTGCAAGATCAAAGCAATTCGGGAGCTTCCACCACCCAGCAACCTCACTAAGCTTAGGTCATTTCAAGGGAGACTGACCTAAATTCGGAGGATCATCTCCAACCTCTCCGATCGATACGCGCCTTTCAGTAAGGTCAATAAGAAAGACGCCCCGTTCATATGGGACTCAGAATGCCAGATGACTTTCGAGTAAATCAAGGAGTACCTCCTCACTCCTTTGGTCCTGGGGGCACTAGTTAGGGATAAGCCCCTCATACTCTACATTGTCATCATGGACGCTTCGTTGGGGGCTCTGTTGGTGCAAATAAATGAGGAAGGCAAGGAGCAGCCACTCTACTACCTCATCTGAAAACTGATCGGTGCCGAGTATCACTACTCCTCCATGGAGAAAGTCTGCTTGGCATTGGTATTCACCATCAAGAAGCTACGGTATTACCTCCTGTCCCATCGGGTCGAGCTCATATCCAAGCATGACCCCCTGAAGTACCTCCTCAAGCATCCCTTTCTCTCTAGTCGACTGGGGAAATGGGTTCTCTTGCTGATGGAGTATGATATTACTTATGTCCCTAGGAAAGTAATCAATGGACAAAACATGGCTGAGTTCTTGGCAGCCCATCCAATACCAGACGATTCACCCCTTAACATGGAGCTCCCTGATGAGGGGTCCCTTGCTTCTCAGTCACCAACTCTAGTTGAGCAGACCGGAGATGTCTTGCATAACCAGTAGCGAGATGCCCTTATAGCTAATATACCATGTTAAGAGCTCTACTTCGATGGTGCTTCCCGATGAATTACTCGCGTCAATCAAAACCCGTCAACTATGGCGGGTGCCAACATCATCTTCCTAACTCCTCAAGGTGGAGTTTTGTATAACTCTTGTGCCCTCATGAAATCTCGGACCAACAATAAAGCCGAGTATGAAGCTCTAATCATCGGGCTTCAGATGAATCTTGACATGGGCATCAAATGCCTCAATGCCTACGGGGACTCTCAGCTGATAGTCCGATAAGCCCTCGGTATCTATGACTTACGAAAGCCAGAGTTGGTTCCATACCACGCCACTGTCACTAGGATAGTACAAGAGTGATGCGGGACGGATGACGACCGGGCTAAGATGTACGACAGACTCGGATTGCGGTCAGCACTAGCGCGCTAAGGTAAGCCGAGCGGCTAGCCACCGTGGTATTCTCCGAGCGGAGACGTCTCTCAACAGCAACTCACTCGTGCCCGACGATCGTCCCTTGCAAGGGAAACGTGGGGATCGCGGCGATTAAGAAACCACCGTCACCTAGGGTACCGATTCGATCTTGGTGCTCATTCATGTGAACATACAAAATCACCCAGTCTAAGCATGAAAGTATAAGGTAAAGGCAGGTTTAGAAGTACCTTCTAACGCTTACAGCCTGCCTTGCCGCTTTGGTCCTCCCGGTTGCTCATCACGCAGCGCTTGCTCCTTCATCAAGGGACAACGGGTAATTCTATGCTCTGCACTCCCACAACGAATGCACTTGCCTTGCTTTCTCCAACAGTCCTCTGATCGATGCCCTCCTTTATCGCAATGCTCACACTTCTCCATCAAAGGGACAATCTGCTGGTCCACGCTCTTACCCTTCTTATCCTTATGACCACCATTGCCGCCATTCGGCCTCTTCTTTCGATTAGTTGACACACTACCCTCAGAACCAGCTGCTCCTCCCTTTTTAGAAAGCCTTCTCGAAATCCTCTCCGTCATATCAAGAGCATCTTCCAACACCTGAGCTTTTTTAACCATCTCGGCAAACCCCTGAATCTCTAAGGGCGCTAACTAAGGGATATACTCTACCCTTAACCTGTTCAAAAACCTCTTAAACTTCATCTTCTCTGTACTAACTAGGTGAGGGGCATAACAAGCTAGCCTAAAAAATTGCACTTCATACTTTGCTATAGACATACTCCGCTGCTTCAGGGATGCAAACTCGATAGCTTTCCTCCCTCGAATCAGCTCTGAGAAATATCTCTCTTTAAACAGCTCTACGAACTAATTCCAAGACACTTGATTATCCTGCAACGTCGCTTCCATGGCCTCCCACGAAGCCCTCGCATCCTTATCCAACTGATAGGTAGCTAACAAAACCTTCTCTTGATCGACACACTGCATAACCCTAAAAAATCTCTCTATCTCCTTAACCCAATTCTCTACCTCATCGGGATCGGTAGGCCCACTAAACCTAGGGGGATTCATACCCTGGAAGATCCTATGCAAATCACCCGCACCCTGACAGACACCTCCCTTGGCTACCTGCAGCAAAGCCTGGGTCAACCCCCAAACCGTATGCTACATCTCCCTCCACTGAGCACGCTCTGCAGCCATCTTAACCTATAACACAATTTTCAGAAGGGTTAATGGCTTAAAATCTTTTAGCTTTATTATGATTATACACAATTTTACCAATTAACCCCATGGTTCTACCCCATTCTCACTGGGTACCTATAAGGTGACTTGACCATAATTATTTATCATATAGACTTAGACTCAAGACCTAGGGTTCAAGAAAAACCGAGGCTCTGATACCACAAACTATCGCGCCCTGAACTGATAGCAGCGGGAAGCACGCTCGGAACGTGGCAGTGATTCATTCATGATACAGAACAGAACAAAAGAGATAACACAAGGAAATTAGACCAAAAATAAATATAACTTTTATTCACATAAAAAAAACCAATGCTTACAAAACTCATGACTCTCTTACAATAATTAAAAAAAAAGACTCAAATTACAAGACTAGACTCGAACAAAAACTAGACTCTTCACGATCAAGCCAACTCATCACTCTTCCCCGTCCCCATCTGTGGTCGCATCTTCAATATTACCTGAAAAGCTAGGGAAAACTGGGTGAGCAAAAAGCTCAGTAGGAATTACTCTCGATCATCAGGCAATGCTTGAAGTAATTACCAATTAAAATGATGCAATAAGTGCAAGACAAGAACATAGATAATATCAAAGGAACATCAAGGTTACAAGAGACCTGACTAAGAATAATAAGAGCATGAACAAGATAAAATAGCTAGAATCACGTATAATAGTTAGCACAAGTACAAGAAGTAGAACGGATTCTCATGGCTAGGAATGAGATAGCAAGTACTTATATTCATATCAACAGCTTGGTCCCTTCCGGACAGCATCATATCATGTCATATCATATCAAGTCGCATGTGTACGGAAGATGCCCGAGATGTAAAAATGTCTAGACCAAATCTTACATATAGTGGTGCAATGTCACACCTAATCATTCATAATACCGATACATATTTGGGCTTTGCCTCGCCCCTAGAACCAGATCTAGGCCCTTATAGTATCAGCCTAGCATTGATTATCAGAGTGGACCCACAGTCCCATATAACATATCTCTAGACAATTTACAATTGGCATCGAAATTTCCAAGGTTAAGATCATGTAACTTACTTCTAAGATCAAGAGAAATTCCAAGGAATATTGGAACAGAGGACATGTGAAATCTCACACACCCACAGGCACCTTCCTTTGGAACTAGAGAGAGGAGAAAAGATATCTACATCCCATTTTTTGGCGATCATGGTGGGACGCCTTGTGCCCATCATGCTTCTGACATTATTGACCTACTCTTCTGTGTTTGTTTGAGTCAGTTTTTAGTCTCCTCAGATTTGCCATTTCATTTTCTATCATTTACTATTCCCTGGGTTGGTTGCGGTCCTCTGTGGGCCATTTCTGGTATCCAGCGACCGATCGATAGACCGCTTTGTTCTGCCTTAGGTACATCCATCTCCCTTGGTTCTTGTCAATCATGTTTCTGTGAGTCTATTACTTGTTGCGGTCCTCTATAAGCCGCTTCTGGTATCTAGCGGCCGGTCAATAGAGCGTTTTGTTCTGCCTCAGGTACGTTCATTCCCCTTAGTTCCTGTCGTGTGTGTTTCTGTGAGTCTGTTACTTGTTGCGGTCCTGTCAGCGCTGTTTTATCCGGGCGATAGTCATTTAACAGACTGCTTCTTCCACTCAGGTACGCGTCGGTGATTCCTGTTACTGTTTAGTTTGTTCTGTGTCTCGTTATTTACTGCTCCCTGGCACACTGTGGTCTTCCCAGGACCGTTTTGCTCCATGTGCGATCTCCCATCAGACCACTATTTTACTACAATGACCCCGAGATTCATACTTGTGCACTATTTTGCATCATTTCACTACTTGTTTTGGGTGCTATTTATCTCCCCCTAGATGTCATTCATGTCTATACTATTATTGCCACATTTGCAGCATTGTTTGATCATTATTTGTTAGTCTTAGGCTAGAATTTGCATGCACTCCGGTGCACATAGGATCCTACATTTTCACCATAGTAGTTGCATACCTACCTTGGTAGGAGATTCTCTCATCTCCATATTCTTTGGAGCCGACTAGGTGATCCTATCCAGGACTTTCGTAAGTCCCCGTGAGCTGTAGATTCCCACATGAACGTTGGGCAGGTTGTACCATTACCACCCCAAGTCTAGGTTGCATCCGTGAGAGAGAGTACACCGAGAGTCAACCAAGTCCCTCACTCCAACCCTATTAGGAGTCCCATTGTTGAGAGAACACTGATTTAATTAAAGCTACCAAGGTTCTTAAAGGGGAAACATATAAAAATTTCACGTATCATCGTAACTTGGTTGATTATTGGTTGCCTCTTATCTCCTCTTGTGTTGTGCATTTTGTTAGTCATCCCCGTCTAGGTGCTTACTAGTTGTTGTCTCTTTCGTTAAAGGTACTCACTGCATGTGGAGTTGTTTCACGCCTATAGGATCTTCTCCTAAGGGCAATTCCCCACATTTCCTATCTCAACCCCCTGTTTGATTCCCTCTCCACCATGTCGTCCTATGACTTTTCTCACTCCTGTGAGGACTCCCTTCCTCAGGGACTTTTGGAGGACCCACCTAGGGTCACGACTGTACAGGGTAGAGAGGGGTCCACCCCACCTCTTCCATCCACTGTGGTTGAAGGTAGTCAACCCTCCCCCTCTAATTCTTCCACTCACAATTTCGCCAACCACATCCTCCACATGATGGCCCAACTGGATTCGGCCAAGCTTCAGATTCTTTGCCAAGCTTTACAGGGGCCAGACACCCCATCTTCTGCTCCTCCCCAGGGTGTGTCTGCTACCGCCACCTCTCTATCTTTGGTTAGTGGGCTAGGGGCCTTGTCTGCTGCTCCAATCGATCTCACCCTTGTCCAGCCCAAGATCCTCTGTTTCCCCAATTTGGAGACGGGCCAAGCTTCTAGCTCGGCCCATCAGATTCTTGATAAGGGGAAGACCCCACTCCTCTCGTCTTCTTACATGGATCCTTATGGGACCACCTCTCCAGTGCCGCAGGCTCTCGTGGGCTCGACTGACTTCTTGTGCCCTCAGGCTGGGGCTGCCCACTTGGCTTACGTAGACATGGGTCTGTCTTTGACCCAATGTCCCTCTTATGGGCTTCCCCCTCCGTCTACCTATCCTTCGGCCCCTTACACCGGGTCCGCCTTTCCAGCTTTGCCTCCTCCATCCTGGGAACGAGAGCTTCTTGATAAGTGGGCTACCATGCAGTGGCAGCTTGACCTCCTTCACAAATGAGTTGGCCCACAGTCCTTAGCGGATATCCCAGTTCCTAATTTTTGTGACATTCATTTCCGTCCCCAGTCAGAGCTATCCACGTACCAAAACTACGATGGAAATGGTAACCCCTACATTCATGTGAGGGAATTCTTGTATGAGTCGGTGCAGTTTCAGTACGATGACCACCTCATGGCGTATCTATTTCATCGCTCACTAGACGGGGTTGCCCTGGAATGGTTTTACGCTTTGCCGGTGGAGGAGGCGGAGAGCTTTAAAGTTATCAAGGAGAAGTTCATCCAATGATTCCAAGACCAAGTAGGCCCGGAATATTCCTTTAGTGATCTGGTGGCCGAGAAGATGAAGGCCGATGAAGATTTTGCGACTTATGCTGATAGACGGAGACAGATGGCCTCCCGTGTGCCCTGGCAGATTCTGGAGGAAGAGAAAGTCAAGCTGTTGATTTCTAATGCCACCCCTACCTTCCGGAATATTTTGGCCATGAACGACATATCTAACATGCACATGTTGTATAGTATGGCCAGGTTCATCCAGACCCAGTTTAAGGACTCCCCTATTCACTCCCTTTTCGAGGCCCAGAAGCCTAAACCCACCAGAAAACCCCAGGGCCCAATTACCGAGGGAGTCCAAACAAATGAACAGGTGCAGGCTGTCAATTTCCCCAACCAATCCGCTCCACCTCGCATCCAACCTCCTCGCAACCCCAAGTTCACCGCTCCACCCACTACCCAACCATCATTTCCTGCTCCTCAACAGTCTCAATAGCCACAACCGCCACAACAACCACAACATCCACCACAGTACTATAATGTTCCCCCACCAAATGGCTATGCACCTGTATGCCCGGGTCCCAAGAGAGCTCATTACCCTCCGCTAACTAAAACTCTCCTAGACATTTTCTCCGCCCTTATGTACACCGGTGATCTCCAACTACCTCTGAAACAGCCAAACTAGAATCCAGCCACTGACTAGTCCAGATACTACATCTTCCATCGGCAACCCAGGCACACGATCGAAAGGTGCTACCAGTTTCAAGATTTTGTTTATGATTTGCACGGGGGGTAGCGCATTGACTGGGCAGAGATGCATAAGTTGATTACAGATATTAAAGAGAGAAGAAGACAGGCGCCGAGGCTGTAGCAACTGGCACCGCAGTAGCAGTAGCCACAATAACCCCAACCTCAGCAGTAGCAACAGCCTGCATAAGACTTAAGGATTCATTATAATCCGATGCCAAACCACCTGCCCGCTCCACAACCTCAGCTGCCAGCACCGGCTCAAGTAAACATTGTCCACCGCCCAACTCCCAATGCTGAGTGGTCTTATGATGACGAGACTCCTACTCACCTTCTGGCCCTCCACCATACCCACAACAACCCCCCATCATCTTCTATTCCCGCTATCATTCGACCCACCATTGCAACCTCCATCGCACCTGCCATTCCTTCCAGACCTCTCATCATACCTCCCACATTGCCCACTGCTTCACCCGTCCTAGCACCAGCACCCGTCACACCCCCCATTGTCACCCCCTTACTTAAATCATCACCCGTCATCCTCCCGGCGGGGCCTGTCAGGCCCGCCCCCACCATCATCACCCCCACTTCTACACCCTTCATCCACCCTAATGGGCCCATTAAGCCACTGATTGTGAGTCCATCTAACGTCATGCCGGCACAAACCCTTGCCCTCCAGAGTGGGTGCTTGTTTCAGAGAAGCTATCCCACCACTGGTGCACCTGCACCCAACCCCCAAGTTCTGTCACCAACAGTTAAACAAGAAGAAGTAGACCCATTGCCTGGCAAACGGTATGATTTATTACAGCACTGGGACTAAATGCCGGCCAAGATTTTAGTCTTAGAGTTGATCAAATGATCCACATTGCACCAAGATGCTTTAAAGGATTTTCTTCAAAAGGTCATGGTTAGTGAGGACATGGCAGTAGACAGCCTTCCATCGGCCTTAGAAACACTGACAAAAGGGCCCGCTATCACATTTTCAGAGGCTGAGTTGGCACCTCCTGAAGCACGCCAAATGCCACTCTGCATCTCCATCACCTTGAACAAGGTGACCATTGATGCGGCTTTGGTCCATATCGGAGCCTCAATAAATGTTTGTCCACTCAGCACCCTGTGCACCAGTAACATCTCCGAAGACTCGCTAAGGCCAACCCCAATAACAATAGCAGCTTATGACAATTCAAGGAGAGCATGCCATAGGGTGATCACTGTTCAAGCCAAGCTCGGGCCGTTGTCAATGCCCATAGAATTTTATGTGTTGGATATTGACCCAATGTTCAAGGCCATCTTGGGTCATCCGTGGATCAACAACCTTCATGCTGTGCCCTCTACCGCCCACCAGTGCCTCAAGATCCCATTCCAGGGGCGGGTGGTGAAAGTTAAGAGCATCTCCACGGTCCACTCCGTTGAAACTATTTCTGACAAGATGCTGCTAACACTCTGGCCTAGTAGCAGACTAGTTATTTCTGTGCTGGACCTTAACTTTCCATGGGCATATGCGCCACGCAAGCCCGCCATTGCACCTGTCAACATCAAAGTGAAGCCAAAGGTGAGAGACCCCAAGGGGTCGAACATGATATTAAAACTAGGTTATCAGCCAGGCATGGGTCTTGGTGCCCAACTCAGGGGCAGACTAAGCCGGTCCCTAGGGGCAGAAAAATGAATAGGAGGGGCATCAGATACTGAGAGTCCTCGTTGTCAGTTTTAGGAGACTCAAGGTCGTTGACCTGGGACTATCGCCAGCCCACCTCTCCACAAAATAAGAAGAGAAGAAAAGAAAGAAAAGTCATGAGGTAGACGTGGTCTTCGCACCTGCCTCTTCACAAAAAGAAAGGAAGAGAAGAAAAGAAACAAAGTCATGAGGCAGACGTGGTCTTCGCACCCGCCTCTCCACACAAAAAAGGAAGAGAAGGGAAGAAAGAAAAGTCATGAGGTAGACATGGTCTTCACACCCGCCTCTTCACACAAAGGAAGAAGAGAAGACAGGAAAGAAGGTCTTGAGGCAGACATGGTCTTGTACCTTCAGCCTTCAGCCATTCACCCAATACACCTCTCATATGGTCAACGTCACGACCTTTCATCCAAGCCGACGAATGTTTAGCCATCGGGGTTTCAAGCCGATAGACAATCAGCCATCGGGGCGTTAAGCCGAAGAATGTTCAGCAATCGGGGCATTAAGCCGAAGAATGTTCAGCCATCGGGGCTTCAAGCCGATAGATGTTCTGCCAACGGGGCGTTAAACCGACAAAACATTTAGCCATCGGAGCGTTAAGTCGAAGAATGTTCAGCCATCGGGGCTTCAAGCTGACAGATACTCAGCCATCAGGGCTTCAAGCTGACGATCTGCCGCCAACGGGACATTAAACCGACAAGATGTTCAACCATCGGGGCTTCAAGTCGACAAGCATTCCGCCAGCGGGGCATCAAAATCGATAGATGTTCAGCCATTGGGGCTTTAAACTGACAGATATTCAGCCATCGGGACTTCAACCGAAAAGATGTCCAATCATCGACCTCTGAGCTGATAGCTACCCCATTATTGGCCCCCGAGCCGACAACTTTTTCAATCATCGGCCCCCGAGCTGACAACTTCCCAATTATTGGCTCCTGAGCCAACAACTTTAAATTATCGGCCTCGGAGCTGACAGCTACCCAATCATCAGCCCCTGAGCCGACAGCTTTTCAATCATTGGCCCCTGAGCTGACAGCTTTTCAATCATCGGCCCCTGAGCCGATAGCTTTTCAATCATCGGCCCCTGTGCCGATAGCTTTTCAATCATCGACCCCTGAGCCGACAGCTTTTCAATCATCGGCCCCTGAGCCGATAGCTTTTCAATTATCGGCCCCCGAGCCGACAACTTTTTCAATCATCGACCCCCGAGCTGACAACTTCCCAATCATTGGCTCCTGAGCCAACAACTTTAAATTATCAGCCTCTGAGCTGAGAGCTACCCAATCATCGGCCCCTAAGCCGACAGCTTTTCAATCATCGGCCCCTAAGCCAACAACTTTTCAATCATCGGCCCCTGTGTCAACAACTTTTCAATCATTGGCCCCTGAGCCGACAGCTTTTCAATCATCGATCCCTGAGCCGATAGCTTTTCAATCATCGACCCCTGTGCCAACAGCTTTTCAATCATCGGCCCCTGTGCCGACAACTTTTCAATCATCGGCCCCTGAGCTGATAGCTTTTTAATCATCAGGCCCTGTGCCGATAGCTTTTCAATCATCGGCCCCTGAGCCGACAGCTTTTCAATCATCGGCCCCTGAGCCGATAGCTTTTCAATCATCTACCCTTATGCCGACAACTTTTCAATCATCGGCCCATGTGTCGACAACTCTTCAGTCATCGGCCCCTGAGCCGATAGCTTTTCAATCATCGGCCCCTGTGCCGACAGCTTTTCAATCATCGGCCCCTGTGCCAACAGCTCTTCAGTCATCGGCCCCTGAGCTGACAACTCTTCAACCATCGGCCCCTGAGCCAGCAGCTAGTCAATCATTGGCCCCTGGGCCATCAGCTATTCAATCATTGGCCCTTAGGCCAACAACTTTTCAATCATCGGCCCCTGAGCTGATAGCTTCTCAACCATCGACATTCGAGCCGATAGATGTAGAACCAACAATCAATTCCACCTTCAACCTTTGGCCATCCAACAAAAGAATAGACCCATTCACTTTGGTTCGGATCCTTCTCCCGGCCAGAGAATTAAAGAAGAGACCTTTCACTTTGGTTCGGATCCTTTCCCCGGCCAGAGAATTAAAGAAGAAACTTTCCACTTTGATTCGGATCCTTTCCCTGACCAGAGAATTAAAGAAGAAACTTTCCACTTTGGTTCGGATCCTTCCCCCGGCAAGGGAATTAAAGAAGAAACCTTTCACTTTGGTTCAGATCCTTCCCCGGTCAGAGAATTAAAGAAGAAACCTTATATAAATACTTATAAAAATACGTACTAAAGTGTCAAAGCTCCGGTGGAGACTTCATACTGTCCCCCAGCCACAAAGAGGTCGGTGTCGATCGAGTCGTGCTGCATGTCAGGTATCGACGGCTCGCTGAGTCCAGCCATACTCTGGCTCTGTTGTCCTCACCACGTTTGCCTTTGGGTAGTATTGTGCATAGAAGATACTCGTTCCAAGGACGTCTCTAATGTTTTTGTTGCTGTCCTGCTCAAGGACAAATCGTGTGTTTCATCATATTCCTGAACAAGTTCTCGTGTGTTTTTGAGTTAGCCAACTGAGCTACTTTTTAGAGAGTCGATCTATTTAACCCCCCTTCTAGATGTACTCTTCTACCTAAAACACTCATCTTGAGTGAACCAGCATCCCTGAACAACCAATTCAACAACAGTCGTGCTATATTCAAGGTCAGTACATCCCATAATATACTCCAACTCGAGATAACGTTTTGTATACAATTGTCTTTTCCGAAGCAACAACCTGGGGAGCATCATTCTCAATGCATTTGTCCCGTGGCTTGCATATATGATAAGGAAAACTCTTGTATCTCTGTAAATGCCTTTCACGACTTTTATCAATGAAATGTGGACGATTGTGTATGTCTATTTCCTGACGACGCGGAGGCGTCAGAAGGGGAACGTATGTCGGTGAGCACGGTGCGAGGGGGAAATAAAGAGACAAAGAAAAAAAAAGGGAGGTTATGTTATATCAGGGGTATTTTTCTTTACTAGCCTTATGTTTCTCACGGCAATATCGTACGCTCGCCTTTTACGAAAAGTCGAGAGGGGTTAACTTGCACAAGAGGTTTCTGTGAGTGAATGAATAATAGTAGTGGCATGTGAGAACAGAGTGGTTGGTCATTCTGGGTGAACAGAACCAGGGTAAATGGGTGCCTGAGTAACTAGGTAGGGTGCGGGCGTGCCAGTCGATCTCTCGACAATCACCTATGGAACCAAGTGTTGGCCAGGGAAGCATCGCCAAGACGCGGCACGTGGCAACGAGGTTATCGGGTGACATGTGGAGAGAAGGGTGGTTCCACAGGTACGAGTGTGTAGGCGATTGTGGGGATTTGTGTACGGTACGTCTTTCCCCACCAACCGTAAGCAACCGATGTTTATTTACATCCGATTGAATCCGAACACCTTTGTTCCATGCTGAAGAAGAGCCTGGATATTTCTGAAGCCATGGATAGAGGGCCGGGTACACCCTGCGACCATAGGGTGACCATCGCCCTCGACAGGGATGGTTAGTTAATAGAGTCTGGGAGACTGGACACATGCACTGGCGGGTGTGGAGGTGAGACTGAGACTCGGGTGTGGGTATGCATAGGCAATTGATTTCTTGCTTTATAGGTGCCACATAGGCCTTACAAGTGGGCCTAGAAGGCCAAAATATAACTAGTGCAACCTGCGGGACAATTCTGACATGTGGGTCGATCCCCGAGTCAATGCAGGATAAAGCGGATATCCGCGTGCTTTTACAGAGGCTCTCCACAATGAGCTACAGGAATGCTTGAGTTGCCAAGGGAGGGCTAGACTGGATGGCAGGGTGGACATAGGCTGACACCTGAGGGAGGCCAGACGCAGTTCGAGGTGAGCAATCAGGTGCGGGTCTCGGGAGGTGAGTGTCTTCATGTCGGGGAGTTAAAGCTAGTCCTGGGAATATTACTTTCAGGCCAAGGTTCGACTAACTCGGGTCAGCGGTTAGGACCATCGGTGGTCGGCTCGGGGCAAGCGACGGGTGCGTGGTCCCATGGCGGGAGTAAATCTGGCATTATGGCGGGAGCATTGTTATCATAACGTGCCATACGTGGGTAGACCTGAGGTGCATGTGTGTTTGCCGTTATCATAATGCCTCATACGTGACGGAATGGACTTGAGTGAAACGTCTAGACGCCATGTGAGGGGAGTACGTTCGACATACCCTCGGCATATACGAGCTGATCAACAAGCCACCCAACACGCGCCTTGCTCCTCACGACTTTGCCAGAAGCCTTGGGGCTTGAGTCCTTAACGCGCTTGCAGGTTCTTGTCTATGTGTCCATGTGTGTCTATATGCCCCTTGAGCTTCTAAGGGGGGTTTTATAGTGGAAGATGAAGGGTTGTGGGGGTTTACACAGACTTGGTTGGAGGGGGGAGCAGGTCCGCTTAAACCAATAGACCTTGTGAACGTCCTTAAGCATGAGATTCGTGATGGGCAGTTAAGCTTTAGAGGCAAACGTGTACTTGAGGTAGTATGATCTACTAATTATGTGATCTGATCCTAGTCCCCCCACCCTTTTATCTTCTCTAACTAAAATTACCTTTCTGCATATTTAGTCTAGAATATGTCACTGATCAATCTCTTTAACGATTTTCACAGCTTGGTTGCGGGTATGGATTACCTGGGATTTTTGCTTGCCTTAAGGTACTTCCCTTATGAACTTGATAGCCACCTCTGAGTAAAGGATGAAGCAAAGAGCTTCTGCAGTTGCACCCTAACCAATCACCCTCGTTGACCTTTTTATTTCATGGCTCAATGGCTTATTTCTTCATTATCTGGTTGAACATATCATACCATCTCAACTGACAGTTGATTTAAACATAACACAGGGTGCCTCCACAGTGCATTTTCAGGATCTAAATGCTGAGACGGTAAGATGCACTACCATCCCCAACGTCCTTGCAAACCTTGAACAGGCTCGGGACAGGCAAAGCCGCCAGCCTGAGAGCCCTTTGACTCCCTCTCGGCAGGCATTGGCCCCTGATGTTCACTTTTATGCTGGTGACTGGGAAGAACTCCATACAGTTCTATCGGTAGTACAGACAGATGGATATGAGGCAGCACCTGGGATGAGCCTCAGCTTCTCTGAGGAAGACTTCATGGATGGTTGTAGCAGTCAGGATGGAAGTGTGATCGGGCAAGACTCTTCATCAAGGAGGTCAAGAAAGCTTTCTGGCAGCCGTGCATGGGAGAGAGCAACAGAGACAGACTCCGGAGAAGGTGGATATGATGTTGTTCTAATTACTGAGATCCCTTACTCAGTTAATTCTCTACGGAGACTGTATGCCCTCCTAAAGAAGGTCAGTAAGCTGTATATCCTTATTTGTACCATCAACTAGGAGCTGAGATTTCCATTATTCAACTGCAAGCCATGTGTTTTTGCTATATACAGACTCCCAATGGTGATGAATTACAAGCAAAAAAGCACCGAGACTATCTGTATGCAGGCTTCTAAGAGTAATGCTGTTTGTGTTACTAAAGAGGGTCTTGAACCACAATTTGTTATCAAAGTGGGCGAAAGAATGATTTACATTTTGATTTGATGATTGCCATCTTTCTTGAACTGTTTGAACCAATTTTGTTTTCTGGAGGCTGACCTGTGATATCGGTGCATTTGCATGTGAAATCTTGGTTGTGCAACTATGAATTTTCAGTTAACCTTTGATCGGTGGATATGTAAACCAACTATAGAAAATGACTGTTGTGCTGAGTGCTGACTAGACAGCTTATATCCTCTTCCAATTTGTATTGCCGCGTTTCTGGCTCCACAATAATCATGTTCATGCATGCATGTGGCTTCGCTTAATGATTTTGATCTGTCAATCATCTAAAACAACAATTGCATTCACTTAAAAAAGAAAAACAACAATTGCATTCAATTCACGAAAGGCAAATGCTTTCTTTCGTTTTTCTTTGTAAGTTGTACATGAAACATGTCATTTGTAGCTGTTCTTCCTTTTCGTTTGTTCTTGAGACTCCATTTCAAACAAGCTGATGGTTTTATTTGCTCTGAATTGCCCGTTTATCATCTATACAGTGCCTACGGCCACCTTATGGTGTTTCGTATTTGACTGCAAAGAAAAACTATGTTGGCTTCAACAGTGGTGCTCGACAGTTTAGAGCTCTGGTTGATGAGGAAGGCATTTTCGGTGCTCATGTGGTCACTGAGATGGCTGACAGGGAGATCTGGAAATTCTTTCTCAAGTGAGTAGAAGAAATGAGGAGAAAAAGTTTGGTTACCGAATCCGTCCTGCTCTGTAAAGATATATGCCACTTCTTTCTCTTTTGATTTTTTAGAGAATAACGACAAAGTAGCCAGAAGGGTAGCTTGCTGAGACATTGCAATGCAGCCATTTTGTAAAATTGTGTCTTTTTTAATGTTCATCTGTACACAGTAAGCTTCTTGTAAAGATTGATTTGTATGCTGTAAGTTAGACTTGTTGCCTTTTTGTCATTTTATTCATTCAGGGTTAACCTATACTTTTACAGACTGATTGTAAGTATTTCAAGTCTCCCCTTCCTTTTTTTGGGGGTCTCCTGGCCAAGGTTTGAAGAAGAATTAGAATGTGCAGGTGACTCATGTTCAATGTTGGACTTGTAGTGGTGGATCTGGACTATTGTATAAACATATCACCCTGATGTTGTAAATTGCTTCCGCTTACTGTGTTTATAGTGTTTAAAGTTTAAAAATCTCTACTTTAATCTATATTGTGCTTGTAATTCCAATTCGTTATGCATCTCCTCAACCAATACTCCCAACCCTTACGGGGCCTCATCAGCCTCTTAGGTGGCGTCTCCGAGTTCTTGGTATCGGTTTACCGGTATCCGGATCTCCGGGTCGTTACAGTTGGTATCAGAGCGGTGTTGTGGTGATGAATAAGGAATTGAAATTGAACTAGTCTAGAACAAGTCCATGTGTACTACTACTGTTGGCTTAGGTTGTTTTCCGTGATTGCTTATAGTTTTTGTGTCGTTGTATGCCTTCTTAGATTAAAATGCCATCCAGATGAAGAGCTCGTGCCCCAAGGGAAGAGAGCGATACTTCACCTCATCCAGTGAATGTTCAAGGGCAAGGCAGTATTGATCCTGCTCTTGGTGAAGATTTGCCTCAAGATGGCCGTGGTCGAGTTCTGAAAGAGTTTCTTCTATTCCACCCACCAACATATGAACGACAAGCAGATCCGAATGCAGCTAGGGTTTGGTTGGATGCAATCAAGCGTGTGTTCCACTCTATGGAATGCACTGAAGATGAGAACGTGATGCTAGCTACATTTCAATTATAGGGTGCAGCACTCGCGTGGTGGACCGCGGAGTGGGAAGTGACTTTTAAGTCCTGTCCTCTTCAGCTAATTACTTGGCAGGAGTTTGTCACATCGTTCGAGCATACATACAATCCATCTTATCTCAAAATGGATAAAATGTACCAGTTCATGGAATTGGCTCAAGGCAAGATGACAGTTTTGCAATATCGAAACAAGTTCATGAAATTAGGTCGGTATGCTCCTCATGTTCATGCTGATGAAGGCCTGTAGACTGAGCAATTTCTGCGTGGTTTGAAGGCAGAGTTAAGGCAACCTCTGATTGCAACCAGAGTAGCAGAGTTAGACGTGGCTTATCAGGCAGCTGCAGCATTAGAGTTGGATATGGCAAGATCTCGAGGGTGAACCCAAGTTGAGCCAGTGCAGTAGAGTGTGCAGCATAAGCAAGCTAGTCAACAAAGTGTGACAGGGGTACCATCTTCTATTCCTTCTGCTAGTGGTACTTCCTCCATGAAATCCAGGTTTAGACAGATGTTTAGGAAATTGAAGAAGCAATATGACCGACAAGCTTCCTCTAGTACTGTGCAACAAGCAGCTCCCTCTTCTTTTTAGCGACAGGGATCGGTGGCTAGTCAGCTGAGATCGTGTACGAGATGCGGTGGTAGCCATTTTGGTAGACCGTGTTCGATGCCTGTGGTGTGTTTCCGGTGTGATCCGGTGGGACATGTGGTTCGTGATTGTCCATTGAGGTCGAGCAGCCTGTTTAATTTTCACAGTTTTCACAACCGCAATAGTTTCGACCTCCGCCACCACCACAATCGCAAAAGTTTTCTCAAGCTTCAGTATCATCATCGCAGTAGTCTACGGCAGCTGGTAAGAAGCAAAAAGGAAGAGTCACGCATATGACTCGTTCTGAAGCTGTGGCATCTCACCTTGTGGAAGGTATTATTATGATTTATGGGCATGCAGCTCGTGTTTTATTTGACTCAGGTACTTCTCATTCATTTATTTCTGAAGATTTTATTGCTTGTATTGAAAAGCCGACATCAGAGATGTCTTGTGAGTTATTAGTTGAATTACCTTCTGGGGAATTCATGTTCACTCCTTCCTGTCTCGATGAGACTCCGATAGTGATTGGGAATCAGCAGTTGCCAGCTAGGTTGTATGCATTGAAGCTAGTAGACTATGATGTTATTTTGGGCATAGATTGGTTAGAGAATTATGGAGTCGTGGTTGATTGTAGATCGAAGAAGGTTTATTTTCAGCCATCTGGGAAAACAACATTCTATTTTCAAGGTATTTGATCTCGTTCTTCTCGCTTGCTTATTTCTGCTATTCGAGACTATAGATTACTTAATGCAGGTTGTTAGGGATTCTTTGCTTTCGTGGTTGTTGTTGAGACACCACAGCAGAAGATAGATAATATTCTTGTGGTTTGTGAATTTCTTGATGTGTTTCCTGATGAGTTACCAGGCTTACCTCCTTAGCGATAGATTATGTAAATAAACACCGATTGCTTGCGGTCGGTGGGGAAAGATGTCCTGCACACGACTCCCCACAGTCGCCTGCGTACTCGCACCCACGGAACCATTCTTCCCTCCACGTGTCGCTCATCCCCCGAGTCCGCGTGCCGCGCCCTGGCGGCGCATCCCCAGTTAAACATTCGGTTCCATGGGTGATTGTCAAGAAATCGACTGGCACGCCCACACCCCAGCCACGTTTCCTGTTAACCCAGAAAACCTCCCGTGTCACTCAGTCTCCCCTTGACTCTCCATAAAAGGTGAGTGCACGGTGCCATTTTGAGACCGATACGGTCAAGAGAGGGGGTGCCCGAGGCCCACTAACTTCCGGCATCTCTCCCGTAGCTATATCCTACCGCTCACTCCGGTCACCGCCCACACTATCCCAGTGGACCCGCCCTCCGGGGTGAAATAGTAGATAAGTGTGACAAATAAATAGGTCAATAAGGGAGACAAATAGCTATGTAAGGGAGATAAGGAACCCCCCTACCTTTAACTTGTCGTCTTGAAGTGGAGGCCTTAGAAACCCTAGGTTGGCACTGCAGAGTTTCTTCTTCGGCTGTAGGAACCGTAGCTTCCTGAGATGCAGGTGGGACATCCAGTTTACAGCGGAAGGAGCATTGCACGGGTGTCTCCTGTAGCTCCATGGCTGTAAGTGAAGAAAGAGTAGTGACAATTGGGGATGACCGCATAGTAAATGACAGAGAGCTCGGAAATGGCTTGTAGGGAAGACGAATAGCACCTCGAGGAAGAGGAGACGCTAAGCACGATGGAGAGAGGAACCACCTTTTGGTAGGGTTGTTATGAGCCAAGACATACCGGGAAGGGTAAATAAGGTATTTGGAATTTTTGATTTTGAGGTCCAGTTCAACGTCATCATTTCTTTTGATGTGGCCTGCGACGTTACATCGGTAGTAATACGTAAACACAACCCGTGTGGCGGACGTGTCCCATTTTTCGCGTGGATCAAATGGAACTCAAAAGCAACAAATGTGTCTACAAAGGTGACAAATGGGTTAGCAAGGGTAAAAAATACACTACTAATGGTGACAAATAGAGCTCATTGGAGACAAGGCTGACGTGCGTCTTTCAAAGCAGTGTGAGATTAAGCGCGACAGCTTATGGACTTTAGTAGTGACAATTAGGTGAGTATAGGTGACAAATAGATGTCTGATGGTGACAAAAGAGCTGTGAAGGGTAGAAATTGAGTTCACAATGGTGAATAAAGGCTCAGTCGAGTTCGAAACAGTGTTCTGTCGTGTTTTCGTTTACTTTTTTGGAATAAGTTATATTAAAAAAATTATGTAAAACTTGACGCTGAAGCTGAGATTCGAACCCTGAGAAATCGGGTTGAAATGGCAAAACACTTGACCAAATGAGATAACATGTAATTTCAATTTTTTTCCATTTTATAGATGTGTCATACCCAATTTGTCATCTCGATACGTGGTCCTATCTCGAGTCATGGCTGGGAAGGCCGGTCCGATAGGGACGACGACACCTGCCCCCAATGATGTGCACATGACTCAAGGAGGTTGGCCCGATATCCGAGTGCTTCCACGAGACATTCCCCGTGAGGAGTCCTAGCTCCCGACGAACTCATTATAGACATGTCGGTAATTATTTCACAACATATGAGTTTGAGGGGGCACATAACAATTTGAAATGGTCAACATGTGATCGATATAGCCCTGAATACCTTTTCGCACCCCGATGTGCATGGAGCTTTCAAGACTGTTCAACACACTCTCTCTTCCATTTTACAGGAATCGACTTATCGACCATGCAGCCCCATTACTTGGCGATCAATCAAATATTTTCCCCTCTTATAGCCGATATTGACCTTTAAGGGACGATAATTCTCCAGTCCCGACCGGATGTCCACCACCATCTGCTTAGTGATCAGAAGGAGCGCACATTGTGTCAGTCCAGACCATCCCAGTATTTGAACCTGAACATAGTCTGACACAAGTGACTCACACGCCCTCACATAGTAAAATCGATAAATGATACAATGATATTTTACTAATATTGTCCTGAGTGCTTCCCCATGGCATTCCCCGTGAGGAGCCCTAGCTCCTGACAAACTCATTATAGACATGTTGGTAATTATTTCACAACACATGAGTTTGAGGGGGCACATAATAATCAGAAATGGCAAGCCCAGGGTGGCAGTCACGCGATAGATCGCTACCCTTGGATTAGCAGTCGACAGATGACCGTTTCTCCAATTTGACTAGAGCACCCTTGGGGTGCGTGCTTTCGATCGTTGGGAGTCACGTACAGGCTTGCGATCGGGGCACGACTATTTTTGTGCACCTTGTGGTCTGATGAGGACTGCTTGGCTAGGCTAGCGGCCCGACGATAGACCGCTAGGCCCCCCTATGGCTTGTTCCCTTGCGGTCACGGCTTGACCCCATGGCTGTACCTAGCGGTCTCAGGGAGACCGCTAGGCTTGTTTTGAGGTCCTGGGGTGACCGCTAGGCTGAGGGCAGTCCAGGGTGGACCGCCACTCTGTTTCCTTTCGATCGGTGATTTTTGTGAGTTGAGTCTTACCACTAGTGACCAGTCCACTAGTGGTAGCTTTCCTACGCACGTGGGTGTAGACCCACTTGGGAGTGGTGGAGAGCATGACTTGAGTGAGATGATTTTTAGGCTGGTTACCGTAGGCCCCCTTGCCTTTGCAGCCTGAGTCCGACTGAGGGAAAAACTAGCTAGAGGACCCGACCTAGAGCAGATGGTCTGTGTGTACACACGTAGTTGGGGACAGAGGACGCGCGCTGATGAGCGCGACCCCAACTAGTCCTTGTTCGTGGTACTTGTTGTGTGTCTCAATTTTTGCCTAGGGCGAGTAGGGAGACACTTGGGCGCGGTATAAGATGTCAGGGGATGCATTTGGTCTTGCTTCTAGTGGGTAGAGCTCCTGTCTTCTGGTAGGTACGGACTTGTGTTTTGTTGGATCAGGGTTGGTTCGTACGGTACTGCTAGTTGTAGAGAGCTTTTCCATTTATTTATTAATGCTTGTTGATTCTACCATACTTTCGTTAGGTAGCGTTACCTTCCGTGTTTGCGCATGCCTTATCGTCTTGTTTTCTCGTGCGAGGTGGGGGTCCGCGGGATCCCCACTGAGCCTGTGAAATGAGGCGCACCGCTATGTTTTCAGGTGAGGCGGGGTCATCGAGAGACGTGTCCAATTCCTCATGGTTCATTTGCCCAGGGCTAGTTGCTAGTCGCCAGAGCCAGGGATGCCCCTCGTGGTGTTGGCGACCCATCTGTTGCTGGGGTCAGCCCAGACCTGGTGGACGACAGAGTGGGGAGCGGCATTTCAGTCCTGTCCCCTTCGACAGATTGCGTGGTAGGAGTTCATCACGGCGTTCGAGCATGCTTTTTGTCCATCCTTTATCAGATCGCAGAAGATGCATGAGTTTTTAGAGTTGGTCCAGGGGGACATGGCAGTGATGCAGTACCGATCTAGGTTCATCGAGTTGGGTCATTATGCGCCTCATATCATGGCAGATAAGGAGCTAAAGATCGAGTAGTTTGTCTAGGGTTTGAGGCCAGAGCTGAGGCATCCCCTAATTGCCTCTGGTGTGGCCAGCTTGGATGCAGCTTGCAGGGCAGCAGTGGCGTTGGAGAGAGATTTGCAGAGGACTCGAGGGTAGGGTAGTGTCAGCCAGACTTAGACGGGTCCCAGTCAGCCGACAATTGTGTAGCAGCACATTACCGTCCAGCCTTCAGTGGGCGGTTTAGGGGCATCTCCATCCGTGGCATCAACAACAGGCTCGTCATCTTTTGGTTCGAAGCTCAAGAAGCTACTCAGAGATGCCGGGTTCGATAAGAGGCGTCAGGAACACAAGGAGTCGAGGTAGCAGTCAGTGAGCAGTGTTCAGCAATTCACACCCTATCAGCGTCAGGGCTTGGTTAGTGGTTATAGGGGTGGATGTCATCGGTGTGGCGATTCTCATCTAGGCAGGCAGTGCTCGGTGCCCGTGATCTACTTCAGGTGTGACCAGGAGGGGCACATGGCACATGACTATCCCCAGAGGCTGTGTCAGCCACACGAGCTTCAGTAGCAATAGTTTCAGCACCAGCAGTTACCACCACCGCAGTAGTCGTACCAACAGTAGGGACTATTTCCTCAGTTGTCGCGGTCAGTTACTGTAGGGAGGCAGAGATCCCAAGGCAGAGTTACGCACATGACTAGAGTAGAGGCTGAGGTGTCGCAGTTAGTGGAACGTACTCTTTTGATTTTGGGTTGTGGGGCTCGAGTTTTGTTTGATTCCGGTGCATCTCATTCTTTCTTAATGAAAGATTTTGCTCAGAGTATTGAGGAGCCGGTGTGTGCACATTTATCTTGTGTATATACAAGGTCCATGCACATATGCATTAGGCATAAAGAAGGTCTGTGCATTCTTCCCTTGTGAGATATAAGGTCGGTGCACGTTTTGCCCTTGTGCGTTACAAGGTCAGTGCACTTATCTGCTCACTCATAAGGTTAGTGCACATTTTATCCTTGCGCATACAAGGTCTGTGTTACCTTGAAATGATATGCATCCAAGTCTGTGTTAGCACATTATGTCTTGCCTAACAGGGTCGGTGTTAGTATGCATGATCCTGCACCTAAGTCTGTGCTAGCTGATTTTCACTCGTACACAAGGTCTGTGTTAGTTGGTTTAGGTTGATCATAAGGTCCATGCACTTTTGGTTGTTCTGCTCACTTAGCTCGGTGCATGTTGTTATAAGGTCCTTGTGTTGCTATAAGGTCTGAGAATGACATTTAGAGTCCGTGCATGTTTGTTCATATGCTATTAAAGTCCGTGCACATTTCTCGTTGTGTGATACATGGTCAGTGCATATTCCTCCAAGTCGGTGCATATCATAAGGTCCGTACATATAGGCCATCTAGCATACAGAAGGTCAGTGCATTATTTGCTTCGTGCATATTATCTCGGTGCTAGTATTGACTTGGCGATCAAAAGTCAGTGCAAACACTGTAGATAGTCAGTGCATGTTCTTGTATATTCCGTGCACACCATGTTCACTCAAGATATAAGGTCCGTGCAGAGTTTTTCATCATATACAAAGTATGTGCACGTGTCTTCCAAGGTCCGTACAATCCACTCTTAAGCACAGCAAAGTCGGTGCATGCCTTCATTTGTCCATATGAACTCGATGCAATCTGTTGCAACGTGCATACGAAGTCTGTGCGAGTTTTTGCCTTGAGCAGGATACGGTCGGTGCACGTTCTACCTTATTCATAAGGTCCGTGCTTAAATGCATACCAAAGTCGGCGCATAGTCTGTTCATGCACGACTTAAGTCAGTGCACATTTGGTTTGCATTTAACAAGGTCGGTACATATTGTTGGGGTGCTAGGTGCAGATTCAGAGGGGGGTGAATGAATCCCCGTTCAAAAATATAGCGTAATAAAACTTTTGCCTACACTTAATGAAGACAAATGAGATCAATGAACTCTCTGACTCAGAAAACTAAAAGTGTTGAAAATAGATAGCTCAACATGTATTTCTCTTAAGTACTCAGTCAAACACTTTAACAGTAATTTCAAGTTCGAACTAAAATCACACAGGGACGCTTCTAATATAGAACGCTCAAACAACCTGCGAAGGGAGGTAGAAGATATGGAAATGCACAACACAAGCAAACCACGGCACAATGGGTTTTAAGGTGATTCGGTCCTCCAGACCTACGTCCACCCCACACTCAAACTAGAGTATGGATTCCGCTGCCTTACAGCTTGAAAATCGTTGGGCCTCACAGCTTGCCTACAAACGCTGCCTAGCAGCTTGAACCAGAGGAACACACTCCTCTCTTCTTCCAAACTGGAAGGAACCACTAGTAACAGCCCATCACTAGTAACTAGAGATACAGTCTCCCTTCCTCCAGACCGGAGGGAACCCACAAGCGACACCCAATTACTTACAAACTGGAGATACAGTCTCCCTTCTCCTGAGTCCACAGGAGGAACCCCGACCTCAAACCAGAGGATCGAAAAACACCAATGGAAATCGGAAAGAACAAACAAAAAATAAAAACAGAAACAAACAAGTGTAGCTCCGTAGGGGCAACTTGGCTTGGATCTGATCTAGAGGCCAATGCAACTCTGATCTTCAGGGAAAGCTCTCTCATCTACTCTCTATTCTCTTCTCAACTCGTCTCTCTTTCTTTCTCTTTCTTTCGTGCTACTTGCTCTCTCTTTTCTTCTCCTTATCAGCTCTCTGCTCTCTGCTCTTGCTCTCTTTTTCTTCTTCTTCTTCTTTCTACTCTCTGTCGCTTTTCTTCTCCCTTTTCTTTTTTTTTATCACAGGAAGAAAGGGTTATATATATTTAGCCTTGGGGTCCCACGAACTCACACATTCGGCGTGTGTAGGAAACACTCCCGCCAAGAGGTTTCAGGAATATCTTAGCAACAGGTTAGAGTCATGATAAGAGAGGATCCACGTGGCAACTGTGTTAAGTCTATGTGGATGCCTAGAGACCAAATTCCTATAGATGGAGTGTCTGTACGTACCTGAGAGTCTGCCTCAGGTCTGCCAGTAGATTCCTAGCTTAGAACTTGGAAATGAAGGCAAGATAAAATTATGAAAACATGCCACTATGATGCAAATAACATGACCAACATGAAAGATATACTAAGTATGAATGCAAGAACCCGGCAAGTCATGAACAGAAACCACAGAGACAACTTAAACAAGACCAAAGAACAGCCAACCTGGGGTCTACCCCAGACCTGCCAGAGAGCAGGTGGTGGCTTTCAGATGGCCGCTACCTACAGGTAGTGGCCTTGGGAAGGTGCCCTTCTGTTAGGGAGGTTAGGCCTAGAGATGGCAGTCCTCTGGGGACCACCACTTGCAGATGGCGGCCTTGGAGAGGACCATTGCCTCCTCCGAGAGCTAGAAACGTCCAGAACTACAGACAATGCAATGATATGTAACCTAAACACTTGGAACACATACATGGACCTTAGGAAAGTAGGCACAACATGATGGGCACTAGTTGCCCCACCGTGATAGCCAAAAATAGAGTTGTAGATGTTTAATCTACTGCCCCGAACTAGCAAACAATATGCATAAACATGCAATAACATGTAAAGGCAAAGGGGTGATGATGAATAAGGAACATGCCATGATCGCCACCAAGGATTTACAGTAGGAAAAATGTGCTATAGAGATTGAAATAACTACTTCATACCTTGGAAAAGAGGAAGAAGAATGTGGCCAAAGAAGACCACTAAGACATGATTGCGTGCAAGTAGCGGGGTGCGGGGAACGACGTGGATTACACCTCCTCACCTTCCAGCCAGCCATAGGACAAGGGCCTCACGTTCTTCTTGCTTTTCCTACGAAACAAAGCTCAAACACAAAGATAAAACCCATAAGAAACATGCATGTAATATCTATCTCATATGCATAAAAGGGACATGAAAAATTAAGGGAAGAATGCATTGGGAAGGTTTTTAACCCCTGTAAAAGGATGGAAAATGTAGGTGTGTGTGTTGTGATGAGAATAAAGTGTAGATGATGAATTAACACACAACAAGGCTGTGGAAGACAGTGATGTGAAAGTGTAGTGCGTGCATGCACGCAGCAGAAAATGCAAAATAGTGTGATAAAAAAGAGAAACTAGGAGCAGAGAGTATGGAATAGAATAAGAGAGGAGAGCCCTTTCAATGTGGGAGGACAAAGTTAATACTTCCCTGGATAGCTTGGGGTTGAAGATGTGAGTCGGTGATGTGGCATGGCTTCGCCCCAAATCAGCAAAATGTCCCCCTTCGCGCACTGCGACCAGGGTGCTATTTATAGAGAGCCTAGAAACCCTGGGGCAAAATTAGGAGATAAAGCCTATAAAATCACGATTTAGATTGATAATTCTTGAGTTAATAGTGAGATAAAGTCCCATAGAAGGGTAATGGTCAAACCGGAGAGATACCCTCATCAAACACGACGTGAAATAGGACTACAAAGAGTTATCAGGCAAAGATATCAGAGTTGAGAATGATCTGGGCTCTATTCTGAGAAGGCGGCCAGTCGCAAGACCGTAACTTGAGAAGGCGGTCATGCAAGGACCGCAACTTGGAAACTCATAAGAAGGAGTTGACGCACTAGGGTTCGTGGAGTTGGCGCACCCAGGAGAAACTGGCAGAAGGCGATCTTGGGAAGACTACCACCTGCAGGTGGCAGTCTTCCCAAGACTGCTACTTGAAGGGTTTAGCAGGGTTTAACATAGGGGAGAAAGGGGCAAGAGGCGGTCTTAGGAAGACTGCCCCTTGAAGGTGGCTGTCATCCCAAGACCGCCACCTTCCTAGGCCAACAAAACTCAGTCCATTCAAGGCAGTAACCTCGGGAAATGGCCTCCAGGGTTCCAAGGGTTGATGGGCTATGAAATGACTAAGAAATGTGCTCAAAATATGCTCAAGGAAAGCTCTAAAATAGGGGATAATTCGGGACATCAAAAGATGAATGAGGGAGATAACTCAACTCATAGGTTTAAAATGGGTGTAACACCTGATAGTGACAAAATCAAGAAGAAGATAATGGAAGAAGCGCACCAATCCAAGTATACCATTCATCCAGGAGCCATTAAAATGTACCAAAATTTGAAAAGAAATTTTTAGTGGCTGAATATGAAAAGAGAAGTGGTTGAGTTTGTGAGCTGTTGTATAACATGTCAATAGGTAAAGGCAGAATAGGCTTCCCCAGTTCCTGGTATCGGTATGTCGGTATTATCGGTATATCGGTATCTCGAGCTCTGGGTCGTCACAACCGCCATGTTGGAGCAGTTGGGCATCGCTAAGACCTGAGGTGACCGAATGGCACTGGCACCACTTGTGGCTAGAGCGGCCGGGCACTATTGGGACTGGGGCGGCCGAGTGCCATTGAGACTGGAGCGATCAGATGATGTGAATATCGCCATGACTGGAGTGACCAAGAGCTGCCAAGCTTGGAACTGCAGGGTGCCGTGAGCACTGTTGTGACTGGGGTAGTCGAGGCCATAGGCGTCACTATGACTAGAGTAATTGGGTGCCATTGGCATGGTTGCGGTTGGAGCAGTCGGGGTCCCAACCACCGTGGCGAGTAGGGCGACCAGGCACCTTGAAAACTGGGAGAGTCGGGTACCCTGGGCACCATTGCTAGAACGATCAAGTGCCATGAAGACCGCTAAGACTGGAGTGGCTGAGCACCACTTGGGCTGAAGTAGCCAGGTGTCATCTAGACTAGGCCATCGCGTGCCAGGGGCACCATTATGGCTGGAGTAGCTGGACAGTCGAGTGTTGTCGGCACCGATGTAACTGGAGTTGTTGAGCGCCATTGGGGCTAGAGTAGCCCGACGCCATCTAGACTTGGCAGTCAGGTGCATCTGAGACTGGCAGTCGGTTACCGTGGGCACCGCTGTGACTAAAGGAGCTGGATGCAGTGAGAGTACCCTGGCGATCTGGCACGTCTGAGACTGGCAGTAGGGTGCTGGGGGCACCATTGTGACTGAAGGAGCTGGATGCCATGAGACCCTGACGGTCGGGCACATCTGAGACTAGCAGTAGGGTGCCGGGGGCACCATCGTGATTGAAGAAGTTGGGCACCACGAGTCCTCGATGGTCGTTCTCGGGGCACGTTCACAGAGGTAGGGGCTTTACACTTCATCTTGCATCAAGACTCATGAAATATACCCATTATTTTGGTGGCAACATTAAGGGCACACTTATCGAGGTGACACTTGGGTGGTGTATGATCATCGAGGCAAGGATCAGGCGGGGTACTCTCATCAGGTAATATCCGGGTAGTGTGTAATTATCGAGGTAAAAATCGAGTAGGGCTCTCTCATCAAGCAATATCAGGACAATATATGATCATCAAATGACATCCAGATAGGGTGCGTTCATCAAAGCAAGGTCCGCCTTTGAGGAAGTTTGTGTTTTGGCTAAACGCCATATGAGGGACAATCATGTGACATTATGGATGCACTTATTATTAATTAAATCGTTCAAGTTTATTATTTATTTATTTATTATCGATTTATTAAGTGCATGGGCGTGCCAGTCACATATGTGACGATTCGTTCGGGCTCCAGAGAGCTACAGGTGCGCTTGATCTGACTTGGTCAGACGATTGTGTGGTTCGGGTCAGGACTAATACCCGCCGTACCATAAAGGTCACGACGTTATTTGCATCCCCCATACGAGGAAAAACTCTTGATTAATTGTTAGAATTAAGGGCCCTACAGCCTAAAGAGGTAATACTAATTGCATGAAATAAACAAACGGGAACGAGGTTAAAGTGTGACGCGAGCGCGGATTAGGCTATTGATTAATCTAATGCCGTCGAGTCACTGTCAGACACCTATCGACCTCTCTTTAATATTCGGGTGATGACCCAGTATGGAAACGCAAAAAAATAGGGTCGCGGTAACGTGTCAGTGTATGCCCTACCGGGGGCATGTTTAATGTTTGCTTCACGATGGGATGAGATTAGCTCTGTATGTGGACAAACCGACCTCCGAGGAATGTTAGCCCATTGCATTGTTCGAGCAAAGACCATGATGGGTAAGGTTCCCTGGGTCTAGGCCCACATCGCAAGGCACTTTTTAATTTTCCTTTACACGAGATCACGGGGGAACAGAGATGCCGGAAGAGAATGCAAAGGTGGTACCTTACATGTTTTAGGTTTAGCCTGCCTTAATTACATTCGACCGATTTTAGTTCCATTATGGCATAGATTTTATTCCAATCATGGCTTATCGGCAATTCCATTAATATATTCCACCCTCCCCAATTTATTAACGGTATTCAAGCACACGAGGGTAAGAACATGCATAGGACTAAGTTAAATGTATGAGGCAGACCCTTGGTACGAGGCGGAGGTAGGTCCTCACGCAATTCGACCTAGTACATCCCCTTGAGGTGCGCCAGTTCTCTTTGTCAAAAAGAAGGATGGCTCTCTCAAACTATGCATCGATTAACGGCGACTGAATCAACTCACCATCAAGAACAAATATCCTTTGCCGCGTATTGATGAGCTCTTCGACCAACTTTCGGGAGCAGAATATTTCTCCAAGATAGACCTCAGGTCGGGATACCATCAGCTCAGGATTAAAGATGGATACATATATAAAACTACTTTTCGAAGTTGTTATGGTCATTATGAATTTGTGGTAATGTCGTTCTGGTTAACAAATGCCACAACAGCATTTATGCAACTAATGAACAAAGTTTTCCAGCCTTATCTGGATCAGTTCATCGTTGTGTTATTTGATGACATCTTATCTACACCAAAACAAAGGAGGAACATGAAGAACACTTAAGGATAGCCTTGTAGACACTAAGAGAACACAAACTCTATGCAAAGCTTAGCAAGTGTGAGTTCTGGCTTAAGGAAGTTACATTTCATGGCCATATTATTTCAAAAGAAGGTATCGCTGTGGATCCTTCTAAAGTAGAAGCTGTCAAGAACTGGAGCTGACCAACGACCGCATCAGAAGTTAGAAGCTTTCTAGGTCTAGCTGGTTACTATAGGAGGTTCATTAAGGACTTTTCAAAGATTGCTATCCCTTTGACAAGACTAACGAGAAAAGAAAATCTTTTTGTATGGTCGAAGGAATGTGAGGAAAGTTTCTTGACTCTCAAGGATCATCTTACAACAGCCCCTATACTATCATTGCCCGTTGAAGGTGATAGATTCGAAGTCTATACGGATGCATCTAGCGTTGGCCTAGGGTGCATTCTTATACAAAATGAAAAAGTAATATGTTATTCTTCAAGATAGTTGAAGCGTCACGAGGAGAATTATCCTGTGCATGATCTGGAACTAGTTGCGATTATTTTTGCTTTACAGATTTGGTGACATTATCTCTAATGGGCAAAATTCACGATATTCTCAAATCATAAAAGTCTGAAATATCTTTTCACCCAGAAGGAATTAAATATGCGATAACGCAGATGGTTGGAGTATCTTAAAGACTTCGACTTTACAATTCAATATCATCCAGGGAAAGCAAATGTCGTGGCTGACGCTCTTAGCAGAAGACCGAGGGCAACTCTAGCAATCCTCAGGAATGGTATGACTTGTCTTATCAAAGATTTTTCTAGCTTAAATCTTGATATTGACAAGGAAGGTGATGGATGTATAATTTCCAACATAAGGTCTCAACCTACATTGATTAAGGACATGGCCAAATTACAAGAAAATGACCCTACCTTGATGGAGATCAGGGATAATATTGATCAGAGACCGAAATTTTCTATCTCAAATGATGGAAGGCTATTGTTTAAAGATAGAATTTGTGTGCCAAATCATAACAACACCAAGAAATTAATCATGGAAGAAACGCATAAATCAAGGTATGCTATTCACCCTAGTGCTACCAAGATGTGTCAAGATTTAAAAAGAAACTTTTGGTGACCCAATATGAAAAGAGAAGTAGCGGATTTTGTGGCTCGTTGTCTCACTTGCCAGCAAGTAAAGGCACAGCATCTAAAATCCGTAGGCAAATTACACCCCTTGAATATTCCAGAATGGAAATGGGAAAGTATAGGGATGAATTTCATCATGGGTTTGCCTAAGACGAGAGGTGGCCACGATGGTATATTGGTAATCATAGACCGATTGAGGAAGTCTACACATTTTCTACCGATCAAAAGTTGATGGTCTGTGGATGTATTAGTAGCATTATACATGCGAGAAATTGTCAAGTTACACGATGTCCCTATCACTATTATATCTGACCGAGATCCTCGATTTACATCACAATTCTGGAAGGGTCTACAACATTCATTAGGGACCCGACACAACTTTAGCACTGCATTCCATCCGCAAACTGATGGTCAAACTGAAAGGACAAATCAGGTGCTAAAAGATATGCTCAGGGCTTGTGCTATTGATTTTGTAGGGAGTTGGCATGATCACTTGCCTCTAGTGGAATTCGCCTATAACAATAGCTATCAAGCTAGTATACAAATGGCACCATTTGAAGCATTGTATGGAAGAAGTTGTCACTCACCTATATGTCGGAATGAAGTATTCCTATATGTTGGAATGAAGTAGGAGAGAGGCTATTTCTCTTTTTATTTATATAAAAAAAAAAACTTTAGAACAGAGTGAGGGGGTGGGGTACTGATACTGGGGGGTCGTCGAACCCCCCCAATCCCCTGTGCGTCACACACACACACACACAGAAAGAGAGAGAGAGAGAGAGAGAGAGAGAGAGAGAGAGAGAGAGAGAGAGAGAGAGAGAGAGAGATGTTGAATCTCAACTCCCCTAGCTAGCTTGTGCATGAATCGACGACGTGACTAATTATTGTTTCTTGTACTCGTTCCACATGCCATACTGATTGGTTCGGAAATTTGCCATCTGCAGGATTTCTGGTTTCCTTAGACTTAGAGGCCGGGCACACGTCTTGCGACCCATTTGTAGTTGCAGTGGACGCATCAGGGTGATACAGTGCCGTATCAAGCGCTCCACAATCCAGAGTGCACAGCACAACACCGGTAAGAAAGCCGATGCATATCGTATATACGTCCACACAGTAATTTCCCAGTTCATGATAGTATTCAAGTGAAGGAGTCTAGCCAGCTATAGCTAGTGCGAATTAGCCGACAAAAAAAGGCGAGGAAAGGAGGGAGAGAACGACTGCAACAGCTGCTACATATTTAGTGGCTGAGACGCCTCGGGAATGCTCATCGCATTCTCCGGAAACCTTTTTTTTTTTAAATTCTTTTTTTCTTTTCTGTTTGTAGGAGTCATGCCTGTCTTGATCAGTGGCATGCCTGGCTCACGGGTGCAAGGTTGCTCCCACCTCACCCGGCTAGCTAGCTAGCTTGCTGTGGTCGTGCGTACGTATTCTCCACTCCAAACAGTGGAGCCGCTCCGGGGACCTCAATTTCTCTTGTCTTCGAACAATTTCCGTTCCTCCCCTCCCGTGTACACACTGGAGCTAGCCTTTGCACACGGGGTATATCCACGCGTGCCCCTGAACAGTGAGTGAGTGATTCTGCAGCATGAACCATCTGACCAGGCACGTACGTACGTACGTACGTACGTGTTGTGTATACTTTATCGTTGGGTTGCGACTTTACACCCTCGATTCATCTACGGGCCGGGAGGATAAAACCCATCAGCTGAGAGAGACTGCAAACAGACAGACAAACAAACACACACACACACACAAAGGGCAGGTGCACCTTTGGGTCATGGGGAGGCCACATAAATTTCACTGCCCTGCCAAGGCTGACCCACTGTGCACATCTTTGTTTGCGTGCGATGTGACGTGTTAATTTTATAGCTAGCCAGGTTTCAGTTGGAGCTGCTGCAATCAATTGAATGCGCATGGCTGTATCTGAAAGATCGATGTCTCTACGCTAGGCTATCCTCCTCCTCCACCGCCTCGTCTACTCCTGAGAGCCAACCCCTAAAATCCCCCCCTCCTGTCACAAGTACTGCGGGGAGAACAAGTTAAAAGCTCCAACCCTCTTCCCATCGCCATGTGATGATCAGATGCCACTGCATGAGCTCTCGCAGACCGGAGGTCCGCGTTCTTGACCGGGCTTCACATTTGGACCCAGCGACAGCCAGAGGACTGCCCGTCCCCCGACATGGCGGCCTGCTCCTCTGGGACGACTGGCCAACCTGTTTTTCTCTCACCACCATTTCCGTTTCGGCCGCTGGGTTCTGGCTGCCAGAAAGAAAAGCAGAAGGGATCAGAAGTGTGTTCCTCTTAATTATTGATTGGGAGGATACGCACATCGGATAGGGATTTTTTTTATTTAATATAAATCCTCCGATTCTCGATCCTTGGAATTTGATGGATATAGTAATTAGGAGACATGAGGCGACGTTTCAGATTCTGTACCAACTAGCTGTGCTAGCTCCCAACGGGCTGTTGTGATGATCAGATCCCAGATTATTACGTACATACACGCTAGATCGATAGCAGTTTAAGTTGGTGTCTGGGATTATGTGAGAAATTAATTAAGATCGCCAGCATTATTCCTGTCTGTCATCAACGCAGGGAAGGAAACCACTAATAAAGATCATAAGGGCATGTGATGTGATCAGATTTTGCCTATATAGTGAGTGCTAGGGACGCCATGCGTATATAGATGCTTATTTGGCAGTACTTAGTTTTGTGATTAATGTGAATGCCCAGTTAAGTACGTACGCGCGTGATCTCGATCGACGGTTTAAGCAAACGAGTTCTTTTGATTTTTTCCTCTTTTTCTCATAAGAAGCAACTTTCATTAAACTAGCCTATAATAGCCATCCAGACCAATGAAACTCCGAACTTCAGATACAGTGTTCGATCGGCTCCAGTTCGTAACAGCTTCAACCTTAGAAGGATCTACTGCAATGCCTTCTTTAGAAATGATGTGCCGAAGGAAAGAGATTTTTTTAAGCCAAAATTCACATTTATTTAGCTTAGCATAGAGTTGATGTTCCCGTAAGGTTTACAAAATAACCCTTAGATGGTCCTCGTGTTCTCCCTTTGTCTTCGAATAGATGAGAATATCATCAATGAACATGACCACGAATTGGTCAAGATATGGATAGAACACATTATTCATCAGTTGCATGAATGTAGCCGGTGCATTAGTCAACTCGAACGGCATAACCACAAATTCATAGCGTCCATATCTGCTTCAAAAAGTAGTATTGTGAATGCCTTCTTCCTTGATCCTCAGTTGATGATAGACTAACCTGAGGTCAATCTTGGCGAAGTATTCCATGCCAGAAAGTTGGCCAAACAACTCATCAATATGCAGCAGTGGATATTTATTTTTGATGGTGAGTTGGTTTAACTGTCGGTAATCAATGCATAATCTGAGAGAACCGTCCTTCTTCCTAACAAATAAGATCGGTGCACCCCAAGGGGATGTGCTAGGTCAAATGAAACCTTTTTCTAGTAGCTCCTGAAGTTGCTTCTTTAACTCCTTCAACTCCATGGGGGACATCCTGTAAGGAGCTATCGACACTAGTGCTACTCTAGATGTGAGTTCAATGGGAAAGTTAACCTCCCTTTCGGGTGGTAACCTAGGTAACTCAGAAGGAAAACATGAAGAAACTCCCTAACTACGAAGATTTTGTCTATCTAGATCTCCTTAGACTCGGTAACCACTACGGAGGCAAGGAAAGCTTTGCACCATTGCGAAATGAGTTTGCAAGCGTGAAGAGATGAGATAAGAGAAGGATGCTTTCAGTATTTGATACCAAGAAAAGAAAATCGTGGAAGACCAGGTTTTCGAAAGGAAATTATCCTACTGTGACAATTTATATAGGCATTGTGATCTACCAACCAATCAACTCCTAGGATGGCTTCATACCCTTCCATATCAAGGCATACTAGATTAGCAGGAAGATTATGCCCTTCTATAGTGACTTCACTATTGGGAAGACAAGTCTTCAATTCCGTTCCTGACCCTAAAGGAGTGACTATGGTTAAATCCGATGGTAAGGGAACAAGTGAAATAGGCACTGTCTTTGCAAAGGAACCAGCAATAAAGGAATGAGTAGCACCTATATCAAATAACACAAAAGTAGGATGGGAATGAATATGAATGGTACCTTCAATGAGCTCCCCATCTTTGGTTGGTTCATCCTCCAATACGGCATTCAATCTAGCCTGCCGCTTCCGTCCACCATTGTTCCTCGTAGATGTTTACTCTTTCATGAGAGGAGAGTCAGGCATGCGGTGCTCTCGACTTCCACATCTTAGGCATGCTCCCAAACGCTTCCAACATTCTTCGGTCGCATGACTGAATTTGTTACAGAATGAGCAAGCCGCCATGACTTGCTTATCTTCCTATTCTTTAACCTTCTTGCTCCGGCGATCAACCTTGTTGTTCCCATTCCTGGATCTCTTCTTGTTATCCCAAGAGTTGTAAGTGATGCTAAATTTTTCCTACTTCCTACCTCTCCGATCAGACATTCAGATCGACTCCTCCCCTTTGCCCTTGAGTTTGTCGACCTTCTCCAAGGTTCGTTCACATAAGTGTGCCCGTTGGACCATCTCTACATAGGCCCGAATATTTTGGGGGCCAAGTTGCTAGATAAAAATGGGTCGCAGTTCGTCCACAAAGTGATTTACTTTTAGAAGATTCGTGCTCACTAGATGCTGAGCATAGGGTGCGAGGCGAGAGAATTGTAACTCATATTCTGCCACCGTCATCATGCCTTGATGTAGTGATGCGAATTCGGCTGCCTTCCTCTCCTTGACATGCTCGGAGAAGTAATTGGCTCAGAAAAGAGCAAGAAATTCTGCCCAAGTATGTGGTGCATCTGCAGGCGGTGCGGGAATAGACTTCCACCAGGTATGGGCATCTTTGTTTAACTAGAACGTGGCGAGACGAACCTTGTCTTGGTCGGTACATTGCATGACCTTGAATATCTAGTTCATTTCATCAATCCAGTTTTCTACCTCATCGGGGTTAGACTCCCTTTTATATATACATGAGAGGTCCGAATTTGGAAGGCATGAACCCTAATTTTCTTGTGTTCTTCCTTGGAGGAGAAGAAAAGAGGAAACTGTGGAGGAACTCTTGAGTAGAGGATATCATCTACATCCGTGAAGATCTGGAGCTTGTGAAAGAAGAAGAAAAGAGGCGGATCGATGAGAGGATCAAGAGGACGCAAGAATCGTCATCATCTGATCTGAGAGCTTCAAGCAACTCTATCTCTTCATCTTAGAAACAAGGGAGAACAACTTCTAAATCTCATTCCTATCTATTTATGATGTTTCCCATGAGTTGTATTTTGATTTGAGCATATTTTAACATTTGTGTTTATTTTTCAAACACTAGAGATACTCGTGTGTGTGGACCATCTGTATACGGTCGTGTTTGATCGCCTACGTGCGGTCGTGTGTGTGTCATTGTGCTGCGGTTGTTGCAGTGTGTGTGTGTGTGTGTTGTGATCCGATCGTTGAATCGTGTGTGTGCTTGTGATCCAGTCATCGGATTGTGTGGGAGACTTCATCTCTGTGTGTGTATGTGTTGGGGCGTGTCCCTGTGTGTGTGCGGGCATCGTCCCGTGTGTGTTTAGAGCATCATCTCCGTTTGGGGATTTCTCCCCGAGTGAAGCCTCACCAGGTTTGGTGAGGGGTGGACGTAGGGAACCCGTCGTGGTCCTGAACCACCTTAAAAATCCCGTGTCTTATAGTTTACATTTGTGGATGTGTGCTTAATAGTGTTATCTGTTTATCTTGATTGTGTGTGAACGGTGAGATTGAGAGAATTGATCTATCTTGTTCAAGTTAAATCTTCAATCTCGTCAAAGTGGTTATTTCCGTTGCATAAGCATTTTAATTTACCATCATTCGTAGGGGACAATTCAACCCCCCTTCTTGTCTACTCGCCTACCCAGGGACCCAACAATTGGTATCAGAGCCACGGCTCTAACTTATAGGGTCTAACGACCTTTGGAGTGATCTCTCGGCGAGTTTCATTTGGCAACATGTCTAGCTTTATTCTTCCTCCATGTTATAATGGTAACAACTACATTTCTTGGAGAAATAGCATGTGTGCTAATCTTGACTTGAATGAACCTGAAATTTAGGAAGTCATATGTAACGGTCCACATAAACTCCCATCAAATGAAGCTAAGTGGAATGACAAGCATGTGAAGAAAAATAAAATTAATCTTCATGCTTTGAATGTTTTAAGAAATTGTGTAGAATCTAATGTTCTATCTCAAATTTCTTCCTACAGGTCAGCAAGAGATTTGTGGGATCAACTGACAAAGTATGAAGCCAATGAAAAGACTTCACAAGTCGGCTCAAGCTTCATGACAAATGATGAAGAAATCAACGAAAGTGAGGTTGAGGTAAATTCTGATTCTAAAGAACCTTCTATTGAAGAATGGCAATTGGCATATGGTGAAATGCATGACAAGTGTAAGAAATTTAAATCTGAAAATAAGAAAATAAAAAAGAAACTTAAAGAAATTCTGAGTACATCTGTTTCATGTGCAAAATGTAAATTGCTTGAATCAAACATTGAAAACATCATGCATGCTAATTCTTTATGTGAAAGTTGTAAAACTCTGGAAAAAGAAAATGAATGCTTGGAAAGTCAAAATGAAGAAATGGAATCTAGAATAGATGAGCTTGATAAAGAAATTTCTGACATGCGCAAAGAACACACCTTGGTTGCAAAATCTGATAGATCCTTGAATCTTGAAAATGATTATGATGAACTGAGGGAACAAAATAAATTCTTGATGTCTCAAATTTTCATGCTTGAAAAATCTGAAGAAAGCTTAAGAAACAAATTAACTTCTCTTTCTGATGATGAGAAGATGTTTGAAAAATTACTTGACTCTGAATGTGATAGTAAGAGCATCATGAATGAAAATAAAAAACTTAAAGAAGAAAAAGGTGCCACGTTGATTCAGATTTCTCTTCTTGAGGGTAGTTTGAAAAGTCTTGATAAGCTTGAAAAAGAAAACTCTTTGTTAAAATCTGAAAATGAACACTTACATGCAAAGATTTCTAAGTTTGTTGAAACTGAAAAGGTTCTTGAAAAGCTTACTAAAAAATTTCACTGCACAAATCTGAAAAATAAAAACCGCATGCAAGAAAATGAAAAACTCGCATCAAAGAATTGTTTGCTTAGTGAATCGAATGACTAGTGACGTAGCCCTAGGCATTCCCGCCAAGTGAACTAGCGATTGCGATTGGACTTTCGACAAATCACTAATCTAGGATAATGGAGTGGGAAGATTGTGCCACCATTGACGGTCTTAAAGTGTGACGGGAAGTGTCTGGGGAGGTATTTTTACGACCTTCTCTTCTAGCATTGGTGCTTGATGCTTCCTGCTTCTCCTCTAGCGTCCATTGAGATTTCCTTCTGCTTCCCCCTCCCTGTCGATCCCATGGGTCCACGTAGGAATGTTATCTTTTCCCAAGAGTCTAAGTCCTCCAGTGGCGCCGAGGGCAATCGTGGTGGTGTCTCGAACACCTCAGGAGCCCAGTGTTGTCCTTCATGTCAGTTCTTCAATGTATCCTACCGTGTCGTTTTCAATCTTAGGGAGGCCTTCCAGATTCCGGCGAATGTCGACATCCTCTTTCCCACTGTAGACGAGTACCTATAAATCTTTTACCCAGGGGAAATCAGTGTGTCTGTCGAGACCTTCAAGGCCGGATTTCGTCTTCTTGTTCCTCCCCTCTTCTAAAGCATCTTGCACTTCTATGGTCTGGTGTAATGACCCAAGATCCGAATACTGAGAAATACCCCGATATTCTTGGATCTTGACCTACCACCCACGAGTCAGGGGCTTGGAAGGGTTAAAAGAATGGAGTGGTGGTGTATATGAATCTAAATCATTGCAACACAATAATAATTAACATGATTAATTGTAGGAAATGAACAGTTATACAATTCAATCATTACATAATTCAACAAATATACAGTCCAGAATTCATATGTCCATACATAAGTGCAGTAAACTAGAAAGGTAGAAGACTACGAGACATACCCTGTCTCTGGCAACTGGCGCTACGACTGACCACCGACTTCACGCGACGTCTCTGAAGCACAACGTGTAAACCGCGCCTCACTTAAAAACAAAGGGGGTGAGTCTTGTCTCATCGGCTCAATAGGGGTCCCGCATATCCCCACCTCACAACGGCAAGCACGCGAAGCTATAAACAACAATTCAGAACAATAACCATAACATAAGAATAGCAATTGACAATTAAAGGAAAGTAACTTAATCACACGTGTACCACGGCCATTCATAATAAATCACAAGTCGATGTTGTACATTCAAATACCCTCGGCCGCCCAAGCACTAAATCGCCACCATAAGAAACTAGGGTCGCTACACTCGATTGACAGGAGCACTGTCCACTAGAAGTAAGGCCGGATGCGTCCATTGATGACTTAATCCACAGCCTCAGGTGTCTCCCTACACGCCCTAGGCGGACACTGAGACAGCATACACGGAACACAAGATAAGGGTCTAGTCAGGGTCGTACTTGTCAACACACGTCCGAAGTCCCCGATCACGTGTGCACACAATGACTGACTGCGCTATATCAGGCCCTCTAGTTGGTTTTCGTCCCGGCCCGGACTTGAGCCAACATAGTGGGAGGTCCTATGGAAACCAACCTAAAATCGTCTCTCTCGGGTCTAGCTGTCCACTACTCCCAAATGGATCGGCACACGTGTGCCCAGGCAAGGTACGACTAGTGAGAAAATGTCCCTCTAAGTAAGGACCCTTTGTAAAACCGCCAGCATGTCACCTACCGTGGACATACGCTCATCGCATGGAACACGAGATTAACCCGCAAGACATAAGGCCGCCAAGGTTGCTATCTATAAAACTCACACACCAATCACATTTTCCCACCGTGAGATATACTCACATTTTCCCATCACCGAGGTTACTATACTCACACGTTTAAGCAGAGTCATCGGGCGTCTCACCCATGAGATGGCCTTCACAGCGCTTTACAAGGCCAATTCATCATTTATGTTATTCATACATACTTTAATTTGATTTCCAGAAAACTCAAGTTTTCGAGTCGAAAAGGTCGAACCAGGGGAGGGTCGGTCGACTAGACTGGATGGTCGGTCGACCAACAGGGCAAATTTTCACTGTATTTAAATGGTAAATAATTTCTAGAACATGACCATCCAACAAATTTTACAAGTCTAACCCTACGCCAATACACCGTTGTTTCGCAGATTTGGTAGTGCGGATAATGGATCTAGTACTGAGGAAAACAGATCGAGCGTCCATCTGCGTTGATGTAGTAGGCTCTAGTCGGCCGACGTCAGAGTCCCATCGGATCCGTTAGCCACCTTCTGCATGCTGATAATACAATGATATTCTCTAATGGAACTCCTAGGAATATTCAGGCGCTACTTAAGTTCCTGAACTACTATGAGGCTTGCTTGGGCTAATTGATTAATGCCCGGAAGAGCTCCTTCATGCTGTCGGCCAAAGCTCCAAGGTCCCTTTCAGCTTCCATCCACCAGTTAACTAGTTTCCGTCAGCAAACTGGTTAGATGAAGTACCTGGGTGTTCCACTTAGGCCTGGCAGGATGATGGTTGCTGACTTTCAATTTCTAATAGACAAAGTTAATGCCAAACTTATGGGATGGCAAACAAAATTCCTATCCCAAGCCGAACGCATGGTACTTATCCGGTCAGTAATCCACTGCCAGACAGTGTATATTACATCTTCTCTCTGCATTCCCAGGACCATCTTGGCCTTCCTAGACAGGCTCTGTGCGAATTTCTTTTGGGGAGGGAAAGATGGCCTGAGAAAATGCCATTGGGTTTCCTGGGAGAGTATTCAGAAACCTCTTATGGAGGGGGGTCTTGACATCCGCAGGTTTGAAGATACGCAGGTAGCCTTGGCTGCCAAACAGCTCTGGCATATTCTCCAAGGGACATCTATATGGACGGAGTATGCTAGATGCCGGTATGTCAAGAGGCATGTCTCAGAAATTTCAGTCTCGTTTCTTGCTGGAACTTCCAAAAGGATTTTTAACAAGGCCAAGGCGTTGGTGGTATCCAATTCCCACTGGATAGTGGGGGATGGCAGGAACATAGACTTCCTTTGGGACACCTGGATTGGTGATACACCTTTGGTTTCGTACCTTGATGATGGTGACTTTCATTTTCCTCCTCCACAGTTCACTATCAGGGAGGTGTTATCTGATCGCACCCATTGGATATGGAGCTACCTTCAAATCAACATTGATATTGTTCCTGCTGAGCTCACTGAGCATAAGGATATTTGTGTTTGGAGCCCACATCCCACATGCTCTTTCTCAGTTAAGTCTGCTGTTCATCTATTACACCACACCAACATCCGCAGGACCCCTTTCGCAATCTCTGGCATTCTGCCTTCTCCCCGCAGGCGACTCTATTCACCTGGCGTTTGTTGCATCGTGCTGTCTCAGTTGATAGCCACATTGTAGACTGTGGTATCTCATTGGTTTCTAAATGTGTTTGCTGCTATTCACCTTCCCAGGAATCCTTGGATCACTTCTTTATCTCCAGTGATGTGGGCAGTAAAATGTGGAACTGGCTTCGACCCCTTTTTAAAAATAGCATCGGTCTTTCTGAACATGTCACCACCAGATGCTGGAATATAATTACTGCATCCAAAGTGAGCTCGGCCTTTCAGTATGTTGGACTTTATGCAGCGATACTAGGGGTATGGGAGGTATGGAAATGTCATTGCTCTACTTGTTTTGAAGGCAAACCTTGGAGATTGGCACACATTCAGCAACATATTTGTGGTCTGATATAGGCTGCCTTGAATAAGGTGTCATTTCACAAATCTCTAACTCGAGAGGAAGAGGACATCCTTTGCAGTTTTAACCTATCACCTAGGATCAAGGATCAAGCAGAAGTGTCTGAAGCTAGTTAGCAGATCCCTGGCCCAGTCCGGATTCACCCTTCATGTGGATGGTGCATCTAAAGGTAATCCCGACCACTGTGGTGGCGGAGGTTGCATCCGCAATAGGGAAGGGAAGTTCATGTTTGGTTTTGCTCATTTCTATGGTCCTGGTAATAGCTTGATTGTTAAAGCCAGGGCGCTCCTTGATGGTCTGTTGTTGGCTACTTCTAGAGGTTACCCTATCTCGGCCACTTTCTCTGATTCAACTGTCTTGGTCCAGGCTATCCATAACAACACTTTCCCCTCTTGGCAGATCCTATTTTGGTGGCGAAAACTCATGGTTTTGGCCAACAGCACCTCTCTCAGCATCACTCATGTCTTCAGAGAAGGGAATCAAGCGGTGGATTCATTGGCTTCGTATGCTTGTAGATTGCATCAGAACATCATATTTGAGGCTCAATCTTATTTGCCTCCTTGCACCAGGGGGGTGATTATTATGGATATGCTAGGCTGCCCCTCCTTTCATTTTTAATTCTTAGGTGTTATTGTAATTTTAGGTGTCTGTAATTGATCCTTTTCTTGTTTTCCTCAAAAAAAAAAAAGAGTGGTGAGGGGAGTCTGAAGTATGCCGCTCGCGCCGAGTCTTGAGCTTGTGGGATGTGCTGCAACTTGCACATTTCCCTGATGTGCTTCGGCATATCACTCATCTCCTGGACTGGCTCAGGCACCACATCGGCAAGAGTATCCCAGCCGAAATCATCTTCAGGAGGGCACGGTGGAACTAGGTCACCTTTGTAAAAGATGATTGGCTTGTCCCCGTTCTTGCCCTTGTTGCTCCTTCTTCTCCGCTGATAGGAGAATGTGAAGGTCTTCAGTTGCTCCACCTCATACTATTCCCTTTGGGACGAGAGTTGAAGGCACTTGGGCGGTAAGGAGATGCTTCGGTCAATGACCTGGCTGATGAGATTGGCTTCAAAGTCAACACTTTGCCTCTCCGGCTGAGTCGGTTTGGAGGCGGCCTGAAGGCTTAGCCTATGCAGCTTTACCATGTCTTGGTTAACAGTGAACAACTACCCTTCGTCAGCTTCATAGTTCACCTTTTGCTTCCTTTTGTCCTTTAAAGGCTCAGGGATGGCTAGAGTGGCTCCCCAAAATATAAGGAAGCATCGGCCAAGTGGCACTCATTGGGGTGGAACGGAGCCTGATCTGCAAAGACAGTATGTTGCTCCCCTCCCTTGGCATATTTAATGCACTGGTGCAGAGTTGATGGGACGACCCAATTCTCGTGGAGCCAGGGCCTCCCGAGCAGCACCTTGTATGAAGTGTCGGCATAGATGATATAGAACGTCACTTGGGTGACAAAATCGCCCAAAGCTAGCTTGACTTCAACCCGACCTAACGCTTCCTCAGAATCCTGATTGAATCCTGAGATCTTGACCGCGCTCACCTTTTGTAAGTAAGGTGTCAAATATAGAGACTTGAAAGTCTTCAGAGGCATGATATTGATGGTCGCTCCAGCGTCAACCAAAATTCGATTCACATCATGCCCATTAATCGTCTCCCACATGTATAAGGGGCGGTTGTGACACGGAGAGGACAACAACATGTCTTTGCCCGTGAAGGAAATGTTGGTTGTGAGTGCTTCATACGCATGTGCTTGCAGCTCTGCAACATGGGCTTCATAGGCCTCCGGATCTTGGAGTATCTTGACAAGAGCTTTCCTGAGATCCTTGCTCTAAGGGATGGCCTCCTAAATGGTGACATTTGTTGGGAACCGCTTCATATGATGAATGATTTTGCGGTCCGCCCGAGCACGAGTCTTGTCAAATGGCAGAATGATCTCCGCCAAGGTCTTCGGCGCCTGGCGAGGTTTCTCCCGCTTTTTAGAAGGGCGCTCCTCGTTCTGGCCTTCCGCATTTTCTTGGAACAGCGGTGCCAGGGACTCCTCCAGAGGTGACAAAGGTTCATCATGTTGGCCCTCATCAGAAGGACCGGCTTGGCTTGCAGGCTCAACCCTGTCGGAAGGGCCAGCCTTGTCTGACGCCTCTTCATGCATCATCGGCTCAGCTGGCTCTCCTTCTTCTTTATCAGAAAAGGGGATTATAAAAGGGACGCCGCCCGATTTAGCTTTTGAGCTGGGGCGCAAATCCTCTGAGGAGTTCAGGATAAAGGGGATTCCCCGAACTTGGGTTTCCGGGACAAGACCCGGCTTCTCCCCTCTGAATATGATGACCCGATCGAGAGTGACGGGACCTTCGCGTCCACGTCCACGCCCCCGGCCGCGACCCCGGCTATGTCTCGCCGAGCGACGTTGATATGTTGCCATAGAAGTCTTGCCTCTGGTGTTATTAGTCGAAGGTGCATTGATGTTATCGGGCGGTAGGATCGCCACCATGTTACAAGAGAGCTCTTGTAACATTTCCTCGATCATTTTCACGGTGAGCTCCTCATCTTTGTAGAATAAGGAAAGCTCTTCCGGGATTGGGAACTCCTCTCCCTCTTCAAGACGGTGAGCCATCTCTCGGAGCCACTGCAGAAGGCGGGCTTTCCGCCCAAGCTTGTCCCAAGGAATGTATTCGTCCAAAGTGACGACCTTGGTGGGACGAGGGGGAATGTACTCCTCAAGCTCGTCTATGAGCTTTTGTAGCCACTGTAGAGGGGTCGACTCCTTAGGGGCCTCCATTGCTGCTGCCTGCTTAGCTTGCTTCTTCAACTGCCTCTTCAAGTTCTTCTTGCGGTTCTTCTCTTGCTTCTTTTGGCATGTCACCTCTTGAGAAGAAAGCGGACTTTGCTTTAAAGGTGGGCCCTAAAGTCTGATGTCTTATGTTTGCTCTGATTATTCACGACTGTTACACTGCCACGTTCCGAACTACACGTTCTGCTGCTATCGGTTCGGGGCGTGACATACTCGATCGAAGAGGAAGATGGCCAAATATCTACACAAGTTCGCAAACAATGGGCCACAGTTTATTATCAAGAAAGAAACAGAAAAGAAAAGAGCAAACATACACAAGTGGGCCAATGGCCCATTAGCCTTCACATCAAACCTAGCTAACACCCATGGGCCTCCTTTTCAACTCCATACGGACCCTACTCCTCCATGCCACGGCAACGGCCAGCGTTAATCCCATGCATGCAGTAAGTTCTCGACGCGGCCACGGCTTCTTCTTCAACCTTGGAAGCTCTTCATGTGGGTGAGTGCCCCACTCTTCACATAGCCTCCACCCTCAACACATATCCACGGCAGTAGTGCCCAAGGCCCATTCACACAGCCAAAAGACATTAACGCAGGGTTGGCAGGTGCCACTTCTTCACCCCAACGGTAGCATGGTTCTCCACGGCGGGACCCTCACCATCTTCATGTGGATGGCGGGCGGCCGTTCTTCTCTTTCACACGCAGCCCATGCAATGCCGTTCTTCAGGCCGGAGCGGCCAGCAAGCTTTACACGGATCAACGTGGGTGAAAGGCCTATGCATGGGAGGACAAGGTAGGAAATGGCAGCAACCACACTCCTTCACACGTAGGCCTTCATGTGGCCCCTCATGTAGGCCCTTTATGCCAGCCTCCTCCATGCAAGCTTCACGGCAGGCGACTGCCTCTTCTTCACGGCATTGTCAATGCAGGCATGTGGAGCGGCCACCCTGTATCATCACACAGCCATCGCCCCCCCCCATGCAGCACGTCTCACGGTAGCATGTCTCACACGGAAGACCTTCTCATGGGGAGCCTAGCCATAGTGTGATGTCGATATGGGCGAGCGGCCTTCAACAACGGCGGCCATCCACTCTCTTCAACGATGGCAGCCAAGCCACATCTCACACGAGCGGCTTCACGTGGGCAGAGCACCCCCTCCATGCATGCAAGCTTCAAACGCCAACTGCCCACCCTCCTTCGCAGTGCATGTCACGCGACCATAGCCAAATGTAGCAGCCGCCCTCTCTAACATCTTCAACGGTAGCCGTGGAACCACCCCCCTTTGTGCTGGCATCCTCACGCGGTCCTCTCCACATCGCAAGCCCATTCACATGGCCTCCTCCACCTCATGGCACACGGGCGTTTCTCAACGTGGCTGATTTTCACACATCCAAGGTGGGTGACCAAAGCGGTCGATCTTCAATGCACCGGATGCCTCCCATCCATGCACGCTTCCTATGCAAGCAACGTGGGCATGCGCCCTCCTTCTCACGCACGTTAGCAGCCGATAGCCTCTCTCCTTCATGTGGCCGACTGGCCGCCCATCTCATGCACATGGGCATGCGCCCGTCTTCAAGGAAAGCCACAGTCCCCTTGCCGTTTCTCACGTCGCCGGTCGCCAGCCGCCTCTTGAATGTGACATTTCTTACGCGACAGCCAAGCTCCCCATGCATGCGATCAAGTGGCCTCTTCTTCACCAAGGGTGGCTACCCTCCCATGCATTCAAGGCCACGCAAGTTAGAGGAAAGTGGAGAAGAAAATGTGGCCCTCCTTCATGTGATTCAAAGAGAGAAGGAGAAAGAAAAGTGAGAGAAAAGGAGGACGGTGAGGGTTGGCCCTATAAAAGGAGTTCTGTTTGGGGTTCGGTTGGAGAATGTTTTTGGAGAGTTTTGGTGGCTAGTTTTGGGAGGGGGTCGATCTTCAACGCAACGGATGCCTCCCATCCATGCAAGCTTCCCATGCGGGCAACGTGGGCATGCGCCTTCCTTCTCACGCATGTGAGCAGCTGACAACCTCCCTCCTTCACGCGGCCGACTGGCCGCCCATCTCATGCACATGGGCACGCGCCCGTCTTCAAGGAAAGCCATAGTCCACTTGGCATTTCTCACGTCGCCGGTCGTCAGTCACCTCTTGAATCCATCTCCTAATCTCTTTCATTGCAAGTCTGGTGATTGTGTTATTTTTTGAAATCATTTTGTCATTCATTCTCTCTTTAAGTGTTATTGCTATTTCAATCAATCTTAAAATTAAAACCACTAGTTCTAACTCTACTTTCTCTCTATTTTAATAGGTATAGGGTTTAAAACGGCGCCACAAGTGTAGGAAAAGCCCCTCAAACGTAGGTATAGGGTGGAATGGTTAAAACGGCGCGGTGCCCTTGGGGTGCGCCGGAATAAGGCCCATCATTTTAGGGCGCGCCGTATTAAGGCGCACCGGATATCGGTGGTGCCAGTTTAGGCCATCTTCCCGAAAACCAAGGTTCTATTGGTTATTTTTGAGTTTATTAAAAGTATTTTGAGAGATTTTCATGGTTGACTAAGTCAACTATTCATCAGATTGGCCCCGGGCCGTCTCAAGGTTGAGTCATAGGTTCGCGTGAGATTCGTACTCGAGCGCGGCGATTGTTCCGAATTGAACCAGTTTATTAAGTTTGTTTATTAAATGGTTTATTTAACTTATTCGAACCAAAATTTCGACAGCATCTCTCCATCCCGGAGGATCGTCGGGGAGAAGCGGGGAGTACTGACGTGGCAGAGTAAACCCCTAAGGACCGGGTGGCACAACGGCGACTGGCAAAACCCAAACAGATAGGAAAACCCGAGGGTGAGCCTACTAGGGGCACCAAGTCTGTGGGTGGGAGCGAGTGAGTGGAATGACATATGACAGAAGCGAAGACCCCGAGGGCTAGCCTACGAGGGGCACGCGACCCGAGTCGACACCAGGCCCGGATCGAGATGACCGGTATTGGAGGAAACCCCGAGGGCTAGCCTATGAGGGGCACACACCCACGGCCACCACGATATCCGTTAAGGATTGTGGATTTTACTGTGTCGGGTTTAACCCATTTACTGTTCACTCATTAATCCTTAGGAGATTCATCACTGTCAGATGATCCCCCGTAGATAGAGTGGTGTCAGGCGAAGCCTTTGGGGGATAATATCTGTAGATATGCATATATGCATATATATTAACAGGTTAAGAGAATGCTCATTAGGCATACACATATTAACAGGTTAACAGGATGCCCATCGGGTTAATGCTTAGAAAATGATGACGCGGAGTATAGGGATGGTCTCCTCTCCTCCTGTTCATGATTGAGAATAGGAGGGGGATAGGAGGACGGGCTTAGAATTAGCCAGAGAGACGCACATATATGTTCGTCTCTGGCAACAAAACCTTTGGCATTCGAGCGGAAGAGAACCCCAGGGAGAGGGGAATTGATATAGCCCGTAATATAGCTGGGCATGTCGACGTCGAAGAAGATGACCATAAAAACCCTTCGCACGGTGAGACAACTAAATGTGCAGACATGAAAAGGGGAAGCAGATGGAGGGGGGTGACCAAGGCGCCGGCATGACCACCTTCATCACCTTAGGCACAGTGGATGGGGGGATGCACATAGGTTGACATCTCATCACGGCGCTGACACTATTGCACGACGCCGTCTCACTGGCCAAGAGAAGCGATCACAGGAGGAGAAGAAATTGGGATGCAGAGGAAGAACAAAACCATCGAACCCCCTTGACCCATTGATATATGTATTCATTCCATGGAAGAAGAATATACAAAGCTCATTCTGGCATCGGCGTTGTCGCGCGGTCGCCATTAAAACAAATAAGAAGCAAACATAGAAGCAATCGACAGAGGCGACGGGAGGGGGGGAGGTCAGGCTCATATCATCGCCCTTCCCCCCCTTCTCATTTGCATTACAACGGGATAAACATGAAGCATAAGAAGGAGGATCGACGATGACCGCCACGGTGACCCACCTAAGCAGACAGAGGGAGTAGAGGCCCTTCTTCTCCGGCGACGGAGGGTCGAGTAGAGCGGAGGCTAGCGGCGGCACGGGGGGAGGAAACCCTCGGAGAGAGCCTTCTTTCCCAAGAAGCCCCATAGACTTCTGATTGGTGGTAGCACTCACAGTGCCGAGAACTACCCTCTCCCCCAATTCCTCTCTGGCTCTCACTCTGCGTCTTCACTCCTTGGCTCCTATTCTTCTTCTTCCAGCCTTTTTCTTCCTTCTTCTTAGTTAGTCGAACCAAGTAGAGGAGAGATATATATAACTAATGTTAAAATGACGCCATCAGGAGTGCGCCGTGGAGAATGGTGTCGTCTAATGGGTTTCTTCGGATTGCATTTTGCGAGCCGCTTTAGATGGTATATGGGGCGCCGATGAAGCGGGGGTGCCATATTCACCTCGTTCGATTGTTCGGGGCTGATCAACGAGTCCGGGGATGATTCCGAAGGTCACACATTGGCTTGATTGCATGGTTGCTTGATCATCTTTCATTTTCAGTACACATCTGCTTGCTTGCATGTTGCATTTTCTATATCCTTTCATTATTTTGCCTTAATTTGTTGGGTCCGATAGGTGCAACGGATCTAGAAGGGGTTGAATAGATCCTGCTGAAAGACTATGACCGATTAAAACTTTAGCTAATTAAACCATAGACAACTACTAGAGTGCACATGAGGCACTTAGACTTAAAACACAACGGAATAAGTAGAAATGGCTCGAGTGGAAAGGGCAAACACACAGTGACATGTGGTTGATGCACCCACAAACGAGGCAGGCTGAACGATTGGACTCTAGAGAGATGTGTGAGAGAGATGCTATAGTGTGGGTTAGGAAGCTACAACCATGAGCAAGAAGGTGAACACTCTAACTTGTGAATGGGGATAGAAGATAGGGATCAATCACAAAAAGAACAACCCACTGCACAGGTGTTTTTAAGGTTGTTCAGTCTGCAAATCTATAGACCTACGTCTACCCCTCACCATACCGGTGAGGCTTCTCCACATGCTACGAAGGCAGCAACACACGGGGACGACGCCCCAACCACACGAGGAGGAAACTCCTCACCAGGACGAAGTCCTCACCACAGACGGGGACAAGCCCCACATGAGGAGCAGACTCCTCACGAGGACGAAGTCCTCACAATGCACGGGGACAAGCCCCCGCACACACACAATCACAAAAACAAACAACACCAAGCTGCAAGTGTAGCAACCACACTTGGGACAAACCCCCAAGAACACACAAGGCGGAACACAGCCAAGGACTCACTTCTGATCTCTAAACAGAGCACCAGACACACACTGAAATATTGATTCAGAAAAGTAAAATGAAAGCTTGAAGGCAAGGCTGGAAGAATGCAACTCTGGCTTCTGATCAATGTGATGAAGCACTGCTAAGCTTGTGGCTGGCTACAAAGATGGGCTGCACTCTCATCAACTTCTTCTTCCTTTTTCCCCACTGGTTTAGCTCAAACCAGGGTTGGGCTAGTCTCTCTCCTTCTTTTGTTTCTCATAGATACTCTTCTTTGAATGCTCAATGCCATGACTTTTTCTCCCACTCAGCAGCTTACAAGGATGCTCTTTATAGATGCTCAAGGGCTAGGCTCTCTCTCTGGGTAGCAGCTCTTGGTTCTGGACTCCAGCTCTCATCATACATGAGCTTTTCCTTTTATAGATGCAAGAAAACCTTCTAGCAGAAGTTTTTCCTCCAAACAAATTTGGTGTAGTAGCTTTCAAGGAAAATCTGCAGTATCTTGACTTCCATTGGTTGGCACCACCAAGGACATCCTTTTGTTCTGTGAAATCTCTGGAGTAGCAAATCTGATTAGGCGGAGGCAAAAAGGTGGCTTCCTTGAGATGTGACCTTTATCAGATTTGGTCCCTGACTTTTTCATTGACAAAAAAGATTGATATGGAAACCTAATGATGACAAGGACAATTAACTATCCAAGGAGCCTTTTCCTGATTGACCCATGACAGTCCTCTATCGTTGGTCCCTTCTTTGGACTAAAACCTGATTGGGTATGACGAAAAAGCATAGCACAGAAAAGCTGGCCTTTCCTATATCTGGTCTCTACGGAAAAGCTTCTCCCAAAAGGTTGTACTATGGCCTTATGATAGAGAGGACAGTGGTCAATCCTAGGAAACTCCTCCAGACCTCAAAAGGCATGCTTTTGGGCATTTGTGATTCCTATTTTTGCTCTCTGGACCTTTTTCCAAAAACGCTATAGGTTTGCTAAAAATGCCTTGGGAGCCACTCACTGAGGCATTTCATCAAACAGATGCATGTGCGTCGACCTTGATAGTGCAGGACCTCTGCATGTGCACCGACCTGATATGTGCATCGACCTTATAGGCCAAAAGGTGAATGTGCACTGACCTGATATGCTATAATGCAAATGTGTATGTGCACAGACTTGGTTATGTAAATGTGCACTGACTTGGATATGTGCACAAACTTGGTTATGCAAATGTGCATCGACTTGGATATGTGCACAGACTTGGATATGCAAATGTGCACAGACTTGGATATGTGCACAGACTTGGTTATGCAAATGCGCACCGACTTGGATATGTGCACAGACTTGGTTATGCAAATATGCACCGACTTGGATATGTGCACAGACTTGGTTATGTCTTCCAGAAGAAATAGAAAGAGAGAACCACCTAGAGAAGAAGAGAGATATTTGAGTGCAGCCAGCCCATCTCCTCTGGAGATTGCTTCATTTCAAAGCTACATTATTTTTGTCTGATCCTTTCCAGATGAATTCTTGCATTTCTACTATTTTTCTTTTTGTTCTTCGGTTCAAATTGTTCTTAGTTCCCTCTGAGAATTTTTAGAGAAAGGGAGAGTGTTCTCCGTGGTCCCCTCTGTGCATCAGAGGAAGAGAGGATTATATCCTCTGGTTGCATGAGCTACTGGTGCAATTCATGGGGTTCCCTCTGCGGTCGCAGAGGAAGGGAGGTTGTTCCTCTGGGTCCCATCTGGAATTCCAGAAAAAGTGAGAAGAGTGTTCCTCGGGGGTGAAGCTGTGGTTACAGACGTTGTCGTAGATTGAGTCTGCTGTTTGCTTTGTTGAGCAAGGAAGCCTCACTCCAAGGGAGTGAGGGGTGGACGTAGATTGCTAAGCGCAATCGAACCACCTAAAACATTGCTTGTCTGATTTGTGGCGTGTGTTTCTAACTATAACTTGCAATTGTTAACAACCAAGAAGTATATCAAAAGGCGTAGTGGGAAAGATAGGTTACGCCTATCCGGAACATTGCCCCTTGCATGAGGAGATCCTTAGATCGAACCTCCGCCTAGTACTACCACTGGTCTATGATTAATTGGCAATTTGCAGTTGCGATTGCTCGTGGGGTTGAGCTTAGTTCTCTTGCTATCATACTGCATCTTTTGTTGCTTATGTTTATATGCTGTTTGCTTGGTTGTCTGAACTGATCATAGTGGTGAATTATACCTTCATTAGTGCTAGATCTAAGTGCAGTGCTTGAGAGTTTTTAATCCGTGATCTTTTGGTAGTAGATCTATTCATCCCCTCCCTTCTAGATCTCATTTTCATTTTCCATCATGGGACATCTGTATCACACCCTTCCTCGTTGAGCGGCTGCACCAACCTTTCTTCATATGGCAGCTCGATATTAAGAGGGGAGTCCTCCGACACGGGGTATGCAGCGAGAAACTCGGCCATCCCTTGCCCTTTAATTGTCTTGCGCGGGACAAAGGTAATGTCAAACTCCATGAGGATGAGTGCCCATTTTCCTAGCCTTCCAGAGAGGACAAGTTGGCTAATGAGAAATTTGAGCGGGTCCCACTTTGAAATGAGTTCAACTCGGTGCGCCAGCAGTTTGTGTCTCAACTTTTTAACGGCGAACATCAAGGCCAGACACATCTTCTCCATGGGCGAGTAGCGATGCTCGGGGCCGACCAACTTCTGGCTGAGGTAGTAAAGAGGCTGCTCCTTGTCCTCTTCATTGATCTGGGCCAGGAGTGCCCCGAGGGAAGTGTCCATGGCAGCAATATAGAGAATAAGGGGCTTCCCTTTGATAGGTGCCCCAAGGACAGGTGGAGCCAAGAGATACTCCTTGATCTGTTCGAAGGTCCTCTGACAGTCTTCATCCCATACGAAAGGTGCCACTTTCTTCATTAGTTTGCCAAAGGGCATGCACCTTCTGGAGAGATTAGAGATGAATTGCCTAATATAGGCGAGTCTTCGCTGGAGCGATCTGTGCTTTGTTATATTTCTAGGCGGGGGTAGTTCCCTGATGGCCTTAATTTTGTCAGGATCTATCTCTATCCCTCGATACCTGACGATGAAGTCCAATAACTTGTCACTGGAGACGCCGAAAGCACACTTCATCGGGTTCATCTTGAGCTGGTATTGTCGAAGTCTCTCGAAGACCCGACGTAAATCAGCTAGGTGATTATCCCGCCTCTTAGACTTGGCAACCAAGTTGTCGATGTAGCATTCAACAATGTCATGCAGCATCTCGTCGAAGATTTTGGTCATTACCCTTTGATAAGTGGGGCCGGCGTACTTCAAGCCAAATGGCATCCTCTTATAGTTGAAGATCCCCTTTGGGGACCCGAAGGCTGTATGATCCTTATCCTTGATGGACATGCGGATCTGATTATAGCCTGACGATCCGTCTATGAAGGACAAGACTTCATGACCAGTGGTTATATCCACCAGTGTCTCAATGATGGGGACAATGAAGTCGTCCTTCGGGCAAGCCTTGATCAAATCCCGAAAGTCGATGCAGACCCGGACTTGGCCATTCTTCTTCTTGACCGGGACTATGTTGGCGAGCCACACACTTCTTTTTCTATCTATCTTGCAGGGAAGAAGGAAAACGTGAAGGAGGGCTACGCACCATCAAGGAGGAGGAAGAAGCCACAGGAGATCATCTTCCACGAGCCTGACCTCTTGATCTGGAAGCCGCGACTGCTGCTCTCCACGGTCTGCGGGTTTGGTCATTTCAATCTCAAGCTCGGCTCCTTCCACTCTGGTTCATCATTCCAGCGCACCCTACTCACTGATTGAAGGGATCCATGGGACATTCAAGGGGAAATACTCTAAATCTGATATTCATCTATTTGTGATGTCCCTTTCATTAAACACAAGGTTATGAGCACATTATTTCATTTGCTCTTTGTGATTGCAGGGACATCTGGAGCTTGGACTTGAAGGAACTTCATTGAAATGACAAGAAAGAAGATTGTCTGCTCCGGGTTCCTGTGGATTCAACTCTCTCCAACTTAGGCTTCACGAAAGATCTTCCTACGGCTATTGGAGAATCATGGGGATATTTCTACATCCTATCTTTGTTTACTCTCTTGTGTGCTTCATAGTTTATCATATTCTACACATTGTTATGGGCATTCATTATATATCCTTTGTGATTGTTAAACTCAGAATATCATCGTGTGTGTGGACAGAGCTGCATCTCCGTGTGGTCTAAGTGTCTGGGGTGTGTTCCCCGATGTTGTGTGTGTATGTGTGCTGCGGTGGCAGCGTGTTGGGGCTTGTCCCCGTGTGGACATTACTACGGAAGCAGCGTGTTGTTGGGGTTCGTCCCCGTGTTGCTACGTTTCGTAGCATAGAGTGAAGCCTCACCCGGTTGGGTGAGGGGTGGACGTAGGGAGCCCGTCGTGGTCCCAAACCACCTAAAAACTTTTGTGCCTTGTGTGATTACCTGTGTGATTGTCCTTGTCTTCTATCTTCATTCATAGGTTCACTATATACATTTTTAATTCACTACACTATCACACACTGCTACCTCTGCTATCCGTGTTTGGTTTGAATTGAATCGTTCTAGCATTGTCAAGCTGTGTGGGATCGAAAAGATCATGAGAACCTTTAGATCTCACGTCTGTTTAGGCTAATTAAAAATGTTAGTTTTAATTTCGTAGTAATTAGCTGGAGTTATTTTTAAAATCCGCCATCTCATCAAGGGGACAATTCAACCCGCCTTCTTGTTCGCCATCTCTCTGGGCCAACATGAGTTTAAGGTTAACACTTGGTTTTGAACGACGTTATATGAACGGCTTGAGTGGCCATTTCCCAATTCTCAGCCGGGTGCTACACATAAGATGTTTGCAACTCTGTATACCCGTGCTCGAGTATGAACCTCGCACGGATGAGGAACTATGAAACTAAGAGTAATAAGAATTCTAAAATAACAAGCACAGGGTAATCGTCAAGCCCCATTCATCCCTACAAGGTTAAGGTGAGCAATTTAATGACATAAATCAATAGCGTTCCCAGGACCATTGACTATAGTCCATCTCCCTCAATAATTTCAACTAGGCTAATGTTTCCCTGCATCGACCTTAATGTTACCCAGGCCGACTCCTTGGCGATAAGATTTGATTCCCCTTCAAAAATCCAGTGAGTCTATGCCACTCCCATTCACAGGCAATGAGTTGGCGGTAGGGCCAGTGGGTCGGTGCCATTCGTGCCGATCCAACCTCTTCCCGCTCACCCTCCCTTTTTAATGTCACCGATCCACCTGCCCTGTCGCGCCGATCCACCCTCTCCCCATCTGATCTCCTTTCTCAAAGGCACCGACTCACCATGGGACGTGCTGATCCATTTCCCCTGGGCACCGACTCACCACACCTCTCTCTCTCTAGCGCCGATACACTTCCTCTGGGCATCGATCCACCACTCTTTCAGCTGATTCGACCTCTTGTGAGCCCGGAGTCGACTCCATCCCTTGTAAATACTTTGAAAGCTCCTTGAGTGCTTGACCCAGAGTCACGCTTTGAGTAAACAATAAGGCTAATAATAGAATCAATATCAAATCTCTTTGATGATTCGTTCTTCTCATGCTTACATATCTACCTACATATATGCATGCGTATATATTATATACATAAATGCATGTACCATTGTTTGCATCATTATTTCATTGCATGCTTGCCTGTCCCGATCTCCCGGTATATTAAATGGTGATTTATGGAAGTTCAGATTAGGTCTGACTGAAGGCTCTCACTTATTGGTCTTTGACCAGTCCATTAGATGCAATCCACGACAAATATAAAATAGAAACACTACAAAGATATGCCTGGGGAATACACTGAGCATTTAATGCATTTGAATTTGAAAAATATAAGAAAACAATCGATATGCCTGGGTAATTCTGGTTTCCTGTTCAGTTGTAAGGATGCCTCTCGGGAGAGCGTCCTTTCGACCCGGACTCTTGGCGAGAGAAGCTCTGTGGTTCCTCTCAGTGGGAGGGGTGTTCCGTCTGGTGGACACCCTGCCAGTGGACCCACGCCAACTTGCTTCATTTGCAGTAGATGGGGACACGTCTGGCAGGTCTGCCTGACGGCTAGGCAGTTGGCTCGTTTTTAGTTGTACTTGGCGGCGGTGAAACGGTTTGACCTCCAAGATCTGATTTTGTCTAGGGGCAAGGGGTGGTTGGACGCCTGAGTCTTTCGGACATAGCTCCTACAGGCTAGGCATGGATGGTTGAGGTCATGCTTGGTGCATTCACTCTTGAAGGCTCTGTCTGTGCTGAGCTAGTCAAAAGGAGGCTGGAGGAGAGTGTTGGAGGCTACTGGCAAGTGACCCAAACCGCCTTTCACTCCTTGTTGCTTTGTCCAGATGAGGGGACAGTGGCTAGATCTTTGGAAGTTGGATTCCTGGGAGCCAACAAAGCCATCCTATGGGTGCAAAGATGGTCGGTTCATAGGGGGACCTTCCCCAATCTGGAAGTGCGGAAGCTAAGGGTGATTTTGGAGGCCCCCCCTATTCTCTTGTGCGGTGCAGAGGGGATTGATTTCTTGGTGAAGGATTTTGGACGGTTGGAGGTTGGTAGCTTGGGGTTCATGGAACTAGGCTTGAGGGTGGCTTCCGTACGTCTTTCGTCCGAGGCGATTCAAATTTTGAACGCAGATCGGGTCGGGCCAACGGCTCACCATGTGGGCACGGGGCGGAGAGGCCAGTTCGAGGCGATTTCGGGTTGGTGCCGAGTATTAGTGCTTTGGATATTAGTTACAGGTATGTTCCGGTTACCCGTAACTTACCCGACAACCCCTCCGTCGAGCCCGCACAGCCTCATCGTCCCCACCCGGTTCCATTCGATGCCCTCCAGGCTCCTTTGACGACCTAGGTGACTGCTCCGGCTCCCTGCGCTCCCCCGTCGCCGTCTGGTAGCCCTTCATCGTCGCCGCCTCGCAGTCTCAAGTGGTGGGGGATCTCGGGCGGGGGGGTCTCTTTGACGACGTTCTGGTGGAGATCAACAGTGTTGTGGTCTCTAGGCGGTGGTTGGTGACTGGAAAGGGAAGCAGGTGGTGGTCATGCAGGCGGAGCGACGGTGTGGGAAGCTGCCTTCAATGGGGGGGCAGGCCTGTGGAGGTGTGCCACGAGTGGAGCAGCGACATCAAGAGCAGGTGGTTCCTCTGGCCTTGGGGTGTCTTCCTAGTTCGTCTTCTCCTCGACGAAAGAAGATGGGTCCCCTAGCCCGAGGTAGGTGACCACTGCCTTGACAGGGTCTCTTGTCTTTGGTTGGGGGGGGATCAACTAGTGGTGGCGCCCGTCAGTGGGCATTTGCAGAGCTCAGGGGGGGAATGAGCAGGTCGCGGTAGGGTTAAAGGAGGTGAAGGACCTCCTATCTACGGGAGGGGCTACAAATCTATTGTCTCTAGGAGGGTCGGTCATCCTGATTATTGCAGGTGGTGAGCCTAAGGTGAAGCGTTTGTTACGGAGGGAGGAGGTGAGGGAGATGGTGTCTAGGGTGGAGAAAATCACAGAGGCACACATGAGATAGGCTGTTGAGGATGTTGGCATTTTTTTTGAAGCTAGGGCAGATGAAGATGTGAGATGAGCTTTCTATTCGTAAGAGAGAGAGGGCACTTCTAAGAGGGAGAGGGAGGAGGAGGTGAGGGTTAACCCTGTGTCCTCATGAGGATTACCTCGTGAAATGTGAGGGGGTTAGGGGGGCTTAGAAGAGGAGGGCGGTGAAGGAGTTGATCAAGAGGTGCAAGATTGACATTCTTTGTATCCATAAAATCAAATGGGAAGGGGAAGGGGTGCCTCTTATGAGGGAGATTGGGAGTGTCAGACTTTCTAGGGGTGTTGTGTCCCCGGCAGTGGGTCGATCTGGGGGAATTATGATCCTCTGGAATCCTTCTGAGATGGAGGAGGGGATGGCTGACAAATGTGTGAGTAGAGGATCATCAATCCTGCAAGTCATTCCGTTCAACAAAATAAAAAAAACAAAAAGGGAGAGGAGAAGTAGTTATTTTAAAAAAAGGGGGGGACAAGGAAAGATTGCAACAAAAAAAAGAAAAAGAAAAAAAGGGATGAAGAAAAAATTAAAAAAATGGTGAAAATTGGGGTAGGCCGACCATTTCGATTGACTGACACCCCGGTTCGGTCGATCGAATCCAACGAGCCTGACCGGCTGAACCCACGTCTAACCTCTTTCTTAAAGGGGTTTTCACCCCATTTCTCACACCCATTCACCCACATATCCTCCCCTCAAACCCTAGCACACCCAACCTTCCCATTTCAAACATAAAAAATCCCTCCTTCTTCCATCCGCACAAGATCCGGCTTGCTCGTCATTGTTTCGGGATGAAATCTCCATGGTGACTTGTGCAACCTTGAAGCCATTCCTAGGGCTCCAATCTATGGAGAAGAGGTTTCCACTACATTTTGGTGTGTTATCCGGTCTCCTTCTTCATCCCAAGGGCAGTGGCTAGCAATCTAAGGGTTTCTACTACAGTTTTCAAGTCTAGGATGGCACCTAGAAGAAGTTCTCGGCGTCCTACCCAGAGGGAGTCGGGTGCCAGGGGAGGTGCGACTCCAAATCCTCCACCACAATGGGCTCCCGCACCTTCATGTGCACCGCCACTGTGCCCATGGCCCATACTTGACCCCCGTTTGGTCGATTTTGGTGAGATGCATGAATTCTTTCCTGATCTAAGTGCTATTTTTGAGGTTCAGAATGGTTGGACTAATTTTGTCACAAGGTATGTCAAATACTATCCCAACCAAGTACAACAGTTCTATGGGAATTTAACCATGAGAAATGAGCTTCTGTACACTATTGTCAAAGGAGTTTAGATTCCTGTCGATTCTGAATTATTTGAGAGGGCCCTTGGAGCTTCTGGTAGGGGTGTAGATATGGTATTTGGTCATGGTCACGTTCCAGAGACCTTTATGCTCATGACCTGTAGTGAGTACGTGCATCAGGTTAGTAACTTGCTCAAGTTGAATGCCAACTATTTCCATCCACTACAGCACATTCTGCACCACATGTTTACTTCCCTCATCTATCCTAAGGGTGGAAGTCATAATGAAGTCACTGAAGTGCACAGGTTCCTATTTTATCATGTGATGAATGGGGTGACCATTAACATGGGTCGGCTTATGACGAGTTTAATTGGGTCCTATCGTACACAAAGAAGGAGATCCTTGCCATATACATCATAATTAACTGGAGTTTTCATTTATGCTGGGATCAGCTTGGCCGATGAAGTGTTCATTCCAATGCGTCAAGATGATGTTTACAACAAACACAAAATGTTCACAGACTTTGGCTACTATTGGGGTCCTGATGGAGAGCTCCACAGAGATATAAGGGTTTATGGAGAAGACTCTGAAAATGATGACGAAGAAGAGGAAGGCCAGTAGGAAGCTCAAGGGCAAGCCCCACCTCTAGTTCTGCTCGAGGAGCAACCACCTCCTCCTCTAGATGCAGCTCAGGATTTGCCACCTCCTCCACAGTTTTATTATGGGGAGTCCTTTGCTCAGGGTGCTGGACAGCCCTCTTGGGCAAACTTTGAGAATTTTAATAGGCATCTTTCTGGCTTAGAAACTCGTATAGATACCTTTGGGGGGGCAACTTTTTGACTTTGGAAGTCGAATTGACACATCCTTTGGCTGGCTTGATGCTTTCATGGACAACATGACGGGTCGGATGGACACCTTCTCCACAATTTTGGATACCCTCTCCACCTAGATGACCAACATGTCCACTCACATGACCACTCTCTCCACTAGCCATGATGACTCTTGCCATGCCTTTCACCTTATGAACTGCACCCTTGTAGACATCCAACACCGTGGCCAGGTTCATGGAAATGCCCTTGCCAATATTCAGCACCGTCTCCAGTTCCAAGATCATACTCTTGCTGACATCCGGTGCTGCCTTGATGTTGAAGGGCCTCCTAATGATGACAACTATGGATCTTTCATTTCTTCCTCTTCGTGGCTATTTTTGGGTTTTCTAGTTCACTTTTGGCCCACTTTTCTTGTATCCCATCCCCTCCTTTGATGATGCCAAAGGGGGAGAAGTAGGTAGTATAGGTCTATATATCTTATGCATGATGTATGTTTGTATGAATGTCCAAATAAATAAAAAAAAGTTTTTTTATTGCCAAAAAAACCACAGCCTACCTAATCCCCTAGTTTTGGCAGACTAGCCCAACCCCATGGGTTGGTCTGCCTAAACCCTTCCTATAAAAAAAAGAGTTTTTTAATGCAAAAAAACCCCTCCGGAGGGGTTTAGGCGGACCAGCCCAACCCCTTGGGGGAGGGGTTTAGGTGGACCAGACCAGCCCCTTGGACTGGTCTGCCTAAACTCTCCCTCCCCCACTCCGTAAACATAAAAAAATATATTTTTTTAGGTTTATGCAGACCAGGTTGAACCCTTCAACCTAGTCCGCCTAAACCCTTCTCCAACCCTTCAACTTCCTCTATAAAAACCCCTTAGAAGTTCAAGGGGTAGAGGATCAGAAGAAGATTCAAGCGTCAAGGCTTCAAGCATCAAGGCTTTAGCAAGGAGAATTGTGTGTGGGTGACTTGTTCGTCAGCTACGCACGTCGAGAGTATGGTGCTTGTACTTCCCTCACACGACATTTGGCCATGACACACAAGTCTATCCTCACTGCTTGTGAAGTGCTATGACAAGGGTGAATGCCCCCTCATGCCGGGATTCCCCCTCACGCACCTATCGACCATGACTACGTACGCATCATGACACAATACCTCTCACAGTTGCGAGGCTGTGTGTGATTACTTCACTCGAGCCATGATCGGCCCTCTCCCCATCGCCAGCCCATGCTTTCTCCAGTCACCGAGTTGTAGCACCCCTTTTTGGCGAATCAGTCATGGTATCCACCATGGGAAGGGCCCTCCGTAAAACACGTGGGTATCAGCTTTGTCAAGTCTTGACCCGAGGGCCGATCATCGTGTCAGAATTGTCCCGTGACTTGCGCCAGTTGTACTTCGGCCACCATGGCTTACCTGTAAAGCCCATGCGGCTCTCATAAAGTATATTGCCACTTGAATGAATGTACTTGCATCCATGTTCGGGCCCTGGTTCCCTTTGCGCCGCCTGACGTGAACCTCCAACACCTCTGACCTCAACCAACACCGCCTGGCCTAGCGTGAACCCATAGTTGCGAACTGCTCCCTGCTCTCCATCCACGACTTCAGACACATATGGCTCTCTCTTCAGCATGGAACAAAGGTGTTTGGATTTAATCCGATGCAAATAAACATCGACTACTTGTGGTCGGTTGGGAAAGATGTCTAGTACATGACTCTCCACAGTTGCCTGAGCACTCACACCTATGGAACTGCCCTTCTCTCCACATGTCTCTCACCTCCCGAGTCCACGTGTCGTGCCCTTGCAGCGCTTCCCCTGTCAGCTTTTAGTACCATGGGTGATTGTCGAGAAATCGACTGGCACGTCCCCACCTTAGCCATGTTTCCCCAAGAATTGGGAAACCTCCCGTGCCACTCAGTCTCCCCTCGACTTTTCGTAAAAGGCGAGTGCACGGTGCCGCCTTGAGAAAGATACGGCCATGAGAGGAAGTGCCTGAAGTATGCTAGATTCTGGCATCTCCCCCTGTCGCCTTATCCCACCCCTTAGTCTGGTCACTGCACACACATGCGCCCGTGGCCCACACCTGCCACGCGCGAATAAAAGGATGGCACGCCCGGCGGGATGTCTCCCACCTTCCTTCTTTTTGCTGAAGAGAAAGCTTGTGCTAGCCCTAAAGTCCTGGTACCTTTTTCATGCCCTTGCAGGAGAGGCAGAAGAGAGCACTTGTTTGCACTTCTCAGTAGCTTCCAGTTTGCACTTCAATTACTGAACTTCGCTCGATGACCGCCAATGGCAGTCGCCCCTGCCCTGTCCAGTGCATCAGCAACTATGGTGGCCGTCACCTACGGTCCCATCGTCATCGCCACCCATGCGCGGGTAGGCTACTTGGTGGTGCCGATTGCTTTCGACAGCTTTACCCTAGTCGTTGGATCACCCTACTTCTTTGGTGTGGTCCACGTGGCTACTCTACAGCTACCCCCAACTCTTGTGCTGTCTGGTGCTACAGACGCATCACATCAATCGCTAGTCCCAGCAACTCGTCTGAGTGCCAGACTCAGGCCTTCTGCCATCGGTCCCTACAGGGGTCCTGGACCAGTTCCCACCTGGGCAAGCACCAGCTCCCAGGCCCAGTCTCGACCAACCCCCGATGAGAGTCTCGTGCCTTGAGTTTTGGTCTCTACTACGGCAGTCCGCTCGGGCTTCTAACCTTGAGCCCCAGTTAAGTCGACATCCGGTATGGGTCTCCACACCAAGTTGTCTGACATCCCAGTACCCCACTCGGGCTTTCAGCCCCGAGCCTCAGCCGAGCCAGCTCCCCGCATGGGTTCCTTAACCCAGGGGCAGGTTTCCCCAGCATCCTATTCAAGTTTCTCAAGTCGAACCTCTGAAGAGCAATCACCTCACCCGGGACTTCAACACCCGGTTCGAGGCTCCCCGGTACGCAGACCGGGTGCACAACCCTGAGGTTCCCCAAGGTCGACACCCAACACAGGTCATCCGTGTCAGGCCTCAGACCTCCCAGCTCTGCTATGGGGGCATGTTCCCCACAACTCAGTGACGCCGACTCCCAGCACGGTCTTCCTCTATGGGACGCGGTGACCCTAACATTGACCGAAGGTTCTTCATCTTACGTTTCGGTCCCACCAGCTCCTGGTCCAGGCTCATAGCCTTGGGTTGCCGGTATTCAGGCACCTCCCGCAGTATTGGCTCCTGGCGCAAGCACATCGTCGCGAGCGTCTGCAATACCTCTATCAGCTCAAGCGAGGGTTTACACTAAAGCCACCCAGCCATCAGCCTTCACTATAGACTTTATGTCTTAGGGGCTGACACTGGTGTGTCCAGTTGACGGTTTTGTGCTGCCAGTAGCCACAGGCCAAGTCTTCTCGGTCTACCACCTTGGAGTGGGGTTGTCCTCAGCTCCCTAGAAAAAGAATCGCCAGTGTCATAGAGGTAGGCAACTTGCCACTGCCACCAGCAACTCCGGTAAGACCATCCTCGTCGGTGATCTGTGGATTCACCTCGACAGGGGCAAACCAATTATACTGCTGTAGCGGATCATCTCTATGGTCCCTACCACCAACCGCTTCAGCCTCCTACGACGGATGCAAGAGGAAAAAGTGGAACTCAGAAGGGTGGATGCTCCGACAGCTGCCCAGAGACATCAGTACCAACTCAATACCTGAGCTCCCCAGTCCCGTCGAGAGACAGTAATAAGGGAGGACAACAACTCGACTTGAGAAGGATCTGGGTTACCCCAGAGGAAGCTCAAGCCATTCGGAGGGCGCACCTTAGAAACCCCCTCCCATCGCTCAGACGCGGCTGATCCTACTCCCACATTGCATGACGATGCCCAGTCATCCAGCGCCTCTTGTCCAAAGAGGTGGAAGCAGAGACGGGCTTGCTTCGGGCCTTACCAATAGCCAGCCACAAGGTCTCCCCAGGTGGATACTATAACAGACACTCCCCTGCAATGTACCTTGGTCTTTGATAGGCTGGGGGAACCCATCCGCCCCAAGAGGCACTCCCAGAAGAAGCGGACAGTCCAGCTCCTCAATGATGCGATCAGGGTGTTCTCATGTTACGCCACTAGACACCAGCCTGTGGCCCAGACCGATGATCTGAACCAACCTATATCTCAGCTCAGAAAGCCTCGTCACCCCACTCAACCAGTGACCCTAGTCGGCCATGTCGAAACCTCTCCCGGACCTCAAACATCGACATGAGTGGAAGGGGTTCCCATTAAGGATCGTGCCACCCCTGTCAATGCGGTACCGATCAATAATGATCCTCTAGCTAGTGAAGTCTAGGAGGTGACTCTCGAGACTCTTATGAAAGAGAACCAGCACTTGAAGGCCATCCTGTAAGACTTGCTTCAAAAACATGACCCCCATCCTCAGCCACCTACCGGGCCTTCGATAGAAATGCCGGTCCCACCAGGTGGGTAAAATGGCCCAAATACCTCAACCGCAGCTGTCCGAACCCCTAAAGTACTTGTGTTTGGCACACCCTTGGCCAAAGTTCAACTACGGCCATCCAACACACCAGTGCCGGAGAATCTCATGGCACAGCGTCAGATGACCGAGTAGATCATTGAGACCAAACTCACCCAGTTTGGGGAAGGGGTCACGACTGTAGAGATCTACAGTGTCCCCTACCAGCTACATCACCAGCTCCAGAACCTTCCACCGGAGTACGCCAAGCCGTCGAAGCTGTAAAAGTTTGACGGGCAGGGATCTCCCCATGAACACTTGTCCTACTACATTACGGCTATGGGTGAGATCGCGTTGGACGAATCCTATCTCCTTCGCTATTTTGCCACCTCACTCATGGGAACGGCGTTCCAATGATATGCCCGCCTGAATCCCAACTCAGTTGTCGACTGGGCAGATCTATAGAAAAAGTTCCACGACCATTTCCAAATGGCTGAGTGAAAGATCTCCTTAGCCGAGCTCTGCTCTCTTCGGTAGAAGAAAGGCGAGAGTGCTCTCGACTTCATCAAGAAATGGCGAGACCTCAGCATGAGGTGTGTTAACCCACCAGTTCAGGAGGATGCTATCACTATATGTCACTGAAGTTTGGTGGCCGAAGTCAGTGAAAAGCTTCTCAGCACCAATATCAAGGGCTTCGACCAACTCAGCTCGGTCATCACCAAAATAGAGATGTTCTTCACCAATAACCCAAGCTATGCCTCAGTAAAGGGTAAGCAGGCATGAGAATGCCAGCCCGGCAAGAAGGTGAACATCATTGAATTCACCCCCGCCGCTAAAGATAATAAGGAGGCCAAAACGAGTAGTTCAGACAAGAAGCCAACTGATAAGCTGGCCGCTCCCTCCTTCTCAAAGCATATGAAGACGCCATTCTCCTTCAAGAAGGAACACACCGAGATAATATAAGATGTACTCACAGTAACGTCAATTTAAGCGTGTCCACAGTAGGGTCTCTCACTGTGTCAGCTCTAGTCTGGGCCAGGAGGAAAACTAGCTAGAGGGCTTAGTGTAGCACAATCAGTTAGAGTGTGACACGTGGTTGGGGATTTTGGATGCATGCTGACAAGCACGACATTGAGTACACCCTTGTCATGTGGTTACTTGTACAGTGTCTCAGTTTTTGCCTGGGGCAAGTAGGGAGACACCTGGGGCACAGATTAAGATGTCAGTGGACGCATCCGGCCTTGCTTCTGGTGGGTAGGTACTTTCATCAAGTGACACGTGACGGGTGACTCTCGTGACTCGAGGTTGAGCTTCCTGTCTGTGAGACATGGTTTTACATGTAGCTTCCGTGTGTCTTCCCGACACTGAGGTCTAGGGTTTTCAGTGGGGTTACCGAGGTTTCAACTGTAGACAGTGTAGGGTTCACGACGGTGAGGTCGTGACTGTGCCTTGGACCGTGTGGTCTTGGTGTGGCCTTCGTCTGTGAGGGTGGGCCTCCACGACAAAGGTGTCATGGTGTTTCTTCTGGTAGCATAGCCAGGGTTTTCGATTAGCCTGGTGGTCCCCCAATCGAGAGATTAGGGTTTGCTTTCTGTGCCATTAGGAGTAGTTTATAGAGCCGTGGTTCCAAGGGCTACCATGTTTTACTATTTTTGTTACGGCTGACCCTTCCGCCGTCATTGTTGTCATTGCTACTCCGTTGCTTCTGTTGTCATTGCTACTCCAAGTGACATATTCTGACATTTTTAAATTAACGTTGGTAAATTTCTTACGTTTTATTATAGCGTAGCTAAATGGCCATCTTATTCTGATAGTTCGTTGAGAAACATAAGAAAAGACACTTTATTCTTACGTTTTTTTATTAAACGTGAGAGTATATCTTATATATTGTTTCACTTTTAATAAAACATAGGAATAAAGTGTTTTTAAAAAATAATAAAAAATGAAAACGTAACAATTGCATGACACCAATGTATAGTAACTTTTGGTCACCTGATAGATTTTCATTTTCCCCCTATTTTTTCAAATCTCTCCTCACCGTCCCAACCTCCTTCCTCACGACAACTCCATCCTCCCAAACCTTCCCGAGCTGATCTCCGGTGAAAACCTTCTCGTCTCTCTCCTCTTCTCACTCCCCCTCCCACTACCAAGATCTTCTTCCCACAGTACCAGCAATGGCGGTCTCGGAGCTCACCACCGCAAAGCCGTTCCCCTTCTCTTTGTCTCTCTTTCTATCCCTCTCCTCTACTCTTCCCGACCTCCTCACCCTACCCACATCGCCAGTGCCCCATCGATGGCAGTCTCCTTGCTCCCCAAGAGGTCGAGGAAGACCATCTACATCTTCTTCTACGAGGAGACCCGCGCCCTTGCCTCTCTCTCTCTCTCTCTAGCTTGATCACTCTGGTTGGTAGGACTTTTGAAGATGGGTTCCCCAACCTGTTCAACTCGAACGCGCAGGGGATCCGGGGGTTACTGCTGCTAATCCTCGGGACACCCGCCAGGTCGAGATCATTGTCCTGGTCAAGGCGGGTTGGGCAAGATGCTACTGCATTCTACCGTTCTCCCATTGGGCTACTGTTGATCCCGAGACATCCAGCAGATCCAGGTTGTTGCCATGGTTGGGGGCGGCGGATGCTGCGATGGGTTGTTCCCTGTTGTGTGTGGACGTGGCCACTTGGAAGGGTTAGCATACGGCCTCTGCAAGGCTGCGGAGTGTGGAGGGTGATTGAGTCGCTTTCCTTCATCAAAGCCTTGTTCTTCTTTGTCTAATGACTGAGATTTGATTTTTTATCTTTTATTTTTTCTTTTTCTTTTTTAATTGGGTTGCATCAATGAGGGTGGTGATTGAGCGAGTAGAATGGGAACCCAGCTCCCTCGCTTACTTAAGCTTCTTCCTCTTCTGCTGCTATTTCGCTTCCGTATTCCTCCTCCCCTACTTCTCGAAGAGCTACTCCAGCCTCACCCCCGCGGCCACCACCAGGGCCAATACTCTTCGCTACTCGACATTGGCACCAGTGTGCCATTCCTTCGCTTCAAGAGAAGGTTCTTGCTCCTCTATTCTGTCACTTCAGGTTAGATTTTGTACTTCACTTTGAAAAGCTTTTTATTTTTCTTTCCTATTGCTCTGCTACTATGCAACATTTGGAACGTCGTGTCTCCTCCTGCCAAACCTCTGGGAGTATAAACATCTCACGGGCTTACGTTCCATGCCTCTTTTGTTTAGGGTTTTATCTATCCATCGCTCTCATATTTTGAAAAGACTCGTGCGCCGCGAGGGGAGTCAGGAGGAGCAAAGAATCGCGGAGGCCTTTGCGGAGTTAGCAGAGATCACGACGGTGGCGATTCGGCAGCTTCCACCTCCTCCTGAGTTGCCTAAATCGGCGCCCCTCTCCTCGTCCTCCTGTTCTTCTCGTCCTGCCATGGCAGAGCAATACCTTGCAACCGAGGTGTAGGAAGCCGATCAGGGCGCAGGGAGCTTGGCACTGCAGTTTGAGCACCCTATGCGTAGCGAGTTTGGCGAGGCTGAAGTGAAGAAAGTGGAGAGGTGCTATGGGCTACCGTGGCAGTATTATTTCTCTCTGCCCAAACCTCACGAGTCTAGTCTGGACACTCGTTCGGGCCTCTTCTGCACTTTTCTCTTGGCTTGGAAATGTGAGTTTCGTCTGCCACTCCACCCCTTCGTCACGCAGTTGCTTCAGTTTTACTGACTGGCTCCTGTCCAGTTGGTCTCCAACTCCTATACTTTTATCTTCTCTTTCATCTTTCTTTGTCGTTCGTATGGGCTTTGCACTTCATTAGACCTTTTCCATTCCTTCTTTGAGTTGAAGGCGCAAATCCATGTGGGCAAGGGCTTCTTCTATCTTCAGGGGAAGAGGGGAAGGAGCTACGTGTCTCTCTCTGTTAGAGATTCTTCTCACAAGGGGTGGAAGACCCAATTTTTCTGAGTGGGCTTGTCCAAAGGCGATGTCTTTTGGGGCTTACCAACGGAGCCCAACTTCCATCCGTCTCTCCCCTCGAAGCAAATGGCGGTTTCTTTGGAGTTAGAGGAGGAGATCAAGATTCTTCAAGAGAATCGCTAGTCGACCGTCGAACTGATGACTGTGGCGAATATCGAGGATTATCCCTCCCAGGCGGTGCCACCGTAAGGTAAGAACTTTAGGGTCTTGCATTATGCCTCTTGGTTGGGTAGGCAGGCCTCCTTCTGAGGGTTTGATTTCTGTTGCTCTCGAGGCGGATGGACGACGTGGGGGAGCAACCGTTGGAGAAGGAGATCGCCGACTTGGAGGAGACGCCTGCTCCGAGTGAGCCCCGAGCCTCAGAGGTCCCTTCCTGTGCCCGAGATAAGGGCAAGCAGAGTGCCCGGGCTGATGCCCCCGAGGGCCGTGGGGCCAAACGCAAAGACCCTGGGGAGTGGTTGCTGTTGTCCTCAATGAAGGCCCTGATCACCGAGAAGAAGCGGCTAAAGAAGGCAGCGATCGCCTCCCCGGTCGAGGGGGGTGCCCGCCTGGTTGAGGGGCCATCAGCTGAGGAAATCCACCCTCCGGATCTCCCGCCCACCGGGCCAGAGGTGACTTCCATTGGCGAGAAAATTGTTGCCGAGCCTGCCAGCTAGCAGGCAGAGGCGGTTGGTTCTGAAGTCCTGGCCGAGGCTGAGGGGGTGCGGGGAGAGGCAACGACCCAGCCCGAGCCGAGAGTTGCCATCTCAAGAATGGGGACACTCGGGGGAGATGCCCCAGTCTCGGTTCTTCCAGAAAGAGCTCTTCCCCCTTCGGCCGATGCCTCCACCGTTCGAGCTTCTCTATACCAAAGGTGCCGATCCTTGGCGCCTTCATTAGTTAGGGTGGAGTTAAGATGTAGTCCCCCCTCCCTGCTCTTCGAGAAGGTGATGGAGGGTGGCTTGATCGTGGCCCAGCTGGGGGCTGAGATAGTCGATCTCTTCGCACGGCTGGATAGTGAGGAGAGGTCCCTCTCTCGGGTCCACGTCGAGTCTGATCGGAGGATTGGGCAACTGGCTTCTGAGTTTGAAGTCTCTCAGAGGGAGGTGGCCTTGGTTCGGGCACAGACTCAGTCGATCCAGGAGGAGGCTCGGACACTAGCTAAGCAGCTGGCCCAATCTAGCTATATAGCTGACCTGAAGAGCAAGCTCTTGGAAGAGGAGCGTCAGGCTCAAGTCGAGAGATATGAGCAGTGGAAGGCCGAGCGGGAGGAGCTCAACTGTAGCAACCCTGATAAATTGAAGGAATAAAAAATCTTAAATAAGTTAAAATAAATAATTACCCAAGGACCAGACCTTGTACACAATACCACCTACACATGAAGCTCGAGCTCAATCCAATCTCGGGTGTGTGGACGACCCGAGCCAGAGGGAGGTGGTGGTGATGCCTCCATCACTCCCCCTGTACTTTCTAAGCCACAAAAGGGAGATCAGCTACTCCTATACCTGTCGGTGAGGCCGAGCACGATGAGCGTTGTGCTTGCTTGGCAAGAAACCGGCATCATGAAGCCCGTCTACTATGTAAGCTGGGAACTGCAAGGACCAGAGTTTTGGTACTCGCGGGCTGAAAAATTCACCCTAGCCCTAATCACTGTCGCCCGCAAGCTACAACTGTACTTTCTTACCAACCCGATCGCCGTCCTCACCGACCAGCCTCTTCACCAGATTCTCTAGAATCCTAACGCATCTGGAAGGCTGGTCAACTGGGAAATCTAGCCGGGTGAGTTTGACGTCAAGATCTATCTGAGGAGTGTAATCAAGGTGCAAGCCCTCACCGACTTTGTAGCAGAATGCACCCTACGCGTCGAGAATGTGCCCGAGCAGTCCTCAGCCCCAACATGGCAGCTGTATGTTGACAGATCGTCCTGTGTGGTAGGTAGTGGAGCAGAATTGGTCCTACTATCACTAGAAGGGGTGGAGGTATAGTACACACTCTACTTCAATTTCCCACCCATGAATAACATCGCTGAATATGATGCCCTCCTGTCAGGACTCCGAATGGCAAAACACCTCGGGGCATCTAGCATTCGAGTATAGTGGCTCCATGCTTGTCGCCAGCCAGGTCAAGGGAGAATTTGAAGCACGCGAGGCATCCATGATCAAGTATCTGGAGAAAGTCAAGACTGTGCTAGAAGGATTCTCCCACTTCGAGATAGTTCACATCCCTAGGGAAGAGAACGTCTGGGCAGATGCTCTCTCTCGTCTGGTGTTGGCGACCACGATGTCCAACTCTAGATCCATTGTGATCGAGGAACTATCAGCACCAAGCATAGACGAGACCGCACCCCAGGTAAATACCATTGACTATGAGCCATCCTGGATGGACCCCCTCTTAGATTTTCTGCTACGACAGCAACTCTCGAGTGCGAGCACGAGCGGCGCACTTCATAGCAATCGATGGTCGCCTGTCTCGTTGGTCCCTCTCGACTCTAGTTCTAAGGTGCTAGGGGATAGACATACTGGGTCCTTTCCCTGAATCTCAAGGAAGGAAGAAATTTCTCGTGGTCGCTATTGACTACTTTACCAAATGGGTCGAGGCAGTGCCTTTGGGAAATATTACAAGAGAGGCAACCTGAAAATTTGTGCTACGAAATATCATATGCCGGTTTGGAATCCCACGGGTTCTCACAACCGATAATGGCAGACAATTTCCAAGTGTGACCTTTCAGGAAAAATGTTCAGATCTAGGGATTTGGAACCACTATACTTTAGTGGGACATCCCCAGGCCAACGGATTGGTGGAGAATGCAAACAGGACACTGCTCCACGGGATCAAGACCTGACTGGAGCAGGCAGGAGACTCTTGGGTAGATTCCATCTTGAACATCCTATGGGCACACCAGACAACCGCCATAACTGCCACGGGCGAGACACCCTTCCACCTCGCGTATGGAGCAGAGGCAGTAATCCCAGAAGAAATCTCCAACCCGACGTTACGGACAGGACACTTTGATGATTATAGAAACAACCAAGCAATGCGAGAAAACTTAGATCTACTCGAGGAAGACAAAGCACGCGCCCAGGTAAAACTCGTGGCTTATTAGTAGAAGCTGGCCCGGCACTACAACACGCGCGTTAAGGAGTGGCACTTCCTCCCCGGAGACCTAGTACTACGGCGTGCAAGCGTATCAGACCCAGGATGTGGAATTCTGTAAATATTAGAAGATTCTATCACTAAAGTCCTTCGTCAACAAGACCAAAGAAGCGTCACCAGCCAAAATCGACCAAGGTAACCTAAGGGTTCCCTAGAGGTGAGCATCGTTCCCCTCGAAAAGGAGAAGATAACCTAAGGGCTCCCTAGAGGGGAGCACCGCTCCCCTCGAAAATGAGAAGGTAACCTAAGAGTTCCCTAGAGGCGAGCACTACTCCTCTTAAAAATGAGGAGGTAACCTAAGGGTTCCCTAGAGACAAGCGCTGCTCTCCTTAAAAATGAGGAGGTAACCTAAGAGTTTCCTAGAGGTGAGCATCGCTCTCCTCGAAAACGCGAAGGTAACCTAAAGGTTGGGAGTTGCCGTACTTGGCCGGGATCGTCTTCCCCATGCCCGGAGCGTGGAGGTATCGTGTCCGCTCCTTTACTCGGCATTTGCTTTACTCATATTTATTTGTATATGCCGCTACATGTGATAGGTTTCTAGCCTGATATATTGTTATCACCACTACGAGAGTGAGTGAGTGACCCGTCCCGTGACTCATTCTGAGTACACGTGGAAGAGCCGAACACCCGAGACTCACTGTCGGTTCCTCAACCGCGCACGATCCCGCGTTTCCCTCACTTAGGGATGAGTTGCGAGCTAGAGTCCCAGGTTCGCGTGTCCGTCCCGCATCACACTCTCCCTAGTTGGGTCTCACTCCTTGTCTTTTCCGTCGCTCAGAGCTTAGTGGGGCTTTCTCATTTCTTTTTGCCATGGCCTCATCCCTAGCGGTCTATAGTATGACCATTAGCCATGGTTGGCGGTCTAATTCTAGACCGTTTAAGGGTGGAAGAGTCCTATTTTAACTACATTCTTATCTTTCACTGGACGATCAGCCCATGCGGTCTATCGCATGACCGTTAATGATGATCTGGCGGTCCATTCTTAGACCGTTTATCATGCAGAGAGTCCTTATCGTGACTTTTCTCCCGTTGGCCTTATCTCTTGCTGGACGATCGAGCTATGTGGTCTATTAGTCGACCATTTATTATGCCTTACGGTATCGTATGACCGTTAGGGGAGACAGAGAGTCCAATTCTGACTATTCTTTCTTTACTTTAACATGGCCGGATTAGAATCCTTGTTTTATGATTTCTCTCCCTGTAGAGATCCTCAGAAGCTTCTATTTGTTTTTATGGACTCTTGAGAGTATTATCTTCAAGAGTTTGCTAGGCTCTGGCCTATTTTCTAGCAGATTTATCTCCAACTCGTCCAGAGGATTTGGGGGTCTATAAATAGAGCCCTTGACTTCATGACTTGAAGAGGAGATTTCTGGAGTCTACGTCGAGGTGATACAACTTCCTGGAGTGAGTACCAACTAGGGAGAAGTTCTTTCTATGTCCATAAGGCTTCTGGTTCAGGGAGTATTTAGTTTTGGTTGTTTGAGTTTAAGTCTTTTCTTCTCTTAGTTCTTCCCTCTTCCCTCTTGTATCCATAGCATCTTCCCACTTCCTCTTCCACGTTCTGTTGCACTTTCGTCATCTTTTAAACATCCTCCCATCTTTTTCACTCCCCATAGGGGTTAAAAAATCATCAACCCCCAGGTATCCACCTGTCCTTTAATGCACTTTAGCTTAATTGCATTATAGATTCTACACTAGTCCAAGGGCTTATTTGGGTTGTTTTCTTTGTGTCTACATCTTTCTACAGGTTTACAGGGTTCATTGCACGAGGCCCAGCTCTTCTGGCCGGCCATGAGGGGTGGAGATATCAGGTTCCACGTTACTGTTCTGGGTGCTCTTGCGGTCATTTGGAGGGCCATTTGTGGATATGAGGCGGTCTATTGTTGGACCATTTGAAGTCTTTTAACGGTCATATATGAGGCCATTTTCCGTCTGCAGCACCTGGTTCTCTCTCCCGCGGGCGGGTGGTTTCATCTGACTCTTTCCAAGATATTTATTGTAGTTTTGTTGCTTTATTTTACCTTGGTGGTGATCACACTTCTTTGTTTGGGCATTGGTCATCATCTTTCATCATCTTTCCTCTCTATTTCTTTACTTTAGTTGCTTCACAATCACGGTGTGTGTTTTTATTTTTATTCCTTTGTTCCACACCTCGACGCATGTTTTTCTTTATTCCTTACTTTATTTCTGCCATGATGACATGCCCACATGTTCTCTGCTGCTGATTGCCTGAGTTAGTGCACCACTTGCTTTTCATACTTCACTTGCATATCATCACACACCATATTTCCACAGTCACTTATAAGAAAATATCTACAGTGGGGTCCTACGGAGGCCTCAGAACATGAACACCTAGTTCGGCGGAAGGAATATCTGACGGAGAGGCATTTGATGTCCAAGATTAAAGGCTCAAAATCATCAGAAATAAGTATAATCGGTCCAGTTGACACCACTGGAGCGGCACGACCTTAAAACAAGTCCCAGACCATATAGCAGAGGTGAGATTTATGAACTAATCAGTTAAATAAGCATGATATTCTACTCTCTTTTCAAACAATTTATAACGTATGGATAATGATCATGAAAGGACCTTCTAATTATCCTTAAGCCTTCAATTTTCAACCAATGGGTTTGAGCTCTTTTGGTAAGTTACATTTTGGCAAACCGGACCTTCCTATCCTCAAACATGGGATCCACTCGAAGTAGTGGTCCATTGAAGCCTCCCAATCTAAATAGTCATTAGGATGAGTTACATCAAAGTTGGGAGGTGGGGGAGGTGTCCTTCTATCATCCTCCTTTGGGGCGGGCCTATTGTCTCCTAGTTGGTCGAGTCGACTCGATAGGCTATCAAGCAGCTCATTGGCATAGGTCAAGGCCCCTATTAGGTAGTTAACATGGCCGTGGAGGCCATGTGTGCTAGTGGTGGGTTTCCCTTGGGGGTTTGGACTCATGGAGAGGGCCGATGGGTAAGGTTGGTATGAGGTAGCCATGCTAGCGGACAAGAGCGATACACTGGGAGACTCTAAATGCATATGCGTGTCGTAGGACCAACTTGTAGAGACAAGTTGAGAACTTGATCTGATACCACTTGATGTGACACCACCTTGGGGTGGCAACCACTCGGCCAATGCTCCTTGGACCTATGACCCACAAGCATGCAACTTTGACGGCGGACTCACTCAGGGAAGCTCACTCCTGTAGCACACACTAGTGCCCGTGGGCAACTCGGCGATGGTGGAGAGGGTCCAGGGTAGGACCTCGTGGTTCAGGGGCTCAGCTAGCTTGAGGTTGAACCCCTAAGGGTCTGGGATGCCCAATTTGACGGGTGGCCAACACGCCGAGGGCGTGGGATGAAGGGTCTCTCTCACAACTCACCCCGCGGTGGCACTCAATTTGATGACAATTTGGGACCGGGCACTCACCTCACCGCCGATGAGTAACATAGAAGTAATACTAATCCAAGCAAGGTTAAACCAGCAAGGAGGGGGGCCAGAAGCTCACCTGATCGCCGTGAAAACGCCAATCCCGGCGGGAGACGAGGGAGGGAGAGGAAGCGTGGGCTTACCCGCATGCCGCACCGAGGAAGCTTCAACTTGAAATTTGAGGGCTTACAATCATTACACCACACACAGGGCGGTTGGACAAGGGGAGGAGACATTTAAATTACACCAAAATACTACCTCCACACAGGGAGGGGCTATAGGGCAGCCAGGCGGGGGTGGGGAAAAGCTAGGAACCATTGAGCCGAGCTCCGCCGATTCTGCTAGCTTCTGGAATAGCAGGATAGACAGTCGAAGACAGTGCCAAAGGTTGAAACCTATGCCGAAACTCATTGACTTGACCCAGGAGGACGTCGAAATTTTCGTGGAATTTCCTGTCGATGTCGCTGGCCAGGGCAGGGTCTGGAACAGGGCAGGACTGCTCTGGTTCTGGTTGCTCCCAGAGTGATGCTGCTGGAAGACGGGGGTGCCACAAATAGTCCCGTGCTCAATTGAAGGCAAGACCAGATCTATGGCAACCGTGGTCGAGTCTTCTTCGAGCCGGGACCAATGGCACTGTCGAAAGATGTCAGAGCTGATCGAGAAGGTCAGAACAGTGCCGGTGTGTCAGTTCAAGCTCAGGGAAACTGTCCTGGAGCACCTTGGAGGGAAAATTTGAAACTCTTGACACCGAGGTCCAAAAATATCTCTACTTCTTGGAGATGATAGGGGACTTGAAGGAGAATCTCTTAGCCAATTTTCATGCCTAGATCTACAAGTGAGTGTCCGTGGTCGTACTTGATCTCGGGGTCTAGTTATCTACTGGAGTAGTCCAACGCAGTCAAGGAAGAATCACTCTCACGGACAACTCGGTGCTTGGATGATGACAAAACCACGTCTCCTTGAAAGCGATTTGGACGACCTTTCCAGAGATATATGACTTGCCACTAGAAAGCTTGGGGAAGGACCAGAGACGACGCTACTTCCAGGACCCTTGCTTGCTACCTATGAGCTGGGAACATGCTAGTGGTGTAGAGTTGTGTGTATGAGGGTGGGAGGGGCAAGGGAAGCAATGGGGAACTGGAGAGGGAGGGGGTGTTGGGGAGGGGCGAGAGGCAGCCAGCAAGGGAGGGAGATTCAAATTAGGCCTAGGGTTTGAGCCCCTTCAGCCTTGGGGAGAGAGAGGGGTGCTTGGGGAAGGGGAATGGGAGGTTGATGGTTGGAGGGTGGCTTGGAGATTGGTGGATTCCACCTTGGGGGTTGGGGGGAATTGAATGAGTGTATGGGGAAGGGATTCAGGAAGTCCCAAAGACTTCTTCTTCTCACACCCGCTCGCGCAAGGAGAGGAGGTGGGTGCGGATAGGACTATGGTTGGAGTACTTTTTTGGAGGTGAGGAGCAGTACAAAGACTTCCCTTTTATCGAGGAATCCCCAAGTAAGCTAAAGAAGCGGGCTCGCCGAAAGACCCATCTATCTTCTTCCCTCCTTAAGGGGCAGCGGAGTGGCCCTAACCCGGCGGGAGGAGATCCGATCACCCACTGCACAGCCTATCTGACTTATTGGCTGTGTGATGTGGGACACTATGCAAACTAGGACTCTACGTGAGAACGCGACTACGTGGACAACTAGACCAGCAACAAAATGATAGATTAAGTAATGCAAACTCGACACCTAAGACTCCTAGAGGGTAACTGCGCCAACTAAAAAGCAACTTAAGCTTGCAATCATCCCCAAGTGAGGGAAGCGTGTCGATCTGCACGGTTGAGGAATAGGCAGAAGTCTAGGGAAGGTAATTCACACACGTGCTCGGATCGAAGCACGGGATGGTCATGCTCTCTCACCGTGGTAGTGATATAAATATAAACGAGCTAGGATCCTACAACACACAAGCAGCGGCGCTAAAGAGTATACTAAACTAGCAAGATAGACAAAGCAAGGATGTGTACCTCCACGCTCGGGGCGTGGGAAAGACGTCCGGCCAAATCACACAACCACCCGGTACAAGAGCTAAATGAAGTACAACCCAAACAAAAGCCCACTCCTCGTAGGGTGGTAAAAGGCTACACAACGAGGTCTGGGGGTCGTGCGAAGTGGGGTGACGGGTCCCGGGTCAGTGAAGCTTGTTGCCTACGGTACCGCTGCGAACTGGTCGGATGAAGCTGCAACCACGGACCGGCCTGGAGTCAGCAATGACGAAGGTGAGCCCCGGGCGTCCAAGATAGAGCAATGGTCCCTGGTGGAGGGCAGCAACGGACATCAACCGCTCTGGAAGAAGCTGGGAGCCGAGGAAGCCAGCCAATCATGTCATCAGAGTCGCCAAAAGAAGTGCAGACTGCTGGCCAATCTGCACTAGCGTAGGTGGGCAGCAGGAAGAAGAGCCCGAAATGTGACCTTCTGCTGACCCACTGGTCACAAAACTTGGTGAAGACTCTGCTGGGGGTGTCCCTGGGATGTCAGTAAAGTACTAACTGCAGCTGAGTACTGTGGAGAGCATGGTGAATTTTATAGTAGGCCTCTGCACTTCTGGATTGTATGCTGGCAGTAGGACAGAGGGTGGAAGGTAGGGTTGGAGCCGGGGCTTCCAGGTGGCAAATGGGGCGGGTTTTTCTTTGGTGGATAGGTGGGGGTCGTGGTGTGATAGGGTAGCAGAGGTGGGTTGGTGTGCAGTGGAGGTTTTGGGCATGGGAGGTGAAAACAAACTGGGCTCAATTCTATAGTTCAATGCAGTCAGAATTGAGGGGCTGAAGGTGGACATGGAAAGCAGGGAAAAGGGGTTCTAAAAATTGCAATAAAGTTATGGAGAGGGGTTTAGGATGTGTATAAGCAATGCTCAAAATCTCAGGTCATTCTGAGATGATTTGGGGGTCGTCCCTTTGGAGGGGTTGTGGCACTGTCTCTATAGGACTGCACAGGGTAGTCTGCGCGACTAAAGTGATCTAAAGAGAAGTTCGTGTACAGAGCGCATTTGTGTGCAGGATTTTGAGGATAGGTAGGGGACAGGTAGAGGAAGAAAAGTTGTGAAGAGGTGAAGGGGCTTTGAGGACAGGAATATGGGGTGCCAACCTGGTCTTTGCGGCCCAACTCTATAGATAGACATCCAGGGAAGGCACGTAGGACAACAAGAACTGCTCCTCCATGCTTGCAACAAGTCTTGGATGTTGAATCTCCTGGGTTGGGAAGAAGGTGGGGAGGTCACCTCCCTCCTATTTGAGCAGCCAAAACCCTGTAAGAACCCTAGGGCGTCGCACCCTAGAGAGGAAGAGGAAGAGGGAAAGAGATGGGGAGAGAGGGAGTCGCACCCTCCAAGAACAAGGGGAGAGGGCAGTGGCCTTCACCAATTTTTCTCAAGTAATTTCTTTATTCATTCAATAATTGTCCTCCAATAATAATACAAGGTTATATATAAGGGGAAGGGAAAACCTAATTACTTTCCTAAAAAAAATACAAAGAGAATCCAATTTTAATTGGGAAAGCCCCTTATAATTGTACATATATTTTCCCGAGGATATTAAAGTAAACTAAAGGACACAAATGTAAAAAAAATGTCAATGCTCAGTGTCGATTCCCATCAAGGGGAAGCCACCCTATCAACGTGCCGGGGACATCACTACATCGAGGCCTGAGGGGTAGCTATCATATCAAGAGGCTAGGGCAGCCACCGGATGGAGGCACCAGCTGGGATAGTGCTACCGGATGGAGGGCACTAGGGTGCCACCGTGCCCACGGGCTGAAGACGCCACCGTATCTGGGCTGGCTGGTGCCACGTGGATCCCGCCGGGTCGAGCGATGGGGCGATGCCACCATATCAAACTGGTAGTGGGGAATATGGTAGTGGCAAGGGCTTAAGGGCCAATGGATGGCCCGCAAGGGTGAAGAACAATTCGGTGTTGCCACTTTGTGGGCACTGTGATTTTTGGGGCCGTCACTCCTTATGGACATGTTCCCGCTTCTCTCCTTCTGTCTCCAGCCTAGGGGAGACTCTGCCGAAATTTTGTCAGAATTCTCATGCTTTATTCGTTTAATTTCAGCAATAGCCCTCTCTTCTTTTGATCTTCAGTTTCAACTGTGGCGTTTCGTTCTGATCAGTTATTTGTTGATACTCTCGCAGGAAATGGCTTCTCTGAGTGGTTCTTCTCCTTCAGTCGCTGTCGGCACCAAGTTTGCTGCTCCCGTTGCTTCTCTGGTCATGAACTGGCTGAACAGAAGCCTTGAACTGGCTGAACGTGGAAGGTCTCGACTGGAAGTATAATCGGGCGGCCGAGCTCGCGAAGTCTTCGGGGTTTGATACCGACACTATAGACTCCGGGCGGCTTGCCCTAGTTGAGGGCAGTTACACCTTCAACCAGGATGGGGGATACCAGCGGGATCACCCCAAGGACAAGCACCTACTGAACTTCTTGAAGCACTTCAGCTCTCGGGGCAAGCAGGACATTATTGCTGTGCAGGACGTGAAGCATGCAGTCTTGCAAGGCAGAGACAGCCTATCCAGCAGCATCCCAAGGCACATTCCAATGTGCTTGCTGGGCGATTGCAGAAAATGGGAGTCTGTGCTAGGCTTAGATGAAATTACACTGATGCGGGACGACTATGAGACTCGATATGTGGACACGATCCTATGACCTAGATGAAATGACGTGACTCACTAGACGACGCGACCAGCAATGATACGACCAAGTCATCACCTAACGTGGCTCCCGAAGGGATGAAGATGTCCCAAAACAAGAAGCACTCGCTCGCGGTCATCCCCCGGCGAGGGAAACGAGTCATCCGCATGGTTGAGAAATCGGCGTTGAGTCTTGGGTGGTCGACTCACTCTCGTGCTCGGAACAAGTCACGGGATGGGTTTCACACTCACAACTCACAGCGGTGATTGAAACAGCAAGCTAGACGTCCTATCACTCTCACTAGCAGCGGTGTCAAGAACTATACTAGATAAGCAAATACCTAACTAAAGGGGGGTGCGGGTGTACCTCCACGCGCTGGGCGTGGGGAAGACGATCTCGGCCGAACCCGTACTCCCGGTACAACAAATAGCAATTATTACAGAAGTGTTGATTTCTGCCCACTCGACGCAGGGAGGTAAAGGGCTACACACGGAAACTGGGAGTGACACGATCGGGTTGACGGGCAGCACTCGGGGCCGCTTTGACAAGGCAAGTACGCGCGCTCGTAGGGCCCACATCCTAGCTGGCGGTCCGGGGAAGCCGGGAGGTTGCTACAGCATCGATGGCCCTTGGCTGGGCAGCCCTGGGGGTGGCGGCGTGCTGGTCGGCCTCGCGGAAGGCGAGGCGGTCTCTTTGGGAATGTTCGTCGGGTGTCATCCACGAAACAGAGCTGCTATTTGGCAGCCCGCGACCCGACGAGAAACGCTGCTGCGATCAGTGCCGATGTCGGATCGACACAAGATTGGCGGAGTTGGAAAGCTCTTTCAAAATGCTTCGACCCCAGGTGGGAGAAATAATTCTGAATCTTCAGTGCTGGCCGTGAGAGATTTTAGAAACTGCTGATCCACGAGATGGGGTTGACAGGGCAGAAAGAGGGAGTTCCTGAGAACAGGGGTTGACCGGGTGGCTATGGAGGGATCTGGGTGGAGTGGTCTTCACAAAAGTTTTAGCTCTGGAAGTCAGGAGAACGGGGATATTTTTTATGTAGGCTTTCACTCGCGCTCTCTCTCTCTTCCACTCCCATTCTCTCTTATTCTCTCACCTCTTTGCCTCCAGTTGTAGACGAAGGGGATCGTGGGCAAGGTGACGATGCTGGGAGGTTGCTGAGACGCATGATAGAGCGAGAAACGGTGCGATTTGGGTGCGATCCCGAACGATGGATTCAAAGTTGAAGGTTTGGTTCGCGTGGTGATTTTCGGCGTAGTTTAGTCGCCTCGGCGCTCGGTTTCATCGGTGGAGATAGGGAGATGGATCACCACTTCGTCCTCTACGTTTTCCCTACAATTTTGTGTAGAATGGTGTTCGATCTGGGGGGATCGGGCCAGTTTAGTGAAAATTATAGTTTTTGGGATTTGTAGGGTACGTCGAAAAACAGCAACCATTCGCAGTAAAATTAGTGTCAAATTGACCGTTGGGATGTCAGGATCCCAACCCCACCAGTTTCGTGTCGATTGCTCGTCATTTAGGGCCGGTAGGAGTCCGGGAACCCCTGTGACTCGATTTGGGTCGATTCGTTAAAATCGCCCCGATCTCGCATTTTAATGTGTTTCGATGGATGCATGTGGCATTTTTGACCTTCTGGAGTCATTTCTCGTCGATTGGATGTGTTTCCCCTGCGCTACGGCGTGCATGGGGCGTGAAACGGGTCGATTCGATCGTTCTACTGTTTTACCCATCGGACTAATTTAGCGGTCCTACCAGAGACCATTATAGGCATAACGGTCCCTCGACAGACCATTATATTTCGTTGTTTTTCATCTTTCGAGGTCATGGAGCATAACAGATCAGGCCTGGTCCGTTATTTGGATATAACGCCCTAGGCTAGGCGTGTTATATTCGTGTTGTTTTCGTGGCTATCTGCCATTGTCAGATCTGTCGACGACCATGCTTCCTCGAAGACTGTGTTAGTCGGTTCATTTAACGGATCGTTCCCCGTGCGTTATGGTTCAGGTGACGCACTTGTGTGGATCCGTTATGGTGTGTTCGACTGATGGTTGACTGGGTATGGCGGTTGATATAATGCGCCTACCCCCATGGGCCATGTGGCTGTGGCGGACTCAGTCTGGTCCGTGATATGCCTCTTGTCCGTGTTAGTGTTTTGGGTCCGTTGACTTTAACGCGCCTGTTGTGGTGCGTTAAGCTTGTGTAACGCGTCCATAGAGGTCCGTTATATTCCCCTTTGTTTGAGTTCTGGTCCATTGGCCATAACGCCCCTGTGCTGGTGCGTTATGGTAGGTAACGCCCCTATAGAGGTGCGTTACAGTCCTGTGGTGGCCGTGATGGCCATTGTTCGGTTCTGTGTCTGTTCGTGTGTTGGTCTGTCTTAGGTTTGTGTTGTAGGGCGGTGTCTGTGTGTCAGTAGTTTCTGGATCGGTCGATTTAGGTGACTGGGTGTGGTCTTTTCTTTGACTGCGACAGTTCCCTAATGACTTGATCTAGACCTGCCAGTGTCTTTGTCTATGGTCTTGTAGCGGCTTTCCTTGACTGCCGGGTTCACCTAGCGGTTGAGTGACGGTTTGCTTTGCCCAGAGTGTTGTTGTCGTCTACCGCTCTAGTTTCTATTTGTCTTAGCTTAATCTCGTGGTTTGCCCATGACCAGTGAGTGTCTGTTGGCATCCTATGAGGGCTGTGACCATGATGGGACGGCCATGAATGTTTATGCATGCAGTGTGTGTGTCTCTATGTGTCGTCATTGTCGGGTTCCAGTCAACTCGGGGTCACCCAGCAGTTGACAGGTAGTCTTGTTGTGTCTCGATGGCTTTGTCCAATTCAAGACCGTGTTTCTGGATGTCTCGAGGTAATATTTTACCTCGACTTACGTGTCCAGGTGTGCTGAGAGTTCTCGATGTCCCCGCAGGTCTCCGTGTGTCATTTTCTCAGAGCGTCATTTTCCCTGGCTTAGGATTAGACCGATTGGCGGCTTATCCCGCTATGTGCGATAATCCTGACTCAGAGTCGTCGGACTCAAGGACTGTTGTAGTTGTAGGTCTAGTTGCCTTGTCCTGAGTCTGTTGGCAGTCTCCTGTGCTACCTTTGGTGCTTTGAAGTACGTGTTATAGGGCACTCTTGCAAGTATGTACTTCAGTACTTGTGTTTTCGAGTCCGTGTCTTGTGAGCCTTCACTAGTCGTAGCCTTACGGCACGCTTCGGCGTGACGGCTTTTACAGCGGGGCACCGGTGTTTATTTTATATCGGGAGGAGCCCAAACACCTTTGTTTCTACTGCCGAAGAAGAGAGTCAGGGACCCTGGACGCTGCGACGTCGAGAGAGCTTAGCCCATGCAACAACGATAGGGCAACAATAACACAACAGGGATAACTGGGGACAGAGAGACTGGTTCCAGCGAGGCGGGAGATCCGCTTCCTTACTGGATTAAATGACTCATATGCTGTGAAAGACATTTATGTGGGGGCATGAGAGCCCGATTACATGTGCTTGCAAGCCACGAGACAATTCCGCCATTCGTGACGGTCCCCGGGTCATTGCGTTATTGTGTGGGTAGTTCCGTATCCGTACATAGTATCTGTCAGAGGACTTGTGACTCAGTCTGATACCGCCCGAGGGGCATCACAATGTCTTCCTATCATGAGACAGTGTCAAGTTGGGGCAGCAGGGGTGCCGTAGGCACCATTATGCTGGAGCAGTTGGGTGTCACCAAGGCCGAGGCGATCGAATGTCGTAGGCACCACTTGTCACTGGAGCGGCCAGGCGCTGTTGAGACTTGAGTGATTGGACGGCGTGAGCATCGCCATGACTGAAGCGACCAAAAGTCGTTGAGCCCAGGATTGCCGGGTGCCGTGGGCACAGGTGGGACTGAAGTTGTTGAGCGATCGGGTGTCGTCGCTCCCGATGTAATTGGAGTAGCTGGAAGTCGGGCGCTGGGGGCGCCGCTGTGACTGAGGCAACTGAGTAGTCGAGCGCAACGGGCCCCGATATGGCTGGCAGTCGAGTGCTGGGGGCACCATTATGACTAAGGTTGTTGAGTGGTCGGGCACCGCGGGCCCTGATATGACTGGGATGGCTGGCAGTCGGGTGCCTGGGGCACCGTTGTGATTGAGGTTGTTTAGTGGTCGGGCACCGCGGGCCCCGATATGACTGGGATGGCTGGTAGTCGGGTGCTCGGGACATCGTTGTGACTGAGGTTGTTGAGTGATCGGGTGCCGGGGGGCCCGATGTGACTAGAGCGACTGGCAGTCAGGTGCTAGGGACACAGTTGTGCCTGGAGTGACTGGCAGTCGGGCGCCGGGGGCACCGTTGTGGCTGGAGTGGCTGGCAGTCAGGTGCCAGGGATACCGTTATGACTGAGTTGCTGGCAGTCGGGTGCTGGGGGCACCGTTGGGGCTGAGTTACTGAGTGATCGGGTGCCGACGGCCCCGATGTGACTGGAGTGGCTGGCAATCGGGTGACGGGGGCACCGTTATGACTGAAGGAGCTGAGTGGTCAGGCGCCACAGGCCCCAATGTGACTGGAGTGACTGGCAGTCAGGTGCCAAGGGCACAGTTGTGACTGAAGTAGATGGGCACCGCGAGACCTTTATGGTCATGCTCAGGGCCCGTTGACAGAGGCAGGGGCCTGGCGCTTCATCTTGCACCGCGACTTGTGAAGTATGCCCATTGTATGGATAACAACACTGAGGGCATGCTTATCGAGGTGACAATGAGGTGGCGTGTGATTATCGAGGTGGGTAGCCTGACATGACGCTTCGATTGAGCCGCGTCTAGTGGTACACAATCATCAAAATAGAGACTGGGCAGGGTGCTCTCATCGAGCAAGGTCCGTGTCGTGCACGAACATCGAGGCAAGGATCAGATAGGGTGTCTTGATCGAGCAATGTTTAATGGTGCACGATCATTGAGGCGTGGACTAGGCAGGGCGCTCTCATGAAGTGGCATCTGGGTCATGCACGAATGTCGAGGGAGGGCTGAGCAGAGTGTCCCTGTCGAGTAACGTCTGGGGGTGCATGACTATCGAGACAGGGCTCGGGCAGAGTGCTTTCACCAAGCGACATCAGGGTTGTGCACGAATACCGAGATAGGACCCGAGTAGAATACTTTCACCAAGTAAGATCTGGGGTCGTGCACGATTATCGAGATGACCTACGTTCATTAAAATAGGGGGCCGCCTTTTAGGAGGTCGTTATTTGGGCTAGACGCCGTATGAGGGATGACCATGCGGCATGCCCTCGGCGTAAGCCTACCAAACACACACACAAATCTCCTTAGCGCACCCTTGTAGTCCAGGGGTAAGCTCCTCGATGATTCTTGATCCATGCTTTGGCTTCGAAAGGGGGGGGGGTTTATAGCGGAAGATGAAGGGTCAGGGGGGTTCAGGCGGACCAGTTTGAGGGATGAGGCTGGTTTCGGACCTGCTACAGTGAGCATGTCCGAAATGGTTTCGGTATGGGCCGAAACCGATACGTTTCGGCCGATACTGCCCTCTATGCTCTGTTCGCTGCGCCGCCTCTTCCCCTTCCTTTGTTGCTCTCACAATTCAAAAACTTATCCTAAGTCCCCTCTCCCTCCCCCTTCACCTAGGGAAGCTTTTCTCTTTCCCCCTCTCCCAGATTTGGCCTGCGCCTCACCCCTCTTGACCTGGCCACAACCTCCCTCTCCTCCCCCCTAGCCTCCAACGTCGCCCCCTCCCTCCTCCTCCTCCTCTTCTCCCTCCCTGTTTCTCCTCTAGCTTCACCCTCCCCTCCTCTTGCTGTTGCTACACCGCAATCTTTCCCCTCTTATAGATCAGGACAGCGCGGAGAAGGAAGCAGCCCCGGGCCGACCACCTGCAACCTTCGTTCCCAGCTTCGCTCTTTGCCCACTTCGACGACCGAGCACTCACCAACAAGGGAACTTTAAGGCCGTGTTTGATAAACGAACAGGGCATACGTTCGCCATTTATGCACCGGTCACGCATGCGTATTCACTGGTAACATTTAAAACCAGGTTTGATAATCACGGGAGTAACTAAAGCGAACAAATTATTTCCTTCTTATTTTGTTGTCCCATCTGGGATTTTGCATTCGACCTTGAGAGGTCGAGTACGCCATCCCAGTTGGATAACAACCGGCTGTTAGTTCCATCCTTTTATCAAACATGCCCTAATAGCGTGGAGAAACCTGCGCCGAACCCAGGTGGTCGCCCCACGGCCCCCTTGGAGTGCAACGTCGCCGTCCCTGTCCAGACTGTCAAAAGGATCGCCGCTGACTTGTCTGTCATGCCCTCCTACGACTGCGTGTCTGTCATGCCCTCCTACCTCGGCTCTCCCTTCGCCCCTTTCCAGCACCGTGGGAGTCCCCTGCAGGTCAGCTTGGTTGGCCACCCTCACTGGTAAGCTAGCCCACGCCGGTCAGCGATAGCTTCGTCATCCCGAGCACTGGTTTGTCAGCTGTGCCTTGCACCAACACCTCGCCCTTCCCTCGGCGCCCTCCCTATCCAGCCACTCCGCCAGATCACCCAGGCCCAAAGGTCACCCAAAAGAGCCCACCTCCACTCTGGCCTGATCGCGGCTACCCTTAACACGCCCTGGACCCCCATCGCCGTCTGACAGTCTTGCCTACCCGTCGTCCAGTCTGCATACAACAACAGCCTCCCGGGTCCCCTCCCCTCGCTCCCCCTCCTGTGTGAGGGTAGTTTTGTACACCCCATTCCCTTGCTCCCCCTCCCTACGTGGAGGTTTAGTTTGGTTGTACCCCCAGGTCACAGTAGAAGTGCCATCGACATGGCATGTTGATCGGGTGAGCATGCTCCCTGGCTCATCCTAGTCTCCGAACGGCGCCGATCTTTCAGATCCGGCAAGGTACGTGGTATGACTTAGCTTCCCTCTGATTTGCTTGCCTCGTATCCTATCTAGCTTGTGCCGACGGTGAGGGAGTGCCCGTTCTCGATCCCCCGTTTGTGAGAGCCACTGCTGCCTTGTGCTTGAGAGAACCCGACCATGCCCTCGAGCACGGGATTCGCCCCTGCTGAGTCGGGCGCGTGCCCCACCCTCGGGTCGGCCTCCCATTGACCTTTTCGACTTAGACAGTGTCGGGCTGCCTATAGGCCTCAGCCCGTCCTCCGCATCATTGGGTCACGCCCAGACAACGTGCGATCGCGGAGTTGACCTGTTGCAATCGGTCGGTTGCTTAGTCTTGCTTGCAATATGTTAGGTCCCAGGCTGAGTAGAAGGTCGTCCCACTTCAACTTTTGGTATCAGAGCAACTTCATGACTTGCTCCTATAAGTCGCGTCCTACGCCTCGTGCACCCCACCTCTGATCAACCGCCATACATCACCCCCTCGGATTGTTCTGTCCAGACCAGCCGGTCTGTTGGCTTTTCACGCCGCCCCTCACACCTGCCAACACTCTGCCCTGCTCCGGCCAGACCCTACTTCGGGGTCATTTCCCAGTCTGTCACCATGGCGACCCGCAGCGGAGCCCCTTATCAATAGGCTAGTTAGACCTTCAACTCCACCCAGGCTGCCAACCCAAGCCTCCAAGCCCAACCTGAGTCCCTCCTGGGCCAACAGCCCAATCCCCCTAGCTCCACACCCTTAGACACCAACTCGGCCGAAGCCATCCTCAGGCAACTCAATACCATCACAGGCCAGCTAAATCACCTCTCAGGAAAGTTAAACCGACACAAAACTCGCTTGGGTCAGGTCGAGAGTCAAAACTCGACAGGCATGGAAGATCGCCCTGAACAACCACTTCTGGTGCCTCCCCTCCAACACCAACCCTAGTACCAACCTCAATACCTCTACTTTGAGGAAGAAGAAAGAGAAGTCAATCCTCGCCCGAAGCGTAGAGAGTACCGTCCTCGAGAGCGAGAGGACAGGCGTCCCCAAGAGCCCATAGACGATCCCCTCCACTGGCTTATCAGCTGGCTGCCCCAACTTTCGAGGGGTCTCTCGTGACTATTTAGATTGAGAGACTACCACGGACCAGCATTACAAGTGGTACCCCTTGAGCGAGGACTGGAAAGTCCGGTTAGCTAATATCAACTTACAAGCTAGCTAAGACATATTGGCTTAACATTGAGACTCTCATGGCTGTCAAGAGGGAGCCGCCTATTAGAACTTGGAACCAGATGAAGGCCACCCTCAAACAAAAGCACTTGCCTACATCCTACCATCAGAATCTCCTAGATGAGTGGCAGGACCTCACTCAAGAAGGGATGTTTATAGCTGAGTACATCAAGGAGTTTGACAGTTACCTTCTTTGGTGCGGTGTCCAAGAGGATAGCGCTGTTACCCTCTCCTGTTTTAGGAACGATCTCTCTAGACATATCAAGCACGAACTGTACCTACGGGAAGTGCTCTCCCTTTATCATGCTTACCAAGTAGCTCGCGACACTAAGAGATTCCACCCTTCTCCTTGAGTTTATTCTCCTCGCCAGCATGAGCCTCGTCAAAGTAGCGCCCGTTCGGGAGGTTACGCTACTCCCACTCCCTGTCCAAGCCCCCGCCACAAGCCCTTCTCCCCTTCTTGCCTGGTCGAACACCAACCCATGTCCATCTATCAAATCGGCCCAGCCAATTCCAACCACTCCCTCAGTTAGGAGGGAAGACAAAGGAAAAGAGGTCATCACTGGGATCCCCTCCCATACCCCCTCAGCTAGGAACACATGCTTTAAGTGTGGAGGATTTGCCCACTTCGCTAGTAACTATCCAAGTCAATGCCTCTCCAGTTTAGTTATCGAAGACGGGGAAGACCACTCTCTTCCCGCTGAAGGAGAAGCTATAGAGTATGTCCCCGATCCCAGCCTCATTGAACAATTCGAGGAAGAGGACATTTCCCAAGAACCTAACTCAACTGCCTCACCCCCAGTTGATGTCATCAGTTGTTGTAACAAGAAATCCAAGTCTAGCATCCCGATTTTTTCCCCAGAGGACGACTGGCGTCGAACCTCTCTCTTGCTGACCATCATTACTATAGGCGGTCATCTTTGTAAGGTTGTCTTTGACATTGGTAGTGGCGTCAACATTATCTCAACTAATTGTATTTCTCGCTTGGGCTTACCCGTCTTTCCTCATCTTCAGCCCATCTTTTCTCATCTTCAACCCTATGTGGTGTCATGGATAGATCACACCTCCCTCTTGGTCGTCCAAACTTGTCTTGTCTCCATCCATTTCGACACCTACCACAAACTAGTCTGGTGTGACGTGCTGTCAATGCAAGTCAACAACATTATCCTAGGACGGCCGTGGATGTATGATGTGGATATCACCTATTTTGGCCAAGCCAACTTCTGTTCTTTCATTCACCGAGGTGAAACAATTATCGCCCATTCCTTCCCACCAACTGTCACACCTCTCTTCCACTCCACCCCACCCCCAGTCGATGACCAGGTCAGCCAATCCCCTCTCCATGAACACCTATCCCGCACTATTCCTCACTTGTTCTTCGCCCTCCTACTTAATCTAGCACCCAACTCCCCTCCGACTCACCCCTAGCTAGACAAGTCCCGCACCCCTTCAGGATCGGTCAAGCCCCTTCTCATAGAGATTGCCAAGGCTGGCAAGCAAGCATGAGCAATAAGAGACCGAAGCGGCAGGCGACAACTCGCCAAAGTCGTGTGAGAATCCAAATAAATCACCGAGTGCTGGTAAGGACGGAGAGACTTCCACCCAAAGTCTCTTCTAAGTTGAGAGCTCATTGAATAGGGCCATTTCGAATTATGAGGAGGATAGGCTCCAATGCCTATAAGGTGGACCTATCCATTGGGTATAGCGTCTGTGTTCAACAAGGTAGATCTATTACTTTACCAGGGCCAGGTAGCAAATCCTAGTGAGTCTCTTGAGCCGATTACCCTTTTTGAGAGTGACATACCCCTAAAGAGCCCACCAACCTGCATGAGGGTCCGACGCGAGCAAATAGAAGGGATATTGGGTGAGCATGTCAGGGACATCAGGAGATGGTCGCATCGGTGTCATCATGCCAAATTGAAGACTTGGCCTCAGTCGGCCGACATGAGGGACAGTCGGAAGGAGTTGTAGCACCTAGATCCATGCCACCGTGCTCCACCAGATCGCCACTCGACGAAGTTGAGTTTTTCGCACCCCGGGAGAATTGGTGGGGACACCCGTGACCCTCCACATCCCTGTAGAGACTCAGACCATCCGAAATGGCTTCGATTAGCTCTAGCACCTTCGGGTTGACATTTATTGACATTTTCCTCTTTTGGGTTGACATTTATTGACATTTTCCTCTTTTATGATGCAATTTTTTTTTTGTGTCCATGTAAATATTTACATTATGTGAGTCGAAGTCCTCAACAGCGTGATCAGGGAAACAGTGGAAGAGGGGAAGATCCATGGTTACAGAGCTAAAAACCGGGCTCCTGCAATAACAAATGTAATGTATGCTGATGATATATTTTTATTTGGCAAGACAGAGGTACCAGAGATAACCGAATACATGAACATCCTTCAGGTATATTGGTCTGGCCAGTCTCCCAACTGGATGAAATCCGGCTTTATATCAAGTCCTAACCTACCCCCCACCCTGCTTAACCATATATGCCAACTCACCAGTATCAACTGCCTTCCCCAAAAGGAGATGTATCTGGGAGCTCCTCTGTGGCCCGAGAAAAGTAGGATCCAACAGTACAGGTTTCTTGAACATAAGATCAGAAATAAACTTAGCAGCTGGAAGTGTAAAACTCTATCTTCAGCTGGGTGGGCCACTCTCATTAAATCCACCCTCTCAACCATCCCTTCACACATTATGGCCACCACCCTCCTCCCCAAAAGCCTCATCAACAAGCTCAATCAACTTGAATGCCAATTTTGGTGGGGAGAAGACCCAGGCAAGCGCAAAATCCACTTCTGCAAGTGGGATAGACTCAAGCTCCACAAGACTGCTGGGGGCTTGGGCTTCAGAGATCCCCAGACATACAATAGAGCCGCCATTATGAAGCTGGTCTGGATATTCTTAAATGATCCCCAATCCCTCTGGGCTACCATTCTGGGTGCAAAATACCTGCAAGGGAGGGATTTTTGGACGGTCCATAAACCTGCTAGCTGTTCCCATACTTGGACTACCATTCTGTCTGTTAGAAAGGATGTCAAAAGTGGACTGTTCAAGCTTATCTAAGATGGCAGAGGAACTAATATTTGGGAGGATAAGTGGCTTCCTGACAGACCATGCCCTCCCACCCCCCATACCGACCTCATCCCATCCACCTTAAACTTGGTATCCCAGCTGATTACTTGCCAAGAGTGGAATCATGATATTATCAGGTTGTATTTCCAACGTGAGTCTGCAGAAGAGATACTGAGGTTAAAGCTGCCCCTGAACCCTTGCCCAAAGGGTGATATCACTGTATGGAGCCTCACCAAAACTGGCCATTTTTCCATAAAATCAGCGTACAGGATGTTAGCTGAGAAGTCTCTCCCTCCATCGACGTCCACAAGTCAAAATATCTGGAAGGTGATCTGGAATCCTTTTATTTACAATAGAATTCCTCTCAAAGTTTCTATATTTCTGGAAGTGCATTGCAGGAGTCATTCCAGTTAACTTCAAATTAGCCAAACGCACAAAGGCCGCAGAACCAAACTGTCTGCTCTGCCAGGACAAGGATGAATCCATGCAACACATGCTCTTCCTTTGCAATTTCGCGCGCGCTATTTGGAAAATGTCTCCTTTAAACTATCACTCAGCAGAGGATCCAAGATCTTTGGAGGACAGAATCCTGGATTGGTCCAGCCCACCGCTCTCCTCAGGTAAAAGGGACATCCAGGTGTTACCCATGTGTTACGCCATTATGTGGTAAATTTGGGTGGCTAGATGCAAGAAGGTGTTCGAAGGGAAAGAGGAACACCCGAGCTCCACTACTACTAAAGCCTTGACTCACCATCTCAGCTGGGGAGGATCTCTGGAGGTTCAGAGCATCTCTAGCTTGCACACCAAACCTTCCTGGAGCCCTCCTGATGGTCACCACCTAAAAATTAATGTGGACGCGGCGTTCTCCAAAGGGCAGGGGCGGCTGGCATCATCTTGACAGATAAAGCTGCCAATCCTCTTCTCTGCATGCAGTACCCAATTGAAGCTCACTCCCCTGAAATGGCAGAGGCTGTGGCGATGCTCCAAGCTATCAACTTGGCCACTGCTCAATCCCAGTCGGTGACTGTGGAGGGAGACGCCCTCAATGTGATCAAGTACATCAACGGGTCCTCCCCCCCTCCATGGAGAATTTCAGCTATCATCCAGGACTGCAAAAGTCGATTGACCCAGTCGCCCACCCAGGTTCAATTCATTCCCCGATCAGCCAATCGGCTTGCTCATGTTCTTGCGAGAGAGGCTCTTATCTCCAAAACTAGCAGGTCCTGGACCTTCCCTGCCATCCCAGCTTATATTGTGGATATTGTAAACTCTCTTCATCTGCTTTAATATTAGTATCCTTTCCTTTCAAAAAAAAAAAGAGGTTTTTTTTTCAAAAATTTTAGGCTCCAACACCCACCAGCCCCACTATCGAATGAACCCTGCAGAGCTAAAGAAGCAAGTTGAAGAGTTGTCGAGAGGCTCCGTAAGAGACATCATCAGCCCCTTCGCGGTTTCAACAGTATTGACGCCGAAGAAGGATGGCACAAGGTGCATATGTTGGCAGTCCTGCTATTAACAAAATCACTGTCAAGTACTGCTTCCCAATTTCCCGATTGGATGACATGCCAGATTTTATGGCTAGTGTCACCATCTTTTCCAAGATCGATTTGAAGAGTGCGTACCACCAGATTAGGATTCGACCCAGGGATAAATGGAAGACAATCTTTAAGACCAAGGATGGTCTTTATGAGTGGATGGCCATGCCTTTTGGTCTGTCCAATGCCCCGAGCACCTTCATGAGGGTCATGACTAAGGTGTTCCAACCTTTCGTGGGTAAGTTCCTAGTTGTCTACTTTGATGGCATCTTGATTTACAGTTGAAGCCAGGAGCTACACCTAGACCACCTTCGTCATGTCTTCATCACTTTAGAACTGAAAGGTTCAATGCCAATCCTAAGAAGTGCGTCTTCTGCACTGACAATGTCAGTTTCCTCACATTCGTAGTCTCTACTGAGGGAGTCTCAGAGGATCCTGAAAAGGTGAGAGCAATCAGAGAGTGGCCTTTGCCAGAAACATCAGGGATGTCCATAGCTTTCATGCGTTAGCCACTTTCTATTGTTGGTTCATTGAGGGATTCAGTGAGATCATGGCACCGATAATTTACTGCATGAAGAAGGGAGAGTTTGAGTGGACCGTTGCGGCCACTAGGGCCTTTAAGGAGATCAAGACCAAAATGGCTAAGGCTCATGCCATGTGTTTGCCTGATTTTTCTAAAGTTTTTTAGGTGGCTTGTGACGCTTCGGGGTTGGCCATTGGTGGAGTCCTCAATCAAGAAAATCATCTGATTGCCTACTTCAACGAGAAGCCGAATGACATCCGCCGGCGATACCACCTATGACAAAGAGCTCTATGCCATTATTCAGTCTTTGTGGCATTGGCGACACTACCTGTTGCCTCAAGAATTTGTCATTTACTCAGATCATGAGGCCTTGAAATACATCAACTCTCAAAAAAAACTAAACTCACAGCATGCCTGATGAGTTGAGTTCCTCCAGGAATACACATATGTCCTCAAACACAAGGCGGGTGTTGAAAACAAGGTAGCCGATGCGTTCAGTCAAAGGCTAAACATTCTCACAAATATAAGAGCAGAAGTGCTCATCTTTGTTCTGATGAAGGAAAACTATGAGGCGTGTCCCGACTTTGGGAATTTTTTATCATGCTTAAAGATGGACACAAGTGCAAGACTGCAGGATTCCTCATCCGGGATGGATTTCTGTTTAGGCGCAGCAAGTTGTGCATTCCCCGCATGTTTGTAAGAGAATTCATCATTTGGAAGTTGCACACTGGAGGCCTAGCTGGCCACTTTGGCCAAAAAAAGACCATTGAAGCTGTCGAACATCGATTTTATTGGCCCAGTTTGAAAAGGGATGTTGCCAAGACCATTGGGCAATGTCGCACGTATCAGTTGGCCAAGCAAGGGAAGCAAACTTCATTTTACATGCCCTCCTTGTTCCTAACTGCCCATGGCAAGACGTCAGCTTGGATTTTCCGTTGGACTTGCCTAAAACCCTGAAGAGGCATGACTCCATTCTGGTGGTTGTCGACCGATTCTCAAAGATGGCACATTTCATTCCTTGTTCCAAAACCTCTGATGCGTCTCGAGTGGTCACGCTCTCCTTTGACAATGTGGTCAAGCTCCAGGGGCTGCCTAAGACAATGGTTACTGACATGGATGTGAAGTTCACGAGCTACCTTTGAAAAACCCTGTGGCACAACTTGGGGACAAAATTGCAATTCTCTACTGCCTTTCACCCACAAACAAATGGGCAGATTGAGGTGGTTAACCGGAGTTTGGGAAATTTGCTTAAGTGTCTTGTTGGGGAGAACCTTCGAAATTAAGATTTGATCCTACCCACAACTGAATTTGCATACAACTCATTTGTCAACAGAACCACTGGTCCCAGTTCATTCGAGGTCATGCACGGGTTTAGACCTAGACAACCTATAGATCTCTTACCCATGTCTTCCATGCATCTAGAATGTCAGATTCAGCATATACATTAGTGCTACCTTCCGTGCTCACCTATATTTCTTGCTTTTTTTTCGTGCGAGGTGGAGTCTGCAGGATCCCTACTGAGCCTGTGAAATAAGGCTCAATCTCTGTGTGTTTTCACCGTGTTTTAGGTGGGGCCTGGTCTTTGGGTGGTGTGGCAGAGTTCTAGTGTAGTTCTATGGGCCAGGGTTAGTGCCAGTTGCCAATGTTGGGGGATGCCCTGGGTACTTGTACTTTTCTTTCAATTGGCTGTACTTATATTTGGACATGAGATGTACTAGACATTGTAGTAATTTAGTTATTTATTTAATTTTTATATTATTATTTGTTTAATTATTGTGCTATCTCTGCAGTTATTTTAGCTTCTTACGTACCCTCACACCATCCTTTATCCTTTCGAGTCTTCAGGCTCGTAGGAGGCGGGCCGAGATTTGAGTTACGTCGGTTCCATTCCGATACTCAGATCTTGGGTCGTCACAATTGGTATCAGAGCGAGGTTGTGAAGGTATATGAGAATCTGAAGTGACAGTAGTGGTCCAGAAGGTCCATGAATGTTCTGTACAGTCGGCGACTGGCTTAGGACCCGTGTGTTTTATTGATTTGTGATTGCTTTCCTTGATGCCAGGGGGTGAGTTATGGCGCCGAGGAGGAAGACTCATTCCCAGTAGGGAGAGTTTGGTGATGGTCCACAGGAGCAGAGTAGGGCTACGATTTCGGAGGATGCTGCTGGATGTGCACAAGTCCCAGGAGTAGAGGATTTCTTTCGAGGCATGTTTCAGTATGTTCTTCAGCAGTAGCAGGGAGGTGAAGCTGGCGAGGGTTCGGTGACTCAGGGAGGTCATGGTAGGGTACTAAAGGAGTTCTTGTAGTTCCAACTGCCTCCTTTCAGTGACAGCCAGATTCAGAGGTGGCCAAGGAGTGGCTAGGTGATTTGGAGAGGATCTTCAGTGCGATGGAGTGTGCCGAGGAGGAGAAGGTGGTATTGGCTACGCATCGATTGCAGGGATCAGCCCGGTCTTGGTGGACGTCAGAGTGGGAAGCAGCGTTCCAGTCTCGTCCCCTTTGGCAGATCGCGTGGCAGGAGTTCGTCACGGCTTTCGAGCGTGCTTTCTGTCCGTCTTTTATCAGGTGGCAGAGACTGTGCGAGTTATTGGAGTTGACCCAGGGTGACATGTCAGTGGTGCAGTATCGATCCGGATTTATCGAGTTAGGCCGTTTTGCATCTCACATCATGGCGGATGAGGAAGTGAAGACTGAGCAATTTGTTGGAGATTTGGGGCCAGGGTTGAGGCACCCTCTTCTCGCATCAGGTCCGGCTAACCAGGATGCAGCTTGCAAGGCAGCGGCGACGCTGGAGAGAGATTTGTAGAAGGTTCGAGGGCAGGGCAGGGCAGGGCAGTGCAGGCTCAGGCAGGTTTCAGTCAGCCGATGGATGTGTAGTAGCAGAGTACTGTCCAGCCCTCAGCGGGTGGTTCAGGCGTAGCTCAGTCTGTGGCTTCAGCACCAGAGTCGTCGTCCTTTGGTTCGAAGCTCAAGAAGCTGCTCAAAGAAGCTGATTTTGGTAGGAGGCGTCGGGGTTGCAAGGAGTCGGCGTAGCAGTCGGTGGGCAGTGTTCAGCAGCCTGTGTCTTTTCAGTGCCAGGGTTCGATGAGTGGTTCTCGGGGTGGGTGCCCGAGGTGCGGCGGTTCTCATCCAGGCAGGCAGTGTTTGACGCCCGTGGTTTGTTTCATATGTGACCAGTCAGGGCACATGGCACATGACTGTCCGCAGAGACCGCGTCAGTAACCTGAGTTGCAGCAGCAGTTTCAACCCCAGCAGATGTCATCACAGCCGCAGCAGTACCAACAGCAGGAGCAGTTTCCTCAGTTGACTCGGGCAGCTACTGTAGGGAGGCAGAGTGACCCACTTGACCAGAGCAGAGGCTGAGGCGTCGCAGTTGGTGGAAGGTACTCTTTCGATTTTAGGTTGTGCGGATCATGTTTTGTTCGATTCGGGTGCTTCACATTCGTTCATCTTGGAGGATTTTGCTAAGAGTGTGGAGGACCCGGTGGCTGAGATGTCCTGTGATATGGCGGTGGAGTTACCTATCGACGATTTCATACACACCCCGTATTACTTGGAGAAGGTACTAGTGTGGGCGGAAGGGCAGAACTTAACGACCAGGCTTTATGCGCTATCGCTTCAGGACTTTATGTTTGCTCACTGTTCCCAGAGTATGCTCCATGCACCCTCCAGGGCTGGGGGTTAGTGCCGCGGATGCTGGAATTTGCAGGCGCGGAGCCGGGAGTGACGTCCCTATAGCTGTGCAACATCTAGGGCCGGTTGACAATGGTTCCCCAAGACACGATAGGCACTATTCACTTCTGGACATTGGCTGCCCATTCGAGTCCCCTGGTGAACAACAAAAGGGAGTGTAAGGATGACCAAGTGGAGAAGTATGTACACCCCATCAGCCAAGAGAACATCGTCCGCCCACTGCTGGAACCAGAGCTCAGAGACTGGGTGTTGTCAATCCGCCCGAGCGTGCTGGTCTTTAGAAAGGGGGACACCGCATGGCTGGAGCCGTATTACTGCTTTCGCTTTGGACAGAATTTCGGATATGATCAGCATATCCCCGTTCATAGTGCACAGTTTGGCTTACCCGTGCGAAGCATTCGAGGAGGCCCTACTATTGAGAATGCCAGGACCTGGTGGGACCTCTTCCATCGGGCGGACGCCATAACTTTCAGGGTGCCAGCTCTGGGCCGCATTCCTCGGGTGGGCGCCGAGTATATAAAGTGGTGGAACGCTCGGATGGCCTTCTATCGGTCATGTAGGACCGACTACTGGGATGGAGCGGAAAGAAAATTCCTGAGCAAACAGCCGGTGCTGGTCCTTGACATCAACCCAGATCATCTCCTTCGGCTCAAGAACAAGAAGGATAAGGAGGTGGCAGTATATCTGGCTGCGCGTCGGGAGGCCCGAGAGATGAAGCCCGCACCACAGGTCAAGGTCCCTCCAGTGGTGAAGGATGAATACAAGAGGACCTTGAGGGACCTCTGCCGCATTGGGAGTGACCGCCTGGAGCTTATCAATTATCCACTCCCCATGGAGGAAGAAGGCACCCTTGCAAAGAGCTTGCATCTGGAGAGTGATCAAACCTGCCCGTATCGCACCTTCATAAGGAGGGAGGAGCGGAGGCCCGAGAACTACAAGGACACCACCTGGCTGTATGTCCTCCTCTGGGTGCATGGGTTGATGATCGAGGCTTGACCGGTGGTCATCTGAAGCAAGCGTCTACAAATCGCCTATTATTATGCAGATGGGTGGGGGATGGACCACTTTAGCCTTTTCTGCCATCTCACAGCTAAAAAGCATGAGGATTTAGCCATTCTTGCCGATCGTTGCCAGACGATCGGAGATGTATGCTGGCTGGTGCGGGAGGCAGCCCGCCAGGACAAAGAGCCATCGCTCGGCTATTGGCTGATAACCCTTCGGCTTTACGCTGGCCCCCACGGTACTTCATAATCTGTTCCTTGCCTACATTCTTCATTGCTATCCTTCTTGGGATATCAGATGCTAATTGGCTCTTTTGCTCTTCTTGTCTTCTTCTTTTTTTTTACAGACCACCCGGACAGCACTCGGACGGTGATGTATCGCAATCTTCTTCAGCAAGCAGAGAAATCGGGTTACTTCGAGGTGGTGCCTCTAGCCCCAACTACAACTCCCCTGCACCCGCCTGCAAAGTGGTCCAGGGCGAGATCGCCTATGAGGAAGGCCTTAGACGAGGCCAAGGCTGCCAGGCGACGGGAGGCCAAATGACGGAAGACGGAGGGTGCCTAAGCCGCGAAGACCATTCCCCAGACACCTCCGGTCCCATCGTTCGAGGAATTTGCAGCTGCCACGGTTGATCTGAGCCAGCCCGCAGGTGAGGTTCCTCTATCATGGATGTCTTCCAGAATTCGCCTCTACGGCAGCATAAAGACTTCATATCTGAGCATCTTTGTATTTCCTTCTCTCTTTTTTAGCTGCCGTGGAGGAGCCAGCCTATGTGCCACTCCCAGAAGCAGACGAGCCTGCGGTTGGGGCGGAGGCAGCTTCCACCCCAACTTCCCCGCCGAAGGTCATCGAGGAATCTCGAGTGGAGTCACCCATGGTGAATGTCACGCCCCGAGCACGGAAGATTACTCGAAAGTGGTGGGATGATGTCTATAACGATCATGTCAATCAGAGCATAGTGCATTCAACACATACAGACAGAGTGCGCAATATAGAAACAACCCAAATCTTTATTCATAACCATGTTTCTCTCAAATAGTATGAAGACTAAATGAGAAGAAAATTACAATCTCAAACTCAAGAAAAATAAAATGTACATAGTTGACTGGGAATAGTAAATAAATTAAAAAAAATCATTCCACCAAGTTGGCGCGCCCGGTGGGACCGAGTCTCCCTTCATCTCTTTGCCAAGAGTGGACTCCTCCCGGAGCTACCCCCAAGAATATTGATTGTTTGCCTCTTTATTTCAGGAAGCCATGACGTCATCAGGACTTGCTGATCTCACCTTCGGCCCTGCAGTCATTGCTGGCCATGCTGCACATGGGTACCTGGTAGCACCCACCGCATTTGGCTCCTTCCCACCTGTTGTTGGCTTCGCTAACCTTTTGGGGCTGGCCTTTGCGGACATGCTACAAGTGAAGTCCCCGAAGCTCGATGGAGAGAAGACTGTCAAGGAGGCTGAAGCTTTGGAGGCTCAACACTGTGCAGGCCCATTGAGGGGCCTAATTCAGGCCGCTAGTTGCATGGTGCACCATATTACTCACAGGGCTCGCCCTGTCAACACCAAGAACCCCGGAAGACGTCAACAGAGGATCTTCAGGAAGAATGCTGCCGCTACTGTTACTGGGTGTCTTTTCACGTCTGGTAAGTCTATCTTGATCAGGGGTGTCTGTATCTTCATAGATGGATGTGATGCTCAAGCAATCTCTGATCGGGTGGTCCCTGTGGTGCCAACCCGCAACTCCTTCCAGGCCCTTTTCGGGAGGAGGGCTGAGAAAGAAGAAGGTTGCCGAGGCCGGAAGGAGCTGGCCCCAAGGCCGAAGAAGTTTAAACAAGTCTAGGTCCCTAAAAGGATCCAACCTGTTCGCCGAGAGGCAACTGTTCACTACCACTCCAAGCCCATCGGGGTGGGGAAGAAGAATGAGAGGGGGCTGACCCTGAGAAAGGAAAAGATTATCTCGAATCCTCCACGCCACGCAAGTTTTAGGGCATGCGCCTGACAAGTTGATGTCCCCACAGTGGGGAGAAGATTTGAGCAGCCAGCCGAAAGATCCCGGCTTGCTTACATCCCTCCAGTAGGAGGTCGACAACTCTCCCTAGTTCTACACCAGGGGCTAGGGTGAGAAGAGATGACTAGCATGGTGAGAAACTATTTCAGGGGTGTGGGCAACCCCTCACTAGGCCAACAATGGCTGTTCCAAGTAGCCATGGCAAAAGAAGATGATCGTCCACTGATAACAGTTGAAGAAGAAGAAGAAAGAGGAATGATGTCATTGGTCGATGACAATGGATATGAAGACGGCTTGGGGTTTGAAGCCGAGGAAGTTGTCCCCTGGCAAAGGGAGATGAGAAGAGTTTCTGTGTTCGAGAGACTAACCTTCCCTGGTCATCCGAAAAGGAAGGTTCATAGATAGAGGAAATGCATGCGGGTTTTCACCTGCAACATGGCCGGAGTGGCCGATAAATAGGGAGGTTTGCCTGATGACCCTCAAGAGTTGGCTCGATTAGCCGAAAGGCCAAGGCTGAACACCAGAAGGGCTGAAGCCGCAAGGGAGATGTTGAAAACAGCAAAGGGAAAGCAGATATTGCTTGAAAAGGTCACTACCCTCACTGCAAACGTGGTGACGGCCGAAGAGGAGGAGGTGTTGCTAAACATCTTGTCTAAAGGAGCTTCAGGGGGGACGACAAAAGCCATCCCTAGCACGGTGACAACAGATCCGTCAGTGCTGATGCTAGTCCAAAGGTACCAGCAGGAGATAGAACTCCTAAAAAAGTAGCTGATGGAGAGGACAAAGCAAGCTTCGGCCTCTAAACAGTCAGAGATGCAAGCCGAATCTTTGCAGGGAGGCACCAACCCAAGCGACTTCCCACCGTTGGATACCTTGCCCCAGCCGGCAGAGCCCAGCATGGCAGCCACCCAGCAACGTCTTCCTCAGACGTTGATGCCACCAATTCTTCCATAAGTGCACTAGCCAACTCCATTGGTGCGGCCTCCTCTGCAGGCGACTACTCTGGTCACTCCTTACCTACAACCGACGGACTTCTACCTAGAATCTGTCGATCAGATTACTGTCAACAAGATGATGGTGGAAAGTATGATCGAGCTGAAGCTTGCTAAGCGCAGTGAAGGTGACTATGTCGCATTCGATGCCTATCGGGTGCCACACCCGCCACACCATGCAGCCAAGCTGCTCCCTCTTGGGATCAGCAAGCCGCCTGCCTCGGCCTGATGAAACCCTTTTTCAATAATTCCATTAGCTGCTCTTTTAATTCTTTCAGCTCAGCAGGGGACATTCTATGTAAGATCATGATGGCACTTGATGTCGATCCATCCGGGCTTCAAAATGTGGAGGGGGTAGATGATGTCCCCATCATTATATGAATAAGCAGAAAATAGAATTAACATTAAGCAAATTACATGGTCTACAATATAACAACAGTTCATAAAATAACAGTAGTCCACAACTAGTACAGTAAGGAAAGAAAGTACAACTAGACAGGGCATACCTCGGATCTGGTAACTGGCAACTAACCCTGGGTACTAGAACCACGTGGAGCCTCAGACGTGCTCCTCTGAAGCCTCGCCTCACCTGAAATGTGAAAAACAAAGGGAATGAGCCTCATAACGAAAGGCTCAGTAGGGATCACTCAGACCCCACCTCATAAAATGAGAAACTACAACATAAAGTAGCTAAAGGCAAGTATGACAGGAATAAGTAAATGAAAAAGTCTTGCTACGCCTGACACCAGTCTCACGATATGAAAATCGAGGCACACATCATGGTGAAAACCAAGAGTCGCTACCTGCCAAAGACAAGAGTACCTCCCACTAGAAGCACAGCCAGATGTGTCCCCTGACTACTTACATCGTGCCGCAGTGTCTCCCTACTCGCCCCAGGTGAAAACTGAGACACACACAAGTAACAGTCATAAGGGTCTAGTCGGGGTCATGCTCGTGAGCACGCGTCCGAAGTCCCCGACCACGTGTGCACACACTGACTGACTGCTCTACGTCAAGCCCTCTAGTTGGTTCTTCCTCCTAGCCCGGACTCAAGCCACCAAAGTAGGAGGCCCACGGCAACTAGCCTACAACCGTCTCTCTCGGGTAGCCTTGCCACCACTCCCTGGTCGGACCACACGCGTGTTGGAAGGCTATGACTAGTGGAGGGTTCACTGAAGGAGTAGGCTCTCTAACTACAGAAAATCGTGCCTGAATCGGACAAAGTACAAGGACCGCTCCTCGTAATGACACCGACTCACAGTGACACAAGCTGAGAACACACCACCTCCCGGGACCCCACGACACCCTCACACATGACCCCCATCTGATGCCCAACATCAGTTGGACCACAGGTCAACACTTGGATTGAGGTCCACTCACCTAGGATTTAAATCGGCAAGGATGGAACTCCGGTTGGACAAAATTCAGGTGGCGGTCCACTCTAGACCATCTCTGTCACAAATGGTCAAATGGTGGGCCATCTCAGGGAGAGAGACGGTCCTCACCGGACCTCATGAGCAAGATCGGTGGTTACCTACCATTCGCCGCTCACAAGAGATAAACAGTCTCCTTCAGACCATTTAAGACCCAAGCGGTCCACCTCTGGGCCGCTTCAGATGCTAAGTGGTCCCCCTTGGGGCCGCCAAGCCACCAAACTACACGAAAGGTCAAACAGTCACCTTGTAACCATTGGGGACTGAAACGATCTCCTTTGGGACCACCAGATGGGGTTAAACGGTCATCTCATGACTGCTAATCCCAAAGACTGTTCAATAGTCAAAACGTAATGGTCAGAAATACCTCGGGAGTCGCACTGGCTCCGCGAGGGAAACGGTCGACCGATTAGCTGTCGCACGGGGTAACGATCTGTCAGGTGACCGCATACCCTATCGACACTTCCTGGTAGACTAGCGATCTCTATGCGGGCTGCCTACCTTAGAAGCAGTTCCTATTAGGACCGTTTCTGCTCCGAAAAATTGAGAACGACAAAACACGACAAAATTCGCCATTCCATGCCCTGATCACCCCTGGGTGATGGGGAAATAAAGGGGAAACCCTTCCCCATGCCCCTAGCCATCCAATGGTGCCCTCAAACCATCAAATAATATGATAAAACTATAGATCCGGTGCTCGACCCCCAAAGCATGATTTTCCCTTCTCGGCATGAAAAAACCCTCTCTCGACCTCCCATCGGCCTAGAAATCGTAGACAAGGTAAGCAATGAGCTAAGGATCCGTCACCCTACCTCAAGGTCACTCGAAACGTGATGGATCACCGCCGATCCACGAAAAATTAATTTGAAACCCTCGAACTCCCCCAAGCTTCCACGAACCGCATGTCGTCGCGATCGCCTCACCGCCGCCGCCATCGTTGCCACGCAGTCACCTCACTGCCGTCTGCAGCCAGAGGGGGCACTGCCACGGTCGTCGCTGGAGGAAGAAGAGGGAGAGGGGGCCGATTCTCATGGGTGAGAGGAGAATCGGGAATCTGATTATCACGGCTCTCACAACGGAGACAAGCTCCGGGTTTCCTCTAGCATTCGTCGACCATGTGTCCGGCCTTGTCACAATGTTTACACACCACTTTAGAAGGTGTGGTGGTGAGGGAGTAAGGCTTGTTAATCTTCTGGACTTTCTTTTCCTAGGAAGACTCTCCTCCATTACTCGGCCTCTTTTTGTTAAAGCTGGGTTTGAAATTGTCGGAGCTAGTAACATGCTCCTTCTTGTCTTTCCCATGGATCCTATATGATAGTTCCGTGGCATCCTCCAGTAATTGGGCTCGTCGTACCATCTCCGAATAGGCTTATATGTCCATCGGGGCCAGTTGGGTGATATACTGGGGCCTGATCCCATTAAGAAACCATCTTGACTTCATCTTCTCGGTACTAACTAAATGCTTAACGTACCGGGACAACCTTGAGAATTACGCTTCATAGTTCGCCACTGATAACGATTGTTGCTTGAGGGCAACGAACTCGGTAGTTTTCTTCTCTTGAACTCTATCCAAGAAATATTTATTATTGAAGTGTTCAACAAATTCTTCCCAGATGACTTGGCCTTGGTCTATTGTAAGCTTCTACAGACTCCCACCAGTAGCAGGAGTCTCTTTCCAGCTAAAAAGTAGTTAATAAGACCTTCTCCTAGTCTGTGCATTGCATAACTTTAAATATATGTTCTGTCACACGGATCCAGTGCTCGGCGTCGTCTGGGTCAGTGGATCCCATGAACTTAGGAGGGTTCATGTTACGAAAACTTTAGTGGAGGTTTCCAGCTCCACGGTGTGCACCTCCTTGTGCAACTTGTTGGAGTGCTTGTGTAAGACCTTGGATGGTCCTCTACATATCGCGCCACTGAGCACGTTCTGTGGCCATTGACCTACAATTAAGTATGTAATTATATTTAAGGCTATTAGTTTCTAGATTAACTCAACCCTTCATTCTACCTAATCTCACCGGGTAAAGGTTCAAACCTATCCTTGGACTTGGGTTTCCTAGGAATTGAATATCCTAGGCTCTGATACCACAAAAACTGTCATGTCCCGAGTGCAGAAGGAATCCGGTATGCATGATGATTTTATATCAATCATTTCAATCAGAGTATAAGTGTATTCGACACATAGACAGAGTGTGCAAAAGTAGAGATAACCAAATCCTTTATTCATCATAAACTTCAAAGTAATTTTATTACATAATTTTCATGAACAAACTAAGAACACTCCTAACTCAATAAAAGAAATTTACAATGATTGAGTCAAGAAACTAGAAAAGATAGGACTAGATAACTGCATGGACAGTTGGAATGGTTCTACGCTCTTCACTCTTGTCCATCCCCATCCGACTGAGCTTCGTCATCAGAGTTACCTAAAAAATAGGAAAAAATACTAGGTGATCGAACACTCAGTAGGAATTATATCTCAAGTACAAGCTTGCTTAAAGTAATTACATGTTGTATAAATGCAAGTATAGCTATGCATGTTCGCATGAAAATGACAGTAGAGAGAGTAAGAGATAATAGAATGAACTAGCAAGCTTTCAAACATTCATGTAGAATGCACATATCTCAACAGGGCCAAACATGTAAACTTATCAAGTCATGTCATGAGAATTGGATATCATGTTATCAAGCAAGTAAATACCCGTTCCCGGTCACGCAAGTCATGTCACCTCAAGTCAAGTACATGTCAAGCACGAGTCATTGAATGTCAATCTAGCAAGTCCCGCACTTCAGTGCAATGCCACACCGTGATCAATATAGCCCTCATGGGCACAAGTACTTTCGGGTGCTCCTTCAAGGACCAGATCGGGCCCTATATATGCAAGCATTGAGTCATGTATATTTTGACATCCACTATAGTTATGGCCAATATAGAGTTCCAAATGAATGAACCTTGTAGGAATGTAAGGTAGATCTTTATGTAATAGAATTCAAGAATAGAACTTTAGGTAGGGACGTACTACGCTTGAAACTGACACACATTAGAAATCTGGGTAGAATTGGCGCCCTATTGGGTGCCCTTATTTACAGGATAAGTGCCCTTACAGATGGTCGCTTGTTCTGTGGACATGACAAGGCAGAAAGAATTGGTGTCTTCTTATAGGGCGCTTAATCCTTAATTGACGACAATGGAAGGTCGCCCATTTAATTTGCTCAAGGAAATCTTCAGATCATAGGGTATACTACCTATTCTTAGTCCAGTAGTTTTACAAGAACCTCTACTTTGATAAGGAACACCACGTCCTTCGGACTTTAAGTGAATGGAGAAAAAATTAAACTGTCCACCAAGTTTCTTCACCGAGCTCTACATATTCCCAGGGATGGACTTCTAGAGTCCGAGTATGACCTTGACCTGTCTGCAGCCTACACTCTTCTAACAGGGAAGCCCCGGGATCCTGAAGATGAAACCCAACTCTCTGTAAAGTCTTTTGATACCAATCGGTTTCCCCCTCTGCAGTGTCTTCTCCACCATATGTTCACTACCATGATCACCACACAAGGGGGTGGCAGGAGCAGACTTATAGAGACCCAAAGGTTTATCCTCTACTACATGTTCAACAATCACCAAATCTGTCTTCCTGAGATCATCCTGCAGCTTATGGAAGTTGCATTGGGAATAAAAGGAGCCTTCCATATGCTGCTCAATTAACTACAATATTTCAGAAAGCTGGGGTCTCTCTTGCTGATGAGGAGAAGAAAACCATTCCTTCTAGCAATGTGTACAGCATGAGATTTGTTGAAACTTATATGCATTTCAAAAAGCAAGGGGATCATGTTGTAAGGGATCTGCCTGGTCATCAGTCGACTCCTTCCGTAGCTGCAGCTTAGCCACCTCCACCAGTTCAGCCAGCTCAGCAGGAACAACCTGCACCAGAAGAACAGCATGCTCCAGAAGAACAACCTGCTCCAGCAGACCAGCCCGCTCAGTAGAAACAACCTGCTTTCGATGAGTCTTTTGACCACTATAAGGAGGAGGTCCACATGGATATGCAGGATGACCAGTAGCAACAAGCAATTCCACCAGGCACAGTGTTGGGGTTTGGTATTCCCTATCCTCTTTCTCCTGAACAGCCACCACAAATCTTCACTGGCAGAGATGCCCCTCCTGAATTCGATGCTGAGGCCTCTACTTCAAGAGGAACAACCTTTGGTGCTACTGATGGGTTGAGGGACATCCACCCTAGACTCATTCAATTTCTGACTGCCCAGTTCAGTCACATGAACTCCTCTTTTCTTAAGCTCAGCTTGCAAGTAGACCAGCTGGAAACTAGACAAATCCACTATGAGCAAGAACAGACCAGCCGATGGGAAAAGTTTGTCAAAGACAAATATCATAGTGACAAACGGTTGCAAGCCTTTCTGGAGTCTCTTATTGAGGTCAGTGACAGGGTAGGGAAATTACTGAGAAGACTAAGGGCAATTCATGCTGAAACTTTTGAGAAGACCAATCAAATGCTACAACATGCCTCTGCCATTCGTGAAGATCAGGGCCAACTCAACATCAAGTATGCCACATTGATCGACTCCTCCACCAACATTTTGGATCAAGTGGCTGTAGCAACTACCTCTATCAAAGACCATGTCGTCACTGAGACTGGTCGTACTATTGCTACCACAGTCAATACTACTAGCCCGCGGCACCTTGATGCCTTCACTCGAATGAAAGACAAGTTGTACTTCGACTCCAACAAGCTCATGTCTACTTCCAACAAGCTTACTACCCAAGTCCAGAAGGATACAGCTCTTATTATGGCAAACTCCACCAAGGTTCTTGACGCTTCATCCAAGCTTGTAGACCAGGTTCATGCAGATACAACTAAGATAGTGGAAAGCTCTTCCAAAGCTGATAACAAAATGGATGTTGTCTACAATAAACTTGAGATGGGGGGACTAAAATTCTGGAGCTCATCCGTCTCCATAAAGCTCAACTCCAACCCATGTTAGAAGACACTGGTGATGAGTACCATCCTCCTCTTACTGACGTTACTTCCTCTTATGTTCCTCCCAAGAAAGGCACACAATAGTAGGCACAAACAGAATACATTTGTGAGATGTTACATAACTGGTTAGAGGACATACATGGCAACATACAAACCCTCCATCGGTATGTGATAAAGAGGGATGAGCAGCTTACTCTAAAGGTAGACTCTCTCGCAGCAGTAGTCCAGCAATTGCAAGAACAGTTTCTTGCAGCAAAGATGGCCCAGTTTCCAGGTAGCACAAGCACGAAGCAGCCAGCTCATTCACCCCCTCCTTGCTGATGACAAAGGGGGAGAAGAACATAGTAGAGAAGCTTTAGAGAAGCTGCAGAGAAGCTACAGTCAGTCACATCATGCATCCATGGGCATCAATCACAGAAAAATAACGAATCGAACCCTAGTCACGGACATGATGCCAACAACCAGTAAGAACAAGGGGGGAGGGAGAGAACCACTGAGGGGGCTTTACGTTGAAGATGAGGTCCTTGTTGTCGGAGAACAGTGTCATCCTTGTTGGCCCATTTGTGCCTACAAAATAGAATCAAAATTGAATTAAATCAGGTAATTACACATTGTGATCTAAAATTAAAATTAAGTGTGATAAATGTATAGTGATGTATATTAAAGCTCATAAAAGTGTGTTATAATATTAATTATCATATAAAAGTACACACTTATCACTCATCGTGTCTGCTTCGCGTTGTGTTGGCTTCTGGTCTACCCTGTCGTGACCCAGTGGTCAACCTTCAATCTCGTGGATGTCCCGAACATCGTTAGTCCTGTGTTCATGTTTTTGGGTGCCCGAAGGTGCCGAGTTATCTTGATTAGCATGTCCGTGGGTCTTGGGGGTCCGGGTGACCCCGTGTGTGTCCTAAGCTTTCGTGTTTGCATTAGATCAAGTCACCGTGAGTCCGTATGAGTGCAGTGAGCCTTCCCCGCACGTTGTGGGTTTCTCCGAGAAGTGGTTTTCGAGTAGGGCCATGTATGTGGCCTTGGACTTCGAGTCCAGTCAACTAGCCTGGGGCTGGAGGGTTCCCATGTGTCCCTTGGATGAGGGCTTAACTCAGCGACTAGTGAGCTACCTTGGGAATCATGTCACCGTGGTTTCAGACCTAGAGATTAGGCTAGATTGACGGTGCCATGCCGTCACGTGTAGCGGTCCTGACCCGAGTCTTGTGACTCAAAGACCGTTGGATTATTAGGTCTAGTGGGCTATCTAGATTTGGGTGGCTCCGAGTCACCTGTTACTCCGTGTTACTCGCGATGGGTGTGTGCATAGTTTCCAATGTTCACATTTAGTGAGCCCCCACTAGTGGTAGCTTTCCTACGCACACGTGTGCGGATCCACTTGGGAGTGGTGAAGAGCGTGACCCGAGTGAGACGATTGTTAGGCTAGTTACCGTAGGGCCCCCACACGCTGTGGACGTCAAAAAATGATGGTGACGATCATACGGCACTCGCATCTACGTGTAAGCTGAAGATAGAAATGCCAAATAAACCTCATACCTCACCCGATCAGGACGAGAGCTCACTTGGTGGCCCGCCACCCGATAAGGAAGCCCCCAGGTGGAAGATATAGCTACAACTCTACAACCGCCCATGCTGAAAGCTGAATCAAAGAAAAGTCGACAACTCCGGCACAGTCTCAAAGCGCGCTGGAAGACATGCAAAGTTTTGGACCGAAGCTCAAAGTCGCGAATGGAACATTGCAGAGGCCATGCGTCGCAATTGGAACATTCCTGGGATGCCAACATTCATATAAGTGGCCATGGCTTTGAAAGGAATCCATTCGGCACTTAAAACAGAACGAAAAGGCCTTAAAACGGCACGACGAGGCCTTAAAACGGCGCGGTGAGGCCCTTAACCGGCGCGCCCCAAACCGGCACACCCCCCTTGTGTTGCATTGAAACGGCGCGCCCCTCCTTGCTTTGGTTATCCGGCGCGCTCTTGTTGAAGGGGCCATCCTCCTTCAAGCACTTACGGCGCCCACTTGATGGTACACTAATACGGCGCGCCCCTTGTTGTGGTTAAAACGGCGCCGCAACCAACCCATCCTGTCATCATGCCGGTCCCCTGTTTCCTGGGAATGGCATGGCGACGAACAAGTCTGAAGTGGTTAAAGCTTCCACTTCGATCCGGCGGGCAACCAAGTTTATGCTTTAAATAGAAACTCTCGAGCCCCGCTTCCCCAGGCGCCCATGTCGTCAGTCGACCGCCTATGCCCCTGCAGGTGATGGCGACAATGGCGTGGCGAATGTGGAAGCTCGACAGCAAATCAGCGCGACGTGGGCATTAATTCGGCGCGCTCACCTTCGGACAAAGGAATTCAGGTGCCTCACCTGCATATATAAGAAGCATTTGTCAAGAAGAGAAAGGGGGGCTCTCTGGTGCGCAAGAAGAGGAGAAAAGAAAGGGCCCTCTAAGTGCAGTGAGAAGAAGAAGAAGAAAAAAGAGAAGGAAAGCTCCGTCCATTCACGCCGGCAAGGTGAAGAGAAAAGAGAGAGTGTGTGAGAGAGGGAAGGTGAGTCCGGAGGGGGGAGGAGCTTGTGCTCGCCTCCTCGTCTCTACTGGACAAAGTGAAGGATAGAACTTTTGGAGGGAAATTTCTTATCCTTGGCATACAAACCCATGCAAGGATGGTGCATCAAGTGGGTTGCCTCAAGAGTATAAAAGAAAGTGCAGAGAGGCACAAGAAAGTAGCTGCAGCGATTAAGAAGAGTGTACCCGTGGAGAAAAAGAAGCCAGCAGTTGTGCAACAAGTGTGGAAGAAGAAGAAGAAGAAGAAGAGAAAAGAGCACAAGGCAAGCAAGCTGGCAGAGAAGAAGCTAATCAGGGAAGAAATACATTTTCTTCCTGGTGCCCCGGGCGTGCCTGCAACGGAGCTCTGAACCGCAAAGGTGACAGCATCCTCAGTCACCGTTGAAAGCTGAAAAGATTGACCACTGCTTCTCTTGGGTTCATGGTGAAGACTCGAGAAGAAGAAGAAGGAGACCATCCGGGCGTCATTCAGCTTTCCCCTAGACAGGAGTTCTTTTCTCTCACAGACCTCTATAGTCAAGCTATGTCTGGTTTATCTTTTTCCAATCTTTTCTTTTTCTCAAAATATCTCCCATTTGGTCCCTACCTGCGAGTAGGAAGATGGACAGTGAGCTCACTGGTCTGTGGTGGTTGGGCTACGTACCCTCAAGTTGTGTGGCAGCGGTTTGGAGAGAGATTGTCTCTCGGGTGGAAGCTGTGAATCAGCGGTAGTGCATTTGCACTAGTGAAGCCACACTAGGTTGTGTGAGGGGTGGACGTAGGTCTCAAGGCAGAGACCGAACCACCTTAAATCTTGTCTCTTTGTGGTGTGTGTTTCTCCCTTTCTTTAGCGCTAGATGCTTGTGTAGGGTCGCTCTTAATCATCATTTGCTCATCTTGCTCACCAACTTGTGTCTATTCATGCGTTACAACTCCTTAGTTTTTATCTTATTGTTATTTTCACAAAAGGGGGGCTGATCTATTCACCCCTCCCCTCTAGATCTGCCTATCCCTATACATCAGACCCCTCCAAAGTAGAACATGAACTGGCCATCTCCCCCTCAGCAACTCTAATCAAACAACCCCAGCGGTGCATGCGCCACTCAGCCGAGGTCGACAAAATGGCAGAGGTCAACTTCATCGAGCCATGCATCTATCCGATCTGGCTCGCCAACATCGTCCTAGTTAAAAAGAAAAATGGTCAAGTCCACATCTACGTCGACTTCTAGGACCTCAATAAAGCTTGTCTAAAGGATGACTTCCCGGTCTCGATCACAGAAACGATGGTTGACATGACCACTAGACATGAAGCCTTGTCTTTCATGGATGGATCATCTAGCTACAACCAGATCTAGATGTCCCTCAAAGACAAGAGCCATACTGCCCTTAGGTCCCCTAAAGGGATCTTCAACTACAAGTGCATGCCCTTCAGTTTGAAGAATGTCGGTGCTACATACCAGAGGGCCATGACCAAAATCTTTGACGAAATGCTGCACAACGTCATCAAATGCTACACCGATGACTTTGTCATCAAGACTAGGTGACAGGAAGACCATCTACGCGATTTACGCCAGGTCTTCAAGCATCTCTTACAATATGGGCTCAAAATGAACCCTATGAAGTGCACCTTCGGCATATCCAGTGGCAAGTTTCTCGACTTTATCATCCGATACTGAGGGATCAAGGTGGACCCCAACAAGATCAAAGAAATCCATGAGCTCCCACCACCCAGTAACCTCACTGAGCTTAGATTATTCTAGGGTAGGTTGACCTACATTCGAAGGTTCATCTCCAACCTCTCCGGTGGATGTGCGCCTTTTAGTAAGCTGATGAAGAGAGACGCCCCCTTCATATGGGACTCGGAATGCCAGGCGAATTTTGAGCAGATCAAGGAGTACCTCCTCACTCCTCCAATCCTAGGGCACTGGTCAAGGGTAAACTCCTCATACTCTACATTGCCGCCATGGACCCCACGTTGGGGGCTCTGTTGGCGCAAACCAATGAAGAAGGTAAAGAGTAGCCGCTCTACTACCTCAGTCAAAAATTGATCGGTGTTGAGTATCGCTACTCCCCGATGGAGAAAGTCTGCTTGGCATTGGTATTCGTCGTCAAGAAGTTGCGGCACTACCTCCTTTCCTATCGGGTCGAGCTCATGTCCAAGCACGACCCCCTCAAGTTTCCACTCAGGCAGCCTGTACTCTCAGGTCGATTAGGGAAATGGGCTCTCCTATTAATGGAGTATGATATTACCTACGTCCCTAGAAAAGTAATCAAGCGATAGGGTATGGCTAAATTCTTGACAGTCCATCCAGTACCGGACGATTCACCCTTCAACGCAGAACTCCCAGACGAGGAGTCTCTTACTTTTAAACCAGAGCAACTGGTCAAACGGAGCAGAGATGTCTTGCATTACTAGCAGCAAGACATCCTCGTAATCAATTTACCTTGTTGGGAGCTATACTTCGATGGTGCTTTCCGAGGCACTACTCGGAGCAACCTCAGCTCAGGCGTCATGGCAGGCATAGGAATTATCTTCCTGACCCCTCAGGGTGGAGTTTTGTACAACTCATGTACCCTCATGAAAGCTATGACCAACAATGAAGCCGAATATGAAGCTCTAGTCATCAGGCTCCAACTGGCAATCGACATGGGCGTCAAATGCCTCAAAGTCTACATGGATTCTCAACTAATAGTCTGACAGGTCCTTGGTATCTATGATGTGCAAAAGTTAGAGTTCACTCCATACCATGCCCCCATCGCCCGACTGACTTAGAAGTTCTATTTCTTCGAAATAGACCATGTTCCCAAGAGTAGCAACGCCTAGGCCGATGCCCTAGAAAAACTGGCAGTGGCCATTAAACTACCACCCGAGGGTGAAGTTGATATCACAGTCAAACACAAAAGACTGATGCTGGGCTCACTCGAAGGCCACCTTGGTCTCACAGTCTACGAGGTCCAAGACCTCGACTAAGACATTCCACCAGAAGAAGAAGATTGGTGTAAGCCCATCATCAAGTTCAAGAAGGGGTGGCTCCCTACTGACCGGGCTCAGAGAGTCCAATAACTTCGCCGAGCAACACCATATGAGTTGATCGGTGACTCCCTGTACCGACTCATCCATGGGAAGGACAAGTCCGTTCTCCTGAGGTCCGTCTCCTCAGTTGAAGCTCGAGCTATTGTGCGCGTGGTTCATTCCGGGTTGTGCGGTGTGCATCAAGTCGGAGATAGAATGAAGCACAACATCAAGCTCAAAGGCTTCTATTGGCCCACCATGTACGCGGACTGTGTCCAGTATGCTCATACATGCCATCAATGCCAAGCCTTTGGCCCAGTACCTAGGAGGCCTCCTAACCTACTGCGTCCCGTGGCCCCTACCTGGCCATTCGCCGAGTGGGGTATGGACATCGCGGGGCCTTTCCCGCCATCTTTCAAAGGCAACAAGTACATTCTGGCCGCCACTGACTATTTCTCTCGTTGGGCGGAGGCCCTTCCTCTACGGGAAGTCACCGGTGAGGTGGTTGCTAGGTTCATCTGACACAACATCATCTACCGATTCGGCACTCCCAGTAGCATAGTTTTCGACAATGGGACGCCATTCAAGAACAAGGCCATATACCAATTGGCAGCCAAGTTCCATATCGACTGGAGGACTTCTTCGGTCTACAAACCACAAGCCAACGGTTTGGCCGAGGCCTTCAACAAGACTGTCTACAAGCTCTTGGCTAAAATTGTTAGCCATCGAAAACGTGACTGGGGTGAAAAGATCTCCGAGATGTTATGGGCCTACCGGACGGTCTACAAAACCCCCACGGGATGCTCGCCATTCTCCCTCGTCTACCGAGCGGAAGCCATCATCCCTATCGAAATCCAGTTAGCATCCTACCGCATAGCGGTGCACACTGGCTTGGCCGGCCTTGACAAAAATGAATACCAGAGAAGGATGGAAGAGCTTGCTGATCTGGAAGGCAAACGGCTCGAAGCTTACAAACACCTGCAGATGTACCAGGCCCGCATAGCGCGAGCCTATGACAAGCTCGTCAAGCAACGAGCCTTCAACCAAGGTGACCTCGTCATGATCAAGGAAAGAGAAGTCATGGCAGGGCATTCCAGTGGCAAGTTTCAGTCGAATTGGCGAGGCCTATACATCATTTGCGACGCCTATGAGGGTGGGGCCTACACGGTCAGGGACCATAAGGGCCACAAACCTTTCCTGCCTCTCAAAGGCAAGCACATAGAGCTGTACCATGCGCCAGAACACGAGTTCACACGCCATACTGACTAAGGCGTATGCTCCCAGTCCCAGCCAGCGAAACTGGTCTTCTCTCCCAGAAGACCGACCCAATCACCCTTTCCGGTCTTACTCTCCAGTCAAGCCCTGGGGCCAGCTGAGCCCCTCCCAGAGTCATCGTCAGACATTCTCAGAAGCCAGTCTCCTGCCTTCGTCCTCGCAATGACAAGAGCAGGGGCATCACTGCACCAATCACAGCCTAGCCGTCGGGCTCCCAGGTAAGCAAAAAAAAAAATGGGGTTAAAAATAGAGATGTCCCGGCGGACCCAGTCCTCCCTCTCCATGAGGAGGCAGCTGGGGGCAGAAAGGCCAATAACCCAGCTGAGGTGAAATCCCAAAAGGGACATCTCAGGCAAAATTGGGAAACCCCTCGACGTGAAAACCCATAAGGGCGCGTCAAAAAAAGCTAGAGGGGGTAGGCTCCAGTGAAAACCCAAAAGGGCGCTGGAGCCGATAATGGCAACAGTTCTTTTCCCCCACCAGCCAAGGTGGTTTTCACCTACCTTCCAATAGGCCGCGGGACATTCTCACGCTGATCACCGATCAATCCACGTCTCCAAACTAGTGGCCCTTCCCAGTCATCCCTTACATTACCTTCGCCAGTTTCCAGCTAGTTATGCAATTCCTATATGCTTCCTATATGTGGTATATGCTGATGTTTGGTAAAATGCAATGCAGGTGTGGGCCTCGTGAGACTGGGTGGGCTAGGGAGAGGCGAGGAGACCCACGCCGAGTTGCTACCCATCGCCAGGAGGTGGACAGCCCCGCGAGAGACTGGAGGCCTTTGGAGATAGGTCGGAGGGATTCAGGATGACCTGGACGCCCTACCCTACATTTCGGTGAGACTCTAAACTCAGACTCTTTATTTAAATGTAATCTATATGCTTTTGATGTTGATGTGGCTTTTCTATTTGACAGGTTCGGTGGACACCCTATGAGGGTGAGGGTCATGAGGGACAGCCCTGGGTAGTGGGGGCCCTCGCCTTTTAAAGGTGCGATGTGTGGCTTCATTGCATGAATGCAGTGGAGCCACTCCACTTCAGGCTGGTGATCAGGATGATCGGCGTCCTCCAGCCAACGGTCGAGTTCCCGACACCCGAGAAGCTGGGGGGGCACGTCGGGCGACACCCTCGAGGCCTGGCGATGGTTGTGGAATGGACAGCGTGAGTTGTAGGGCAGATCACAGATTGGATGGCACTCGGGCGGGTCATGTCCACCCGAGTAGAGAGCCAAGAGGCGTACTACACAGCGTACGCCGAGCACTCCCGGGACCAGGTGTTCTGGGGTGCCCGCCGACCGATATGACTTCTAACCCTAGCACTCTTTAATTATGCTTATGCTTTCTCTATGATTGTGCACTGACTCTTGGACTTCCTAAATGCAGATCGACCCACAGGGTAGGATCGCAGAGCTATAGGGTCTCCTCTATTCGAGCATCCGAGAGTGGGACGAGGCTCGACAGGCCCTGGCCCTACTGGTGAGTTTCCTTAACCCTTAAACTTAATTATGCATTTGATTATGATGATGTTTATGAAATGACTGACCCTGGAGTTCCTAAATGCAGCGAGCCAAGGGGGCCCAGTGACAGGGGATGGATGCTCCTTCCACTTCAAAGACTCTCGCGGATCGGACCGAGCGGGATGTAGAGTTCGCTCGGATGGTGACCCGGGCCAAGGCAGCCGAGGCGACGCTCTTCGAGAGGGTGAGTTCACTACACTTTCCCTGTTGATTATGCTTATGAAAATGTAATTGACTAATAGTGATGCATGTATGCAGATGACAGCGTTGACAGCTGTGCTGCGTGAGAGCACCCAGCTGAGGGAGGAGCTCATAGCGGCGCGGGATGAGGCTGCCCATCTTCGAGAGGAGATGGCACGTAGCTGACCGGCAGACGCGGTTGAGACGACGCTCCTCCATGCAGAGCTAGAGAGACTCTGGGCCAGAGCTGGAGAGGTGGAGCGCTACCGGGTCGAGGTAGAGCGAGCTTGGCTTTAGGTGGCAAAGCTGGAGGGGGCAGTGGAGACCTTCAGAGAGATGAGCCGGGAGTGGAGCAGAGCGGCCCGGAGTGACAGCACTCATGGCACCCACGGTTCATTCCGCAGCTACTTCAAGACTTCCTCCGGTCACTGAAGGAATGAGGAGGATGAGCGACACCGACGACGCCAGCGAGAGGAGGAGACCAGTTCTACAATGGCCCGCCATCGAAGAGACAGGAGGGAGGGGGAGATAGTGACAGGCTGGAGGGAGCGGCCTTATGTACTCAGACATGACTTTTGTACATGATGATATGATTATGATAGGATATGTTCTTTTTGTTGATTTTCTTTGTGGAAATGAATGTGTGAATGAATGTGCGAATGTGTGGATGAGCGCTGACTTTACTAACAATGGACCCTAGAGAGGCACGGGAGAGTGAGGGAGAGAGACGAGACGCCTTAGAGTGGAAAGGATGCAAAAAGACCACAATAAGTGTGGCTGGGAGTTGAACGGTCGTTTTAGTGGCCGCCCCATTCCCTACACGGTCCATGATGGACCGCTGAAGGTGATTTGGCCAGAACCAAGAGAGAAAACTGAACGGTCTAGGATGCTCCGTTCAAAGGACAGGAACGATTTAGCATAGATCGTGTGACTCTAGAGCGGCCCCCAGTTTGCTATTCGTACTGCCAGTAGGTGAACTAAATGAACGGTCTAAATGGGGCCGTGTAATCTAGAAAATTGCCCAACATAGACTGTTTAAAAGGAATGGATGCCATGAATGCCGATCGTGATGATATTTCTTTTTTTGGGGGGGTTTAAAGGACTGCTGTCTTATTTGAGCATTAGGGTCACCCAGTGGACCGACGACGTCAAAGGCCCACATGGAGGCGCCCCCACTCCAGCATCCCACGCCCTCCAGACTCCAGCAGCAACGTCCTTCATTGCTCCCCTCACTGACCCACTCCCAGGTTCATCCACGGTGGTCCCAGGATCCCACAGCATCGCCCCCATCCTTGGAGTTGAAGCTTTCTCTATTCTACTGCCTGCAGACCTGTGGCAGAATCTGAAGCCCCATTTTAAGAAGTTACACCATCGTCCAGGGCATGAATCAGCATAAATCCTCTTCTGTGGGTTTGTTCTACTCCAAGTCTACTTCGCTCCAGAAGTGGTCTTGCATCGTTTTGACCTCAGCACAGGTAGTGGCATCCATTTTCATACGACTGCACAAGGGCCATGCGAATCTGTTCGCCCAGAACGTGAAGCGTGTTTGCAGAATGTGCCACGCTTTCCCCGGTGATCTTCTGGATGATCTGTTTCTCTGAGGCATCCCTATTGATGTCACGAGACCATCCCAAGTGGTTTGGTCACGTTATGATTTTCGAGCCAGTCATACAGTCCCGCGCATCTCAGCCCTACCTGAGTGCTCACCCAGAATCAAGAGCCTCACCACAGTGACAACCACACCTCACTCGGTGATCAGATGGTTCTCATATTTTGATGGTACGTAGAGATTCCTGTCAGGCATCTTTCCTCGCTAGTCTCACTTCGTTCTGAGTCCTGTGGAGAATGCACCATCCTATGCATGCCGACTACGCAGACCTATCTTGTGAGACAGATTCGCGCAGGTTGTCTTCCATGACCTTCCCCGCCCTCTTGAGACCCCATAACTACACCAAACTTTCAGGAGCACCTCTGCACTTCACAAGCTTCATCTGGGCGCAAGCGGCATCCTTTTCAGATCCCCGTGTGCAGCGTACCATTTGGATCAACTCGGTTCTATCCAGCAGAACTATGCACAGGGAGCTGTTCACAGTCCCCTTCCTCGGGCTCCTCCCTCCGGTGTGAGGGTAGTTCTGTATTACTTATTCTCCTTCCCCACGATCCCCTCCCTGCATGGAGCATAGTGCCTTAAGTCTGTACTCACAAGTTTGCGCCAAACACCGCCAGTGACATTTCCATGTGTGTGCCTATCCTTCATCAAATTTGGTATCTGAGCAAGTTCACTGACTTGTTCTAGCCAAGTTGGGTCCTAGGCCGTGTGTGACTATGCCCTCAATGCTTGATGAATCCCACCTCATTTGCCATTGTCATGGCCAAGTTTGGGGAGATATCTGCACCATTGGACTCCCTCGAGGGCCGCATCGATCAAAGAATAGCCCGCGTAGATCGACTATTTTCTCACCGGAAGCCTATGTACCCCAGCTGGTCTCCCCAACCGGAGGTCCACAATGTGCCACCTTACACTACCCATCAGCCTCCCCGACCGACATGTGTTCCCCTTCCACCCGCAACTCCCCCTCCAATGGAGCTAGGAGTCGTGGTGGTTGAGTCGCTACTGGAAGAAGAGCCTAAACCGGAGGAGATCTATGATCCGGACCCGGAGTTGATTGCCCGGTACGACGAGCAAGAGCTCAAGATGGCGGATTCGGCTCCGACCCTCATCGACCAAGATCCAGCTATCAATACACAAGAACTGGCCACCCAAGAGCACGACAGCCCCAAGGCCGACCTGGTGGCCGTGGCAGTTCCATCGGTCCATCTCGACGCCCTTCACCGACTGTCGCCCCATGTTGATCCCGTGTGGCCCAAATTTTGCATGGCATATGAGAAGCGTCACCCTGACATCTGCTACATGATCATTTTCCCCGAACCTTGGTCATATCCTCCGACGGTCATCACGATTGTGCTACCCCACTTTAAGATTCGAGGATGAATCTTTTCTAACTGGGGGGGTATGATGAGGACATCAAAGTGGGGACTCGGCGGCCCAAACCTTTTGGGTGGAGAGGTCACTCCCGTCCCATGGCCCATTAGGCCGGGCCCGTCTAATTTTTGGGCTTTTCTCTTTTTATTATGATATAATTTCCCCTTTATTAGTATTTAGTTCTTAATGGGTCAGCTAATTAGGCCCAAAAGGCTACATTAGCTAGTGGGTCTAGTGAGGGGTCACTGGTTGCTTATTGTCACCCGAGGATAGCGGGGTCTTTTTCCATTTGTTCTTTAACAAATTCAAATAAATGTCTACCCAAGGCCTAAAAATCTACAAAAATAGCGGAAACGATCCTGGCGAAGAGTACAATGCGACTGCAGTGACCACGAGTCGAGGAACTAAAAAATAAGTGGGTTAAAGTATTCTCAACTTGGGAGCTACAAAAGTAGTCTGAAACTCTTCTAAAAGGATTCAAAAATTCAATAAAGATGTAGCAGGACCCAATAAAGATCTGCCAAAGATCAAGGGTATTACATTCCTCGTGTGCCATGAGGTCCATGCGAGACGTGTTTCATATTTTTGGCAGCATGGTTGTCTATGAGAAGAGGATGCCCACCCCCTGATGTGTAAGGGTGCTATGGCATTATACTGAAAGGATAAGTGCTAGTGGGCGGTGCTTGCGAGAATTGAAGGTTGGCGAAGTGATTCTCAATGTGTTGGGGATCAGAGTCTGCGGAGTTGCATAGGATAGCCAGATTAAGAGAGAGAATCTATGCTCTGGGTTTTAGGTAGTGGAGTTTTCCTCACCAATTTTTTGGAGTTAGCCAGCTAAGTTGAGGATTGTCGAGATGGCTGATCCAAAGTCACTAGGATGGCTGTGCGCGTGGATCAGAGTGCGCAGTAAAAGCCTAGTGGGCCCATAACCCGCAGGTCTAAGATCATAGCATTGGTCGCTACGGGCGGATTCCTGAGGATGTGTAGAGTATCAGAGGATTGATTCCTTGGTGTAAGATTATCTCGGGCTATGAGAGCCTTGTTGAATGCCGTGTCGATGCTGAGGCATTATGGTTCGTGACACTAGTAGGATGGAGAGTTGGAAAAATATGATGGCAGGTTGCTGCATGAGTACCCTGTTCATGCGCTGAAAGCTATGTCAGGTGTAGTGTTAGACCTGGATAAGGTTGCTAAGGAAGTCGTCTGACGGAGATCGAGGCAAGTTTGGAATCGATGAGCTTGGCACTCGATTCGTTTTGGAAGTTGTGTCCTCGGATGAGATCATGGTTCCCGAGAAGTGATCTCTGAGAGATTATGGGTCCCAGTTGATAGCTACGAGCAGCTGGTAAGCCTAGATGAGTGGTCGACCATGGCAAGGTCTGTATTGTCAGGGGATCCGTGTGCATTGGTCATGGCGTCATCGACCAGGCTGTTGTGGTGGTGGATGCCACTTCTCTGTTCTGGAGATGTGTGCCGTGAATTGCTCAGGTTGTGCCCTGTGGCTCTGTGGCAAGAGTGGAGCCGAGGATTGGTAGGCGTCCATTTGGATTAATTGTGATGAAGCTATGATGAGTCTATGCAATAGACGATGGCTGTGTGTGGAGGTCCCTAGAGGGACGTTGTCCTTGGATGGTGATCCTTGGTCTGTGACTCGCATGGGAGGATTTCCCTATAAGCCCGAGTCTAGAGATGTGTGAACCGAGGATTACAAAATCCTATCGTTTGGTTTTGCCATGCTCCCCTGAGAGGGTAGAGTTGGCGTGAGGATCAGAATTGGATGCAGTACCCAAGTGAGGAGCGGCTCGAGATGTAGCGATGGTCTGTGTGTGAATCAACGGATGGCCTACCGAGATTTGAATTTATGTTTATCGGATCTGGCGTAGGGCCAAGAAAGAAGGAAGAAGCTGAGTAAGTCAAGGTTTCCCATTGACGAATAGATCGTGACCGGTGAATGGCCTTTCATAAACAGAAGATGCTGGTTGTAGCTCAAGAATGGTGAGAGCCGTGCGCCAGTGAGGCCTTGGGTGGCCGATCATGAGCTGTGTCTCATACCGGATTGGATCTGGGATTTGTTGGAAGTTTATGCTCTGGCAAGATTTGGTTTAGTGTTGTTATGGTGTTCAACTTGCCAAGTGTGAGATTGTTATGGCATGGCGTCGACAGATTTGTGGCAATCGCTTAAGATGGCTGTGTGAGCTGGTGGAGGCTCAGTGATGGTTGTCCCTAGTGCAGGGCATGAGACTAGTCAGCTGGTGGCGAAGCTGATGTTTAATTGGTCCACCGAGTTTGAGATTTCATCGGTGGTTATTTCTTTGATGAGGATTGCATCTCCTCGGTGAGCGATATGGTGTCAGCGATGCCATGATTGGTTTTCACGTGACTGAGGTGATGCCAGACTTGTGTCCCTTTTGTATTATGCATGCTCTAATGATTGATATGTGATGTATGTGAGCGAGGCGGGTTGTTCATGATCATGAATTTATTATTTATTATTTAAGGATCCGAAGATCCGATATCCATAGATCTGAATACGCGGATACCCAATCTGAAATCCTGGGATGTTACAACCGACCATGGTTGGACCGTCGTGGCCTCTTGTGCCACCCTCGCTGCCATTGCCAACCATGCTGCCACCATCCTCGGGTGCAGGCCCATTTGCCCCATCCCCCCTGTGCCAGTGCGTGAAGTCAGTGTGTCGCTACTCACCACCCCTACCAGCTTACCTCCACCAGAGGAGACTCAGGGAAGCTCGAGCCCCGACGTCTTGGCCTTCGACATGATGAAGGGGTTGTTGGGGCTAGGGGACCTGCCAGTGAGCCTTTCCCCCAACACTGATGAGGGTCTCACGTGACTGGTGGTGAAGAACCTGGTGTCCGTGAGTCTAGTTCTTAGCTTGTGGGGTGCCCACTTTTAAGAGGTTAAGCAACAGTTATGCTCCAACCGGAATAATGAGCAGGGTCCAGATGCTTGAGGAGTGAGTTGGCTTCCACACCCTCCTAGAGTCCTAGGGGAACTCCCCGATGGTGGTCGAGTGGGAGCAGAACACTTCACAGGAGTAGCTTCAGATGTCTGAGGCCGCCTGGTGACAAATGAAGGTGCAAGTGGAGGAGGCGGAGGCAAAAACGGCTAAGTTGGAAGCTGCCGTCACAGCGGTGAAAGTGAAGGTGGTGTCGATGGCAGAGGAGGCGCTCGAGTGTTTCTAGGCATCCACAGAGTATGGGGACGAGCTGAATGTTACAGTCGTCTTCATCTACGGGATGGGTAAAGATGTCGGTTATCGAGACGGGTGAGTTGCAGCCCTGAAAGGTGTTGCCCAGGCCACCAATGCTCTGGCACCCGAGCTCTAGCCCCCATCCTCCTTGTATGAGAACAAGGATGACCGATGGAGGTGGCCCAAAAAGCAGAGGCTGGATGAGCTGGGGAACTGCTGGAGGGGGTCAAAGACCTGATTAGCTTGGTAGATAGCCCCCAGCCATCCGGAGTTATAGCTATGGAAACCAACATTGAGCAAGGTGCCGCCACCGAGTAGGATGCCGCCAAGGGGAGCACGTCAGCTGCTTGAAGCTTTTTTTCTTTTTCTTTTTCTTTTGTAATATCGTTGGGTGGCCCCCCAAAAGGCATGGCACTTTTTGTAATTTCAAATCTTTCTAGAATAGAAAGACTGCATATCCTTTCCATTTCTTGGCAATAGGCCGTACAAGGGAGGCCTTCCACACCAATAAGGAGTGGTTGACACTAGCACCCCCAAAACCCAAACATGGAGGAGTTGTGGGAATCAATGTTACACAGCATCCCCGCCTACTCTCTCACTCTCTCACAAATAAAAGCCACCACTCTATCCACTGCTGAAGCTTCTCCTCTGAAGGACCTCTTGTTTCTCTCTCCCCATAAATCCCACAAAGTCGCATGTAGAATCAGCCACCAAATCACCTTGTCCCCTTTCAGATTCCACCTTCTATGCCAATGACCAATCAAGTGCTGGACACCCCCTTGGAGGTCAATAATGCTATGGACCCGCCTAGTGACCTTGTGCCAAACCTCCTGTGAGGAAGAGCAATGGACAATAGGTGATCAAGAGTCTCATCCTCCTTCCCGCATGGTTGGCACACCATGGGAATATCATGTAGGAAGGGGGCAAGCCTGCCACAGGTTGGTAGCCTACCATGGGAAATTCTCCAAGTGAGAAGCTTCACTTTTTGAGGACTTTTAGGGGCCCAAACCTGTGTACAAAGGCCATGGCGAGTAACCCCATCAGATATCATGGAGTAGATCGACCGCACAGAGAAGCAACCCTCTCTATTCTACGTCCACAACCAATGATCTTCCATATCTACCACTAGCCTCAATGCAAGCAGGGAGGAAAGCAGTCTCTGTAGTTGGTCCATTTCCTTTCGCCACAAGTTCCTTTTGAAAACCTGTGCTCACCTGCCTCATGACAACTGAAAGTCAAAGACCTGTGAGACGAGCCTAAGGTGCTACGGCAACTGCGAAGAGTCTCGGGAAGGACTCTTCTAAAGTGAAGTCACTACACCATATGTCTGTCCAAAAGCGGCACTTGTCCCCTGTTTAACACGGAATTATTAATTTTTAGAAGAAAAAAGAGGGAGGAAATGTTCATTTGTTGAACATGAATGCACATTTATAAGCTATTTAAGTAGAAATCTAGACTATTGTATATATTTTACCACTGTGTTATTTTAAATTACTTCCGTAATAATATTAATTTTACTATGATAATTAATATTACGTGCTTGTAATTCCAATTCGTTATGCATCTCCTCGACAAACTCCCCCGACCCTTACGGGGCCTCATCAGCCTCTTAGGTGACATCGCCAGTTCTTGGTATCGGTATATCGATGTTATCGGTATGTCGGTATCCGGAGCTCTGAGTCATTACAGTTGGTATCAGAGCTGTGTTGAGGATTTGTATAAGGAATTGAAATTGCATAAGCGAGTCTAGAGAAAGTCAACTTGAGTCATCTATTGTTGGCTTAGGGTGTTTTCTGTGATTATTGATGTGTTTTCCGTCGTCATGTGTTTTCTAGATTCAAGATACTGCCTCGTAAAAGAGCTCGCGCTCCTCCTGAAGAGAGTGGTGCTTCTCCTCCTCTGATTGTGCCTGCTCCTCAAGTGGATGGTGGCCGTGGTAAAGCACTAAAAGAATTTTTGCTATTCCACCCGCCAACATACGAAGGTCAGTCAGATCCGGATGCTGCCAAGGTAGGGATTGAAGTGACTGAATGTGTGTTCCGCTCAATGGAATGCACAGAGGACGAGAAGGTTATGCTTGCTACTTTTCAGATTCAGGGTGCAGCACAGATGTGGTGGAGTTCAGAATGGGAGGTTGCTTTCCATTCCCGACTGCTTCGTCAGATCACCTGGACAGAGTTTGTGGCTACCTTTGAGCGCACTTCTAGTCTGGACTGTCTCCGGATGAACAAAATGCATCAATTTCTGGAATTGGCTCAAGGTGAGATGATTGTGCTATAGTATCGGAATAAGTTCATTGAGTTGGGTCGGTATGTACCCCATATTATTGCTGATGAAGCCTTAAAGACTGAGTAATTTCTGCGAGGGCTGAAGGCTGAGTTGTGATTGCCATTGCTTGCCACTCGTGTAAGAGAGATGGATGAAGCGTATCAGGCAGCAGTTGCAATAGAGCTTGATTTGGCAAGATCTCGAGGCCCTACTCAGATTGGCTTTGCTCAGCCGACTACTTAGCAGCCGTCTGTGACAGGAGTCCCGTCTGCTACGCCTACTGCAAGTGGCACTTCAAAATTCGAGTTCAGGCGGATGTTCAGAAGGTCTAAGAAGCGACATGACCGACAACTGTCTTCTGGTACTGTGCAATAGCAATTGGCACCTTCTTCTTTTCATTCGGCGTCCTCTGATTCCATTCAGCAGTCAGCTCCTTCTTTTCAGCAGCACCGAGATTCTTCAGTGAGTCAACCGAGACCGTGTCCGAGGTGTGGTGGTAGTCATCCAGGTGTGCCATGTTCTTTGTCGATAGTCTATTTTCACTATGATCAGTCAGGTCACATTGTTCAAGACTATCCATTGAGGTCGGTACCGGTGCAGTTCTCGCAGTTTGCCCAGCCGCAGTCGTCTCAGTTTCATCTTCTTCCACCACCTCAACCTCAGCCATCTTATCTACAAGTTTCTATTTTTTCCCAGCAGTCTTCTGCAGTGACCAGTCAGAAGCCGAGAGGCAAGGTCACTCATATCACTCGTGCAGAAGTCGTGGCATCCAACCTCGTGGAAGGTATGATTTTGATTTTTGGTCGTACAGCTCGTGTTCTATTCAATTCAGGTGCTACTCACTCTTTTATTTTCGAAGATTTTGTTGCTCATATTGAGGAGCCGGTAACTGAGTTATCCTGTGAGTTGCTCGTTGAGTTACCATCTGGAGATTTCATGTCCACTCCATTGTGCCTGGAAGAATCCCCTGTTGTCATCAATGACCGGTAGTTGCCAGCGAGGCTGTATGCATTGCAATTAGCCGATTATGATGCTATTCTAGACATGGACTGGTTAGAGCAGTATGGTGGCGTGTTTGATTGCAGATCCAAGAGAGTCTATTTTCAGCCACGCGGGAAACCAGCTTTCTATTTTCAAGGTATTCGATTCCGTCCTTTTTGTTTATCTATTTCTGTTTCTAGGTGTAGTTTCTTTTTCAGCTTCCTCCTTGTTCTTCCTGGTAAATTTTGAGGATAAAATTTCTTTTAGGAGGGAGGGACTATAAGGTCTGTGTCTTAGTGGATTCTTAGTGGTTCAGATCTAGAATTTATTCTGTGAATTTAGGCTATGTTTATGGATTTTTAGGCTATTTTTTGGCATTTATGACAATTAACTTAGGTAGATGACTCACTAACCTAGGTACTTGACTCAAATTAAAGGAAAATTACATGATAAGACTTAAATAAGAAAATGAAAAAAATATCATATGACTTAAAATAAAGTGGCGAGCAAGACGTAGTACTATTGGCGATCACCAGGAGCCTCGAAAAAATGTGGAGGGATAAGTGATGCCCACATCACCTTTGTCTGTCCCGACTTTGTCCCATGAATTAAGTAAAAAAATAAAAATAAAAATGATGCTTAAAATAGAGGTGCCTCGCCAGACTTACTCAAATATCCCTGAGCAAGGGTAAAAATGGCTACAACCAGCTACTGTGAAAACCCGTAAGGGCATTGCAGGCAAAATCGGGTACCCCGCCACGCGATAACCTGAAAGGGCGCATGGGCAAAAGCCAGAGGGCGCTTGCTCCGGCGAAGACTCGAAAGGACACTTGAGTCAGTAATGTGACTAAAAAAAAGAAGGGATAAATGAAAGCGTGAAATCAATGGAATGATGATGGAAGTGATATGGCTTTCTTAGTTACCATTCGGGTCCCACGAAAATGCCATGTGCCTTTGAAAAGTTAAATCCCACCATCATAAGCCCTACGCCTATGGGGTCATACACCCTTTGCTTCGACATTTAACCTATGTCGATGAATAAGCCCTACCCTCAGTTTCGTCACCATCGGTGAAATCAACCCTTGACCCAGACCTTCCATCCGCATCAACCAAAAAACCTACCCTTGACTTTCTTCATGGTTCATGGAAGACAATGAACCTATCCCTCACTCGGGTCCTCCACCCCTGTCGAGGAATGAACACACTTTGGGTCTCCTGGCAACTTCGTCACCATCGGCGAAGCCTGTTAATAGGCCTTCTGACCTTACTCTTTGGCCCTACGTGGCCACTATACCTTCGCCCTCAGGCAGTCGACCTACACTAGCCAAGGTTTGGCCCTGAAAATAGTTACGTCGCGGTGGAGCGAACCCCTCACCCCTTTGCTGAAGGCGTGAGCGCTCTCCTGCCCTAGTAACTCATATATCCAGGCCAAGTAACTGGCTAAAAGAAAGAAAAAAAGGGAAAAGAAGATGAAGTCACGTCTTAGCGACAAATGAAGACATTTCATTGCTATGAAGTGGCAAGATACATGATTGCTCGAGACATCCCCCGAGATACACAAAAGTCCACTGGCAAAAAAAAGAAAAAAGAAAGAGAAGTCAACAAAAGGGGCTACTGCAACGGATGTCGGAAGATGTCCTCGAGCTCCAAAATTCCCAAGAAGGGGTAACAGGTCAGCTCCTACAATCGAGACTCGACGGCTTCCAGCTGTGATAGTTTCTCTTCAAGAGAGGTGGCTTGTCCTTTGGCCAATTCAGCCTCCTCCACACTCTAGACTTCCTGATGCTCGGTCTCCTATAGGTCGACCTCAGCCCTGGAAAGTTCAGCATGCAGTTCAGCTATCCGAGCTGTCAGAGAGGTCTGGCACTATGAAGATGTGCTGGCTGCATCCCTCATCTGCTCCATGGTCCCTCTCAAAGAGGCAAGAGCAGTTTGGCATTCAGCTCGCTCAAGTTTCATGGCTGTTAGCTGATCAGCCACTTCTTGACCGAGGAATTCCCTTCGGTTCACATATTTTAACAACAATATCACCCGCTTCGTCCAGTCATCCATGGGGCAGCCAAAAGCCAAAAACGAGCAGGAAAGGTGTTCCACCAAGCCCCTCAACTGCATGTAAGTCAAATCCTGGTTGGCTATTATGGTCTGCTGAAGGGTTCCCAAGAACTGCCACACCAGGTCGCTCGATGACTACAGAACCAGTGGTGACATCTCAGAAAGTTGGAAATCTACCCTGCTATCAACGATAGCCCATATGTCATCGCTCAGTTTAGAAGACGATGATGGCATAACTTGTAGGGCACCCGCACTAGAGCCTACCTCAGCAGCAAGAATCTCGACAATGGTAACCACACTTGTAGGAAGTCTCGACAATGGCAACCTCCCTGCCAACCTCTTGCGGTGGAGCTCCACCAAGAATCTCGATATCTGAGGACGTTTTCTCTTCACGCCCAGCTTGGCCAGCCTCCACAGAAGCTGATTCTGTAATAAGGGCTAAAGCCCTAGAAGTCCCAGCTTCTTCTTCAACAATTTCTTTCGCTTCTATTTTGGGAGGACTCCTCTTCTGTCTAGGGGAAACCCTCGGTGATGCTCACCGAAAACCCTAGATCTCTACCTCAGGAAAGCACCTGGTAACTACATGTAAAACCACGTCTTGCAGACGTGAAATAGAACCTCGAGTCACGACAAGTTCACATCACGTGACGGGAGTACCTGCCCACTAGAAGCAAGGCCGGATGCGTCCACTAACAACTTAGTCCGTAGCCTCAGGTGTCTCCCTACAATGCCCCAGGCAGAGATTGAGACACTGTACCATAACTTGGAACACCAAACAAGGATTAGCTGGGGTCGCACTCGTCAGTGCGGGTCCGATGCCCCCAGTCACGTATGCACACACTGAACATACACTCTAGGTCGGATCCTCTAGTTGGTTTTTCCCCCAGCCCGGACTCAGGCTGCAAAGGCGAGGAGCCCTACAGTAACCAACCTAAAAATTGTATCTCTCAGGTCATACTCTCTACCACTCCCAAGTGGGTCCGCACACGCGTGCGCAGGAAAGCTACGACTAGTGGGGGCTTACTAAACGTGAACATTGAAAATCACGCATGCACCCATCGCGAGTAATGCGAAGTAACAGGTGGCTCGGAGCCACCCGACTCTGGACAACCCACTAGACCTACAATACTCGATGGCCCTTGAGTCACAAGACTCGAGTCAAGATCGTCGCACGTGACAACACAACACCGTCAATCCAGCCTAATCCCTAGGTCTAAAACCATGATAGCATGAGTCCCAAGGTAGCTCACAAGCTGCCGAGTTGATCCCTCATACAAGGGACGCACGGAAAAGCTCCAGGCCCAGGCTGGTTGGTGAGGACACCTGAGCTAGAGATCGACGTGATGCAGTAGAGTGACACTACAAGATGTGTAGCGCTGTTTGGGACATGCAGGCTTCCTTGTGGCTTGGAGGATTAGATTAGAGCTTGGAGACTTTTATTTCTTTTATTTTGGACCTTTGTAGGCTGATTTGGGGCCAACTAGGCTTCATTTGGGTCACATTTATGCATAGGAGGTTGAATTAGGGGTTATTGGGCCATATGTTGGTTCAAGCCCATGGAGAGTGGGCTGGTCGCCCATGGGTTAGCCCACAGTGGGCCGCCTCTCCTTTTCCCCTCTCCCAAGCCCATTAGGGCTGGGAAGAGGGCACGCCCCCACCTTCCCACTTCCCATGGGAGGTGGGCCCCCTCTCTCCTACTCTTTAGGAAGGGGATTAGATTCCCCACCCCATCCTTCCTAATATGGTGGAAGTTCAAATTAATTACCTTTTTTTAGGATTTATTTTTGGAAATTAGGGTTTTCTTTCACTCCCCATATATAATATCATGTAATCACTTTTGAAAAATTAATGAAGAAATCTTTTTGGTGAGAAACCCTTGTGGAGGTCACCCTCCCTCTCCCTCTCTCCTAGTGGGTGTGACTCCCACATCTAGCCGCCCTTCTCCTTCCTCCTTGGGTGCGACGCCCAAGGCCTTTCTTCCCCAAAGTTTCTTCTGTACGTGCTACTGGAGGACCCCTTCCTCGACGTCCTCCAGAACTGTGAATCCCGTTTGTGACCTTTTGCCTCGTGGAAGCCTCGTGGTTCCCTGCTTGTGGATGCGCCCTGTGTGTCTGTCTGTTGGGACAGAGATGACTTTGTGTGGTTAGTTCACCCCCTTCCCCTTCCCTGATCACCCTGAAACTTTGTCCACTTCTTCCCCCACATGTCTCCCACTTCCAGTTAAATTTTCATGCCCTAACTCGATCTGTAGCCCCGCAACCCTTCATAGGCTATGGACCCCATGCAGACTGAACCTATTTAGTTCTACAGGGACAGAGCACGGTTGCAGGCCACATCTCGCCCCCTTATCCTTAGCCAATTGCCCTGAAATTTGGAACACATCTTTCCCATGTCATAACCCATTCCCCATAATTTTTTTTATAATTTTCTGAGCCCATTTGCCCCGTGTACCCCCATCCACCACTCCTGCTACCAGTTCTGTCTGCACAGATCTGCAGAATAGAGCCATGCCTGTCACCATCTCCCACGCCCAAAACCCCTATTACGTGCCGCCCTGCCACCCCATATCCATTCTCCCGCAACCCTCCCCTACCCCCTGGGAAAACCCAGCCCCCAAAGTCCCCCCGAAGCCCCCAAACCACCCCCAACTTCCACACTCTGTCCTGCTGCCTGCAGACAGGCCCGAATGCATGTCCGAAACGTAACTACGGACACAACGGAGTTGGACACTCTGAGAAAGTAGGTCCAGGATTCGAAAATAAGGTTTCGAAAGGGTCCGGGACATCACAACCAACTTTAGCACAAAGCACAAAGGAACGCTAATCTCAGCTTATCCTTACATCCTGAAATAATTACTGAACCTTCATAACACATCAGCCGCCAGATACAGCACGACGAACACGGTGTATAATGACTCCTAACACAAAACTGGGTCCAAAGCCAAGTAACCGTCAAATAAGGAGTAAGTCAGGTTCAGAGCTAACACAGTCTACACTTAAGCAGACACAGGACAAGGCTTCACCAAGCAAGCACTTCGAAGGCTTACCTCGAAAAGATTACACCAAAAAGGATGAGGAGAATCAAGCTTACTAATAGTAGCTCACCAGAAAGGGAAAATCCTAGGTTCGCCTGAGCATCTTCTCAATCAAGGCATCTAATCGACCACCTCGACACAACCTCAACACCTCAAGAGCTGATCAAATTGCAAGCTGGGAAGGCCAAAATGACATTAATCTCCACAAGAGAACATGTACGGCCGTCACCAACAATAAAACAAATCAGCCACCTGGAAATGCCACGGTAAAAAGAAGTCTCGAACAGTACTGTAGATTTACACCAGCCGGCAAACTCTGCTAAGTATAGCATAACTGAGACAAACACCATGTCAAAAAGAGTATACCGTCACATCCTGACGAGAGCAAAACCATCTCGTATAGTGCCAACACAGCATGCACAAGACCTCACATGAAAATAAAGTGATAAACAATTGCAAAACCAATGTCAGCTGTCGACTGTGCTGGACCTTAAGGAATCTGAATACTGCAATATCTCGAATTCCCATGTACTTGCACACAATACGCTCTGATACCAATTGTGACGACCCAGATTCCAGATACCGGGTATACCCGATACCACTTGGAACCTATGAAGCCTCCAAAGAGCGGTAAAGCTCCGAAGGGATAGAAAGACATGTGTGGAGTACATTGATGTTCCAGATAAAACAGTAAGTAATTAATATTTCATTGATCAGGTTTGCTAAAATAGCAAAAATAAAATTACTTTTTCAATTAAAAATTTTAATTAATCAGAGTCCAGTCCATAAATAAAGACAAGTATAGTCTAACAGAATAGAGAACGTACCCTCAAGTCGGGGGAAGCCCGATGCAGGTAACGCTGGCAAGTATGAACAAACACATCACGCCCATGAACCGCGAGGAAGAAGAACGACCACATCTGAAATGTAGGGGTGAGCCTCGTGTCACTGACTCGGTAGGGATCACACAGATCCCCACTGAAAACAACACAGTAACACACAAGACAACAAAGCTAAATCGTAAAGCAGGAGCAGGAGTAACAGTAGTGCTAAACTACAATAGTAAAGCTGTAAAAACAAGAGTAAGGATAGCTAAAAGGAAGAGTAAAGCCGTACCGAATAGAAACACGGCTGCCAAACAAATCTCGACACTCTAAGCTACTCCAAACAGCAACAGAAAGGCGAACCCTGATCTCACAAAGTCGAGCGTTGCCGATCCATCGACAATGCACTAGGTTCATAGCTGAAGCCTACCAAACAGGTAAGAAGCCCTACAAAAGACCTACACAGTCAAAGGTACATACATACATGAACTCACCGTCATGTACGCTACACAAGACTAGACCGCGGGTGAAGTCAACACAGACTACCCGACAAGTCATGTCAATCCTGACAAAAACCAGTCACAGAAACACAAGGAGTTAAGTGTCAGGTGACAAAAGTACCTCCTCACTAGACGAACAGCCAGATGCGTCCACTGACGTCTTATACTGCGCCTCAAGTATCTCCCACACACGCCTAGAACGGCGGTAACTGAGATACTCATAGAACCAAGTACAAGGAACAACAGTAATGAGTGACAAGTCAAGGTCACGCCCATCGACACTCGTCCAAATGCCCCTAACCACATGTGCACACACAAGCTTAATGTCTTGAGCCAGGACTTTAGCTAGTTTTCTCCCCTAGTAGGACGCTACTATAAGGCAAGGGAGCCCATGGAAACTAGCCTAAAAATCATCTGAGTCAGGAACTCTGCCCCGCCACCACTCCCAGGTGGGCCGACACACAGGAAAGTGTCGTCAGGCTACGACTAGTGGAGGCTCACTAGACACAGAGACTCTGTGTCAGCGGTTGTGGCAAGCTGTGTAGCCCAGCGTCAGAGAAGGATTTCTCTGGTAGCAAGCTGTGAAGCTCAGCAGTTGTAGGGAAGGTTTTCCCCAAAGCTGTGGATCAGCAGTGTGAAGCTGTAAATCAGCAGTAAGCCACACTTGGTTAAGTGTGGGGTGGATGTAGGCTTGCGCCGAACCACCTAAAAGCTTCTTGTGTCTCGTGTGATTGCATTACGTTCTTCTATTGCCTGTCTTACTATAATGTGCGTGCGCCCTTGCCTCAACCTAGCTCGTTCGATCATATAGATCAGTTCTCGCTCTTTTTATTCACGCTCTTCCATATGCTGATCTCCTTTCTGCAGTAGATAACTTTTCTATTCCGCACCTTCTATCTGCTGTAGCTTTATTTTTAAGGAGTAAAGGTTTTTGAAGGTAGATCTATTCACCCCCCCTCTAGATCTTAGTGTTCATCTAGCATTCCGATTGTGGTGTCTTAGCATACCACCGGGTCTTTACATACTCCCACCCTTGCATTTGCCTCCAGCTAAACAGACCATCCCCATTGAAACCTCCATGCCTTCCAAGCCTTCTACCTCTGCCACTTCTCCACTTCCTTTCACCCCATAGAGCGGGTGTGCATTACCTTTGGTACCACTCGGATTTGGTCCCCAGGGAGACAATGAGCCAAGATAGGACAGTTTGGTGTCGACTGGGCATTTCAAGCTTCATGATTTCATCTGTCACATGTCGGTCCGCATCCTGGTCCCTGGCTATTTTGGAGGTGATGAGCCTGTATTTACAATAAAGATGGTTACTACGAAGAGCCCCTCCCCATTAGTGCCACTTTCTTCTCCAGCGAGACCGGTGGCAATCTCTTTACTAACCGGATGTCTTACTATTGTTGTCGTTATTTCTCCTCACTCCACTTCCATTCAGATTACTGGCCAAGAGGGGCTCTCCACTCAGATTGTGTTAACTCATACGGTCGCCAAGAGCTTGATGAATTCCATGTTCAAGGGGCAATTGACCATATTTTTAAGATTTTCTAAGGATATTCAACACATTCTATGCAATCCCTCTCAGTTTATCAAGCCGGCCACGTCAACGTCACGCATTACACTCCCTCAGCTTCATCCCGCTCTTCTAGTAAGGGAGTTGTACTTCATGACTGATCTCCGAGTGGAGTTGCTAAACCTTATGGTCCTAGTGCTGAGTTACAAGACTCCGTGGTTTGTTGTTCATCACTCTGAGGAGTTACTTGCTCGAGAATATCCAACTATTGTTAGCATCGGATGTCTAGGGGCAACCGCCCCAGTGAGGCTACATGTTCATGACCAAGCCAGGTCATCTGCCTGGTGGGCCCATTATTTAAGAAGGTATTGCAAGACAAGAGGCCCATGGGTCTGAGTCCATGTCAGGAGGGCCCATTTTCAAGAAATCTTCGCTAAGAAGAGGCGGCGGCATAAGTTTAAGGGCCATCAGTTGTGCACTCAAGGGTCCACTTCTCCTTCTTCTCATTTTCACTCATCATTTCTTCTGCTCGGTTCCCACCCGTGGGTGGTGTATCTTCCCTCTTCTAACCCTGTCTCTATGACTCTCTCCTCTCCTCCTGGGTCCATAAACCCCCACTTTTCTTCTTCTTGTTCGGGGCCTTTGGGTTTTCCACATTCTCGTTATTTTATGCCTCGGCCTATGCCCTCTCATCATCCAGATCCTGGGACATCTTTTGATTCTTCTCCTCCGGTATCTCTGGGTTCTAGTTTTCCTTCCCCGACCTTGCCTGGTGATTTTCATTCTCCTTCCCTAACCATGTCGAGTGTCTATGATTCTCTTTCCCCGACTCTGTCTGGTGGTCCTTATTCTCCTTCCCCTACCTTGTCGGGTGATTCTCATTCTTCTTTCCCGACCCTATCAGGTGATCCTCATTCTCTTTCCCTGACCCTGTCGGGTGCCTATGGTTCTTCTTCCCCGACCTTGTCGGGTGATTCTAATTCTCCTTCCCCAACCCCGTCTAGTGATTATCATTCCTCTTCTCTGACTGCGTCGAATGATTCTTCGTCTCCTCTTTCTACTCACCCCTCTTCACCCTTTCAGGATTCTTACCTTTTTTCTTACTGTTTTCGAGGTTTTAGCCCACCTTGATCTCAACTGATCTAGTTTCTTCTATAGATGGTTCCTTGTTATCAGGGCCTTGCAGGGTTAGTTTATTGAGCAAGAGGTATATATGACCTGTCCCTCGGGAGATTTTAGGACTATGTCTGCCCCTGCCCTGACTCTGGTTGCTCCAACTGCTGGGGTGTCAATTCTCGATGCACCATCAAAATACAACTGCCATAAGGTAGACTACACTTGGTCGGCTTCCAGGGTCTCGTCATCAGGGAGTTCTGTCTCTAATGAATAGTCTTCAGGTACTGGATGCGCAGTAAAGAAATCTGCAATGGCCTGACCTTTGACAGCTCTCTGTGGTACATAGGAGATATCGAACTCCATGAGAATCACCGCCCATTTGCCTAAACGGCCTTTGAGTGCTGGTTGTGACAGGATGTATTTAAGTAGATCCACTTTGAAAATCAGCTTTATTTCATGTGACAACATATTGTGTTGGAGCTTCTTGACTGCGAAGACCAACGCCAAGCAGACTTTCTCAATGAAAGTGTATTTCTCCTCAGTTCTGACCAATCTTTGACTAAGATAGTAGAGGGCTTGTTCTTTCGCTTCTTCATTATTCTGGGTAAGCATTGCCCCCAAAGAGTAGTGTGTGGCTGCTATATACAGAATCAGCGATTGTCCTTTCACTGGTGCCCCCAGCACTGGGGGGGATTTTCAGACAATCTTTCAGCTTGTCAAGCGCTGTCTGGCATTCTTCATCCCAATAAAAGGGAACATCCTTCATCATCAACTTATGAAAGGAGTGACACCGTCATGACAGGTTGGATATAAACCATCAGATATAAGCCAGAAGGCCTTGTAGAGATCTCAGCTCGAAGAGGTTCCTTGGTGAAGGTAGCTGCTGAATCACCTTGATCTTTACGGGGTCTATTTCAATTCCCCAATATTTGACAATAAAGCTAAGGAATTTACCACTCGACACTCCGAATGTGCACTTCATGGGGTTCATCTTCAGTTCATACTGCCTGAGCCTCTGAAATATGACTCGGAGGTCATGTAGATGGTCTTCTTTTTTCTTGGTCTTGACCACCAGGTCATCTATGTAGCACTCGACCTTGTGGTAGAGCAGCTCATCAAATATTCTGGTCATTGCATGCTGGTAAGTTGCACTGACATTCTTTAATCCGAACAACATCCTTTTGTATTGACAGATGCCCTTGGGGGTTCAGAAGGTAGTATGGACCCGGTCATGCTCTGTGATCCATATCCGATTATAATCAGACGACCCATCCATAAACGACAGAGCTTCGTGGCCAGTTGTGGCATCGATCATGACTTCTGTTATTGGCACCAGAAAGTCATTCTTGGGACATGCTTTATTCAGATCTCAGAAGTCTACACATATCCTGATGTGTCCATTCTTCTTTTTCACGGGCACAATGTTGGCTAGCCACGTGGTGTATTGATTTTCTTCGACGAAACCCGCATCAATGACTTTGTCTACTTCTTTACATATCTGAGTGATAAGCTATGGTCTCATGCGCCGTGGCGACTGCTTTGCTGGCTCCGCTTTGGGATTTATGGCCAGCGCATGCTGTGATACTGCGGGGCTAAGTCCTAGCATCTCCTTGCAAGTCCAGGAAAAGCAATCTCGATATTCTTGCAGCAACTGATGTAGAGCTTCTATTCTTTGGATGACAATTGAGCACTGAGGAAGGTCGGCCTGGGATCATCCTCACTTCCCAAGTTGACTTCTATTATCTCATCGACTATGGCTTCGCCTCCACCTTCTATTTCTCGGGACGCCGGCTGAAGGTCGACGAAGTCTGGGACATCATCTTTGAGCTCGAATGCCTCGAGCTCTTCATTATGTTGCCTCCGGACCTCGTCAGGGGCTTCTAGTTCTATCAGTGGCAGCTGTTTGAATTGTTCTATTACCAGGTCCTCTATAGCTTTGGTTTTAGCAGATGTGCTAGTAATTTGAACCTCTGCAAGTGTGTTGGCAGCCTTGGAGGATTGGCAGTTATTTACTACTGAGTTGGAGGAGAAACATTTCAACTCTGTGGCACATGAAGATGATTCTACCCCTTCGCCTCCTTGAATCACCCTGTCTTCAGTGGAGGTGGCATGTTCTTTTCTAGCAGCGGGCATTTCCCGACCAATCTCAGCAGAAACTTCCTCGATCGGCATAAGAGGTGCTGATATCACCGCTAAGGGAGGGCTATAGGAGAATGATAGCCCTACTTCCTCAGTATCTTCGGCTTCTGTCCTATCGGGTATATCTGGTATCCGGGATCTGGGTCGTCACAGACAGTCACCTGGCCGGTACCCAACTCAACATGCTCTACGGGGCGAGGAGCACTCCTTGGCTGCTTAATTATGTCATGCCGCAGCTCCGGCGACTCCTGCGCCCCTGTGAGAAAAGTCGAGGAGGGTCAGTTCGCCTCACGATCGACAAAGCAATGACAAGAGTCAAGGTTAGTACCCTAGGACAATGGTGGTCTCATCCCCAACTCCCGAAGCACCGCCGGGGTTAGCTCGAAGTCAGCATTGAGGAGGGAAAAGCGAAGGAGGAGGACCTTTATTGCCCTGGACTCTTCAATTGTGGCCAAGGGCCGCCTGTCAGCCCAAACGGGATGGGCACTTGTGGCGAACCTCCGGTCACTGGGGTGACCGCGAGTATCTGCCTTGGTGACATAAACATAACGCTCCGCCCAATGCTTGAGGTTGGACATGACGTCAGAGACTCGGACAGGGGTTCGGTTAGATCAAGCCTGGAAGTAAACAAATGAAGTATCGACAGGGTAGCTCTGAAGGCTGTAGAACTGCCGGAAGAGGAAGATGGTCGGGTCAACTGAAGCTTTCCTGTAAACAAGGACAAAGTCGTAGAGAATGTGGTAGGAATTGAGGGAAAGTTTCCCTGGTTATCGACTATAGTAACGGAGAACGGACTCAATGAAGAGATGTACAGGGAGTTGGAAGCCTGCCTTGAAGGATTCTACAGGGACCCTAATGCCGCCCGGAGGCAGACTCCGCAGGTCATCATTGATGGCAGGGAAGATGATGTCAAAATTAGGGGGGATCTGAAATGCCTCCCGCAGTCAGTGGACTATCCTATAGGCAATCAGATGTGGGAAGCGAGGACGACTAGGGCCCGCACCCGAAGTACTTGGAGCACCGTCCCTACCAGTTTCTACCTCCTCGACGGAAGAAGTAGACCCAACACGAAGGGTCCTCCTACGAGGCGGCATGGTTCTGGGGAAGAGAAGAAGGCTGGAGAAAACCCTCATCGGAGAAAGGAGAAGCCGAGGCAGGAGGGGCTAACGACTGCAGCGAGCGAAGAGGGAGCAGGTAAGGCTCCTCGAAGAACTCTATGGCGGTTCTTATAACCTCTGAGGGACAGACACCCACTTCGAAACCCTATGGAAGGAGAAAAGATGCCTATCGCCATCAAGGGGTAGTTCTCGACCGTTCGTGCTCGCGCTCCCAGACAAAAGCTGCCCACGTCATGAGTGCAGTGACACCGTCTGCCACCTCCGAGGGTGCCTTGCGCGCCAAGCATGTGACTGGGACCACCATTTCAAGCAATACGAAAGAGATCATCCTCAGGATCATCCTTCGAACGTACCCTCTCAAACTCAACTCTCAGTTCCCGAAAAAGTGCTCGACAACTGAGAGTTGGGGGGCTAGTGAGGAGGGTAAATCCGGCTCGACCCATGTCGGGCCCATCTATGACAAGCCCAATTCGACTCACGGTCTTCAACGTGTCCAAGGGTGCCCGACAGCCGTGCCCCATGAAGACGCGGCCCACTACAACTTAACATCAGATTTGGCAGCGCAGGAAGGGCTTTAGCCCAGGCGTAATGACCGCCGGATGACCCTCCGGCAACTGACTGTTACCCCCCACGACACTGACTTCAACCCCACGATGAGCATGTCTCCCGGGTGCCGTAAGACCCACCTGAAAATCGGCCAACTCTGGGGAAACCGCCCCTCAATGAAAAACTCCCGCCATGATCGCGGGTAAAGTTACTCCTCGACTTACGCCCTTTCCTGCCATGGATAGGCCTTCGACACCGAGACAACCCCCTATAAAAGGGACCTCAAAGGGCAGAGAAACATACACACATACGCCTACAGAGAAGCAAGCCAGAGAGCTACTCACCCTACTACTGGAGAGGTCACGACTGTTCCCTGAGAGAGAATCCCTTCTGTACGACCTTATCACCCAGTGAGCACTCTCTGGGTGACCACTGGGGGTGGCGAGCACTTGTGTGGAGGACCTACTTGTCTCTCAGATCTCCTACTGCGACCTCCACTCTCCTCTTTCTATCATACTCTTCTCTGGGATAAGAGCCTATCCCATGCAATACCTTGTATGAGCAACTAAAGCGAATAAGATAATTTTTACTAGGGTATACCGGTTTATCCTGATTTATCCCCCAAACCCCCCTCTCTCCTCTCTCCACCGTGCTCATTCTCACCCTCTCTGTTCTCTCTCCTCTTTGCCCCTCTCCTCTGACTGCAGATGAAGAAGGCTCCGGGGATGACGTGGAGATGGCGTGGAGGTATCGTGGAGCATAAAGGTGCGAGGAATGGAGTGTGGCGTTGGCGCGATCCCTCGGTGGATTCAAAGCATCACAGCGTGGGTTCGTGTGGTGGTTTTGGCATTTTCGGCTTGGGAGGTCGGCGAAGGAGGTAGGGGGATAAATTCCTTACATCTTGTTCTACTTTCGCCTTGAATTCCATGCCGATTAGTGCACTTTTGAGTGGGTTTCTAATTTTTCAGGGAATTATAACATGTTTTGGGGTGCGTGATGGAATCACCGTTCTAGGTGATGTTTCTCACGTTAAATGGCTTCATTTGAACTTCTGGCATGTTCGAATGCCATTCCCGCTAGTTTTACTGGATTTAATCGTGATTTGGGGTTGGTAGGAGTCCAGTTACCCTCGTGAGTCATTTTGGGTGGATTCGTGGGAATCACCCGTTTGTAAGTCTTTTTGTGGTTTGTTGACCCCTTCCGGCTTGTGGAAGGTCGGCAATGTGACTAGGGACGTTTCCCCGTTGTTCTGGAGATGATTGGGACATGGAACGATGTTTTCCACAAAATTTAGTATTTTTCAGGTTTGGTGTTTTAACGCGGAACTCTCAGGGGGCACATTCTCAAAAGAGACGCACTGTGCCGTATGGTCACGTTCATCGAAGGAGATGAAAAGTTGGGTGGTTGGAAATGTGTCCCATGTGATGGGCACGATCCTTTGTTAACACGACTCAGGTAAGCACCGCGTTAGTGTTATCGCAACCCAGGTGATGGCCGCGACTATCGTGTTATCGCGCTTGAGGTTTTGGTCGCGTCTATTATCGTGACCAAGGCGTGCGCCGCATAAAGGCGTTGACACGCTATAGCTGTTGGACGCGTTCTGCTTATCATGACCCATTGTATGGGCACGTTAATCATCATGACGTAGTCTATAAGCACGTTAATGTTCTCTATTTTTGGTGTATTATTCGAGTTGTTTCAGGCTCCGGTGAACCCAGGATTCAGTGCCTTGACGACCTTTGACTCGACGGATGCCTTGGGTGTTCCGTGGGAGTCATATATGTGTCAAGGGATTCTGGAAGAGTGGCTTCATCTTGACCTATGTGCAGTATTTCTTTTGTGTTCATTGCCTTGGCTTCGACCCCTTGGTTAGCCCATTGTCCGTGGATGTCTTGGATGTCCTATGAGGGCTGTGACTGTGTTATAGGGTGTTCGAATGTGCCATTGCACTGAGTAGTGTTTTGCGTTATTTTGAGAGCCATTATAGTTTCTGGTCAACCCGGTTGTGACCCAATGGTTGACACGTGACCTCGTGGGTGTCTCGATTATCCTGTATCGATCGAGACTCTGGTTTTGAATGTTTGGAGGTATCATATTATCTCAATTTATGTGCCTATGTGGTCTGAGGGCTTTGATGTTTCCTCATGTTCCGTTGTTTGTGTTATGTGGAATCAAGAGTCCTATGAGTAGCCTAGGGGCTGAGGACTTGTGTTTCTTCATAGTTTTTGGCTTAGGGACTAGGTTAATTAACGGTATGTTACCGTGATGTGCGACGATCTTGACCCGAGTCGTGTGACTCAAGGATTATTGTGTGTAGGTCTAGTTGTCTATCCTGAGTCTGGTGGCAGTTCTGTGTACTGCCTTGTGCTTAGTAGTACGTGTGACAGGTACGCATTAGCCTGTCTGTACTTTGATGTTTCTATTTTGAGTCTTTGTGTCTAGTGAGCCTCCACTAGTCGTAGCCTGACGAAACTTCAGCGTGTCGGCCCACCTGGGAGTGGTGGCGGGGTGAGCTCCTGAGAGACGATTTTTAGGCTAGTTTCTGTGGCCCCCTTGCTTTGCAGTAGCATCCTACTGGGGGGGAAACTAGCTAGAGGCTTGACTCAACGTATTGGGCTTGTGTGTGCACACGTGTTCAGGGGCGTTTGGATGAGCGTCGACGGACGTGACCCTGACAAGTCACTCATTACTATTGTTCCTTGTACTTGGTACAGTGTGTTGGGGACAGGATGGACACGATCTACCAGTAGAGAGTGGATCCAGAGGGGGGTGAATGGATCCAACTGCGGAATTAAAAACTCTAACAGGACTCCACCAGTCATCATGCGCCTTTGCCTTCGCAACCCCCACTTCCTTCTCCACTTCCATCTCCATTACCTTCTTATACCCCTCGACATCCGCCTTGCCTAAAGCAGGCTCTTCGTTCATCATTGCCGAACTCATTTATCGATATTTTTAGGGCTTTGATGGCCACTCACACGTTGCAACTCCCTTCAGTTGTGCCTTGTCAACCCGTGATTGGGGATATGCTCGAATATTGTGAATTTCACTACCAGTAGGAACATTTGGTCGAGGATTGTCCCGAGTTCCAGGAGTATGTTTATGGCTTGGAAGATAATAACAGGATTGATTGGGCTGCCATGCATGAAGTTACTTTAGATCTTCGCAGCGAGTAGCAGTAGCAATAGGCACCACCCAAGCAGCTGTCTCCATCCCTACAAGGCCAGGGGCACCCCTGTGGTTCTTTATCTAGCGATGCACTCACTCCGTTGCCTGCTCCGTTATCTACCCCATCTTTGCCACCTTCTACACCATCTCCATCACCTCCACCAACCCAAGCTCTTGCTCAGACTAGTGCCTCCCCTACCTCGACTTCCTCCATTGTTACCACCGCTTCCACTCCCAATGCCACCTGGCGCATTGTATCAATACACCGACGATGGGCACCACGGTCTACATCACCCTCTCCACCTCCATCTCCACTATCCCCATTGCCCGCGTCGCCATCTCCATTACCACCCCCATTGCCTAACCCATCACCACCGCCTTCACCGCCACCTCTCCCGAAGACCCCTATTCCACCACCTCCACCATCATCTTTGACTAAGCTTGAGCAAGCCACGCCTTTACCTTCGCCTGAGCTTATCACTACCGCATTACTTGTACCTCCACCTAAACACACCACCCCCATTAAAGCCTCCATGCCACCCAAACATTCTACCTCTACTCCTCCTCCACCTACTTTCACCCCACGGAGCGGGTTTGTGCTCTCTTTGGTGCCCCTCAGGTCTGGTCCCCAGGGAGACAATGAGTCGAGTCAGGGCGATTCGGTGCTGTTTGTTCCATTCAAGATTCAAGATTTCATCTACCGCATGTCGATCCGTGTCCTGGTCTCTGGCTACTTTGGGACTGATTAGCCTATGCTTCCGAAGATAGTTGTCAAGAAGAGTTCTCTTGCCTTGGTGCCAGTTTCTTCAAAAGAGAGGCCGATGACAATCTTTTTGCTCACTAGAGATTCTCTTATTGATGTTGTTATTTCTCCTCGCTCCATAGTCGTTCAAATTACTGGCCGAGAGGGAATCTCTACCCAGTTGGTGCTAACTCATACGACCGCCAAGAGCCTGATGGATCCCCTATTCAAGGGGCAATTGGCCGTATCCTCTATAATTTTCAAGGACATTTTACACATCTTATGCAATCTCCCTCGGTTTATTGGTGAATCAACCACGTTAGCATCGTGCATTACTCTCCCTCAGTTTTCTCCTACTCTTCTGGTAAGGGAGGTATGCTTCATGCCCGATTGTCAAGTGGAGATGCCAAATCTCATGCTGCTGGTGCCGAGTGACGAGACTCCGTGGTTTTCTGGTATATATTCTGAGGAGTTACTTATTCAAGAATGTCCATACGTTATTAGCACCGGGTGTCTAGGAGCAACTGCCCCAGTAAGGCTGCATATTCGTAATCGGGCCAGGCCGTCTGCTAGGTGGGCCTGTTATTTGAGGAGATGTTGCTAGATAAGAAGCCCGAAGGTCCAAGCTCGCACCAGGCAGGTCCGTTTTCAAGAGATTTCTACCAAGAAGAGGCGACGGTGCAAATTCAAGGGTCATCGGATGTGCACTCAGGGGTCCACTTCTCTTTCCCCTTCTTCTCATTCAGTGTTTCTTCTACTCAGTTCTCACCCTTGGGTGGTGTACCTCCCTTCCTCTAATCCAGTTTCCATGTCTTTCTCCTCTCTTTGCGGGTCCGTAAACCCCCATTCTTCTTCCTTCCCTCATCTAGAGCATCCAGATTCTCCATTTTCTCATGATTCTAGGCCTCAACCTACGTCATCCTTTCACCCCCACTCTCGAGACTTCTTTTGATCCTTCTCCTCTGGTATCCCCGGAGTCTATTTCTGATCCTTCCCCGACCATGTCGGGTGATTACCCTTTTCCTTCCCCGACCCTGTCGTGTGTCTATCATTTTCTTTCCCCGACCCTGTTGGATGACTCGAGATCTCTCTCTCTTTCTCTCATTCTCTCTCTCTCCCTCCCACGGAACTCTCCCCCTCTCTCTATCCATTCCCCACCTCTCGCCATCCCACGCCTACACTGCCCACACCTCCCTCTGCTACACACACACACACCGGAGATCCCCCCTGCACACTGCCCTCCACCACTCACCTCCTCACCGTCCCCCCCCACCGTCGATGTCGAGCCCTCCCCTCCCTCAACCACTTTCTTCCTCCCCGTAGCTCTCTTCCTCTTTCCCACACACCAAACCCACCTCCCGTCGGCCGCACCAGCGACCACCCTGTCCTGCTAACCACCTCCTCGGTACACCCAACGTCACCATCACCCCTTCTACGTCTGCCACGGCAACACCTCACTCCGCCGTTATCGTCGCCAGCCATTCCCCACCACCCAAAATCGCGACTTCACTCCCTCTCCCCCTCTCTCTTCACTCAGTCACCCACCACGGCGAGCAACCCTCCAGTACGTCTCCACGCCTCACCCGCCTCCCCTCACATGCGCGGCCAACGTCGCGTCTCCCTCACCTGACCCCATAGCCACTGCCACACCCCGTCGTCGACCTCTCCTCAACACCTCCACTACCACCTGCATCGTCGGCCACCACCACCACAAGCCCCCACACGCAATGACCTCCCCTCATCACCCTCTGAACTTCTGCAGCCCACCTTCGCCACCGTCCTCGCCTGCCCCTCTTCCTGCACTCACTCACCGTCGGCCACCGTCGTTGCCCATCTCTCCCAGCACCCAAGACCACCGCCGCAGCCGTCTGCCACCTCTCTCTGTCTCTTCCCACCCTCACCCATGCACCACCACACTGTGGCCTCTCTTTCTCTCTCTCTAACCCACACCCCTCGCAGTCGGTCTCTCTCTCTCTCTAACTCACATATCCGCAACCGGCCTCCCACCGTGTCTCTCTCAGCATCTCCCTCCACATTCCCCCCCTCTGCTACACATTCCTTTCTCTCTCCCCCGTGCGCACACCGGCACCTCCCATCTCCACGTCGACCTCTCCTTCTCTCACGTGGCCCCGACCTGCCATGCACACACGAAACCGGCGTCCGCTACTGTGAACCCCCCTGTGAACCCATCTCATCGGCCACCGCCCCCTGTCGCCGCCGGCGACCCTCTTTAGCCATTCTCTCTCTCTAACCTCGCCACCCTCTCACACCCCTGCATTTCACACCGCCTGCCACCGTCCGCCACCGGCAGCACCTCCGCGAACCACCCTACGCCTCTCCCCATCCTTGTCTCTCTCTCTATCTCTCCCACACCCCTTCTCTCACTCTCCGGCCCTCTCCCTCTTCCTCTCTCTCGCGAACCCACTGCCTCCCCACTGTCACGCCCTCCCTCTCCTCATAGTCTCCCTCTCACCCTGTCAGCACCAGCCAGCCGCTCACCTCTGCCGGTGTCTAGTACCTCACCAGCACGTCCACCTCACCGGTAGTCCCTCTCTCCCTCCACCTCCGCCGTACCGAGCCACAACCTCCTCTTCCTCACCCCCTCTGCATGTAACCCACAGACCGCGACCCCACCTAGCTGCAACCAGCCACACTCTCCACCCTCTAACCTCGTTGTACCTCCCTCCGGCCATCTCACCTCAGCTACTGCCATCCCCCACCAAGACACCATCGGCCACCCCACGTCGCCACTGCCACCTCTATCGGCAACCCCCACACCCTCTGTCTCACCATCTCAACACCGCTGTGTTACACCGGCAGATCCTCACGCCCTCTCTCCCATCCCGTCATAGCCGTAAGCCGCCGATGACCCTCCTCTCTTTCTCTAACCATCGCGACTACCACCTCCGGCCTCACCGCCAACTCCATCCCTCTACTCTACTTGCACATCCCATGTTAACCACCTTTCCCTACCACCATCGAGCCCCCTCCTCATTGCCATCTCACCCTCACCACCAGCCACCCAGGCACCACTCCTCTTTCTCACTTTTCTATATACCACCTCCATATCGCCCTCCTCACTTCCCCTCGTCGCCCTCCCATCTCCTCCGTCCAACCACCCACTGTAGCACCATCTCCACCGCGCGAGTCCCCTCCACTCCACTCTCTCGCCAGCAACCCCTCTTCGACCCCCCCAGTACCGCCGTGAGCTCTCTCCCTGTCCCTCTCTCTCGCTCTTTGTCTGTCTCTCTCCCACCCACGCGGCGGGTGAGTTGTGAGTGATCCCCTACATCCCACACCCTTGGTGTGCTGACCGCCCGTGAGTTGGGCATCCCTGACCTATTTGGGGTTCTCCCCAAGTTAGCCAACTATTGGAACCTCAAGGTCCCACCTCGGACCCTCTCCATCATCGTCGAGTCGCCTACGGACACTAGTGTGCGCCACGTGAGTGAGTTCGCTTGAGTAAGTCCACCGCTCATAGATACTTGCTTGCAATTATAGGTCCAAGGGCATTCGATCTTGTGACTCTCACGCCAAGGTGGTGTCACATCACAGTGACTGTAGGCACTGCAATCGAGGCATCCCAATCGAGGGTGCCGAAGACCTGGTGGGTCCAATTCCTTGCTGATTGCGGCTTCGGGAAGAGGGGCTCACTGGACCGGGTGCTCCCTATAGGGAGCTTTGCTGATACGACGACCGATGACTGGAGGCGACATATCGGCCACGCGATCAGGTCAGCCGGGCCTGTAGAGTTTGTGTCCCATATTGAGTGTGCCCACACTCTGAGGGGCATTCGAGAGGCAGTCGCGAAGGTTGCCTGGGTGTTGGGGCTGAAGCCGGAGCTGCTAGTTCCTCTTCCGTTGACCCCTTTCGGGGTCTAAGGTAAGATCCCTTGCTTAGTGCGTTGTCTCAACTTTATTATTTTCTGAGGTATGTGACTGAGGTGGCATGTATTGCTGTGCTTGTTGACAGGCTCTACGGCGGAGGGCGATCACCCCTCTACGGAGACATCCTCAGGGAGCGGAGACGGGGGCCTACAGCCTAGGTAGAAGCGCCCTCGAGTGGATGCTGAGGCAGTTGGTGTCGGCGAGTCCTCTAGGGGACTCGAGGCTGGGGAGCCAGTCGAGGCAGAGCCGGCTTTAAGTAAGTGTCGTATTCACCTCTTTACTTCTTGATGGTTTAGCCATGACGACTGACTAACCTTGTCTTGCTGGATTTGTTTCTTGTAGCCCCACTGGAGACCGGCGTGGAGGCGGCCTTCTCGCCCCCCAAGAGGTAGACCCTCTACCTAATGACGAGGTCGAGTGCGAGATAGATGTGGAGGGGTTCCTTCATGTGATGGACGAGATTGCTCCTAACATCGAGACATTCCTCGACTTCGAGTCATGGAAGGCTTCAAAAGAGGCCCGCTCAGGTGAGGGCTTCTGACACTGGACATATGCTGGCTGTGACTTTGCCTGGTCTTAGTTACTGACATAGCCGTTTGTATTGTGCAGGGGTGCAGAGGTGTCGGGGGCTGCAGGCCCTTCCGAGGCACAGGGCGGGGCACCTGCACAGGTGGGAGAGCGGACGTCGGTAGTGGCCCAAGACAACTCGGGTAAGTAGTGGATTACCATGAAGGGAATTGCCTTGCCTTTGTTGTGCTTTTGAGGGGTTGGAATTGCTGACTGGGCTTGTGTTGTATGTTCACTAGGTGAGGATGTGGCTGCCACTCTAGAGATGATCTAGGAGTTGGCCAGTGCTGGCCCGTCAGTGGCTCTTCCGTCCTTTGGGGGTGAGCCTGAGCAGGTGGCCCCTTTACCTGTACCCATTGCTGGGGACGCAACGGACATTCTACCACAATTGCTGGCGAGGATGCCTCTCCCGCCTTTGCCCACTATGGTGTCGGCCTACACTGTGGGACTGGTTGGGTCCTCTAGTGTGGGGCCCTCAAGTATGCGACTGAATACTTAGTCATTTGTAGTGGGGTTTTCTAGTTTGCCCGTTGATACTAAGCTTCCTTTGGTGTTGGTTATAGGTGCTTCTTCCCCTCTAGAGGAGGGTGAGCTTCCCGTGACACAACCAGAGTAGCAGGGGACGAGCCCGCTGCCGCGGCTTCGACTGGGGGCGACGAGGAGATTGTCGACATCGAGGGGGTTTCCAAAGGGGGCACCCCCATTGGTGAGTTTCTTGTCCGAAACCCCAAGCTGGAAAGTTGCCTTCACATGAGGTTGGATTGCTTCATCGATCTGTTGGTGCCACTGGCTCGCCCGTGTCTGGGAGCTCTTCGGAGGCCTCATCCCGCTCTTCCAGCAGTGACAGCGTGGCAATGGAGACGGATGAGAGTTCAAGCTCGAGCTCTTCCTCTTATGAGGCCTCTTCTGCCGAGGAAGCAGAGATGGAGGCTACTTTGGATGGTGTGTGGGGGTTCTCCCCTTCCCATTTAGCCCTTGTTTGAGTTTTATCGCTTGGGGCTTACGACATCTCTTATCGCCCCCGCATGGCGACAAGGGACAGGCCCTAGTCGACTTCATCGCAGAGAGCACAGTCCCGCTCAAGGAAGAACCTTCGTCCGCCTGAGAACCATCTGAAATTTGTTCATGGACGGATCATCCAACTCGGCTGGCAGTGGTGCTGGCGTGCTCCTCAAGTCACCTGAAGGAGCTGAGCTACAGTATGCCTTGAAGTTCAACTTCTAGGCGTCCAATAACGCCTCAAAATATGAAGCCCTTATTTCGGGGGCTAGGATGGTGCGATGACTAGGGGCCGAGCGAGTCAGAATCCATACTGACTCCCAGCTAGTCGATAGCCAGGTCAACGATGGTTACGAAGCTCGGGAAGCCCCGATGATTAAGTACCTTCAAATGGTCTGAGGTTTAGCCCAGCTATTTGAGAGCTTTGAGGTAGTCCGGATAGCTCGGGAAGAAAACTCCCGCGCGGACGCCCTCTCTCACCTGGCCTCCTCCATTGGATCGGAAGGCACTCGATCAGTCCTCCTCGAAGAGCTAGAACAACCAAGCATCGAGTCCGAGCTCATGATCATTGACCCGGATACACCGAGCGATTGGCAGACCCCGTACCTATCCTGGCTCTAAGACTCTCAGGGGCCCTCCGACCCTCGGGAAGCTCGGAGACTGAAGTATCAAGCCCGATGCTTCATCATCTTGGACGATGCTCTGTACCAAAGGTCCTTTTCCAGACCACTCCTTAAGTGCCTTAGCACCGACGAAGCCAGCCGAGCAATTCAAGAAGTGCACGAAGGCATCTACGGTGCGCACCAAAGAGGAAGATCGCTCACTAGGATCTTACTTTGACAAGGTTACTGGTGGCCCACTCTTCAGCACGAATGCTCAACCTACGTACAGAAATGCGACCGATGCCAACGCTTTGACCACCTGGTCCGTCAACCTGCCTCGGAGCTCGTAACTCTTACCGAGCCATGAACCTTTGCTCTATGGGGAATCGACATCCTGGGACCATTCCCTATGGCTCAGGCCCAGAAGAAGTTCATCATTGTCACCATCGACTACTTCACAAAATGGATCGAAGCGGAGGCTACTGCCAGAATCACTGAGTCGGTCGTCTGGAGCTTCGTGTGGAAATCGATCATTTGTCGCTTTGGCATCCCGCGAGTGATAGTGAGTGATAACAGTCGGCAATTTGATTCTCATTACTTCAGAGAAAGATGCACCGACCTAAATATTTGCAACCACTTCACTTCAGTGGCCCACCCTCAGGCCAACGGGCTGGTTGAAAATGCCAATAGGGCTATACTAAAAGGCATAAAAACCAGACTCGGCAAGGCCAAGGGCAGCTGGCTGGAGGAATTACCGAGCGTACTTTGGTCACACCGAACTACTCCAAGAACGGCCATGGGCAAAACGCCCTTTCAGCTAGTGTATGGCACGGAAGCCATGATTCCACTGGAGGTCGGCAATCCATGTCTCTGAGTCATTGGCTTCTCACCCGAGGTGAACGACTAGAAGTTGCTTGAAAACCTCGACTTGGCGAGCGAGATCCGAGAGATCGCGGGTTTCTAAGCCGCAGAATACCAACGACGCCTGGTTCAGTACTACAATGTCAGAGTCTGAGATAGGCACTTCCAACCAGGAGACTTCGTCCTCAGAAAAGCCGAAGCCTCTCGACCACTAGAGGCCGTAGGCAAGCTAGCCCCTAACTGGGAAGGCCCCTATTGAGTGGTTGAGACGCTTGGGAAAGGGGCGTACCGGCTGGCTACCATGGAAGGAATGCCCATCCCTTGGACATGGAATGCGGCAACACTATGTAAATTTTATTTTTGAGCCTCTCTCAAAACTGTACATGTAAGTAACATAGAGCAAGAAACTTTCCCCTTCTTCTTATTAATTCTTCTTTGATACATCGGATAGGCCAAGGCCATTACAGTGCAAAGCAAAAGAAATAACAAAACTACATCATCCGCTGGTATGATCTGATCACTCGGTGCGAGCTCGACTGGTACTCTCAGAACGAGCCACTGACTCTACCTCATGTAGAAACTGGCTTGGCCATTGGGATGTCTGACCTTGTTTGCTCGAGATCTTCACAGGGAACAATCTGCCAACTCTTTGGAAGAAACCCCTCCAATGGAATATGATGAAAAAGAGGATGGTAGGGGGCATCCTCCAAATGAGTCACAGCCAGACTCAGTAGGGGTCACGCGGATCCCTACCTCACACTAAACACGCAAGCATACAGTAATAAAGGTAATTAGAGCATGCATTTAATGCAGTAAATAGGCAATGGCACAATTAAATCACAGTTATAGCAAAGCAGGAAAGCCTACCTAAATAGGTAAACATGCCGAATTACATTAAATAATAGCATCAGAAGCTAAATCTACCAATAGAGGAAACCCCAGCTAACCATGTGATAGGAAGAAGGAAGACCACCAGAAGTAAGAAACCAGATGCGTCCACTGACGTCTTACACTGTATCTCAAGCACCTCGCAGTCAAGCTCGTGACAAGCGAGTGACACAATAGTACCGCACCGAGTAACTGATCAAAGTAACACTCGTCAGCGTCAGTCTAACCCTCTGACCACGTGTGCACACACTGACTCATTGCCTTGAGCTAGACCTCTAGTTAGTTTTCCCTCCCAGTAGGACGCTACTGACTATGCGAGAGGGCCCACAGAAACTAGCTTAAAAATCGTACAACGGGAACACCCCGCCACCTCTCCCAGGTGGGCCCACACGGAAGTCGTTGGGCTACGACTAGTGGTTCCATCACAAGGAAAGAGAAAGCTACTCTTTTGGAATGTAAAATAATGCTACACTATACAAAATACTTTAAACATGGCGTGTATGAATTATGAAATACATTAGAAATTACATAAATAATCTTTTAAAATCTCCAGGTATATAATGGATCAGGACCACCCTGTTACATACTATAACGGACTGGGGCAGGATCACTATACTCAACAGAACTTAAAAAAATCCATAGTCAACAGGGACTATAACGCACCTGGGCAGGTGCTCTATGGGACTATAACGCACGGGGGTAGATGTATTATAGTCAACAGGCACACAACACGACCGACAAGGGCTATAACGCACCAAGATTGGGGCATTATAGTAACATAACGCCACTCCCATGGCCCGTTATGCTCACCATGATGATCAGAATCCATAGTTAAACAAGGGATATAACGCACCTAAGTAGGGGCATTATAGGGACATAACGCATAGGGAGAGGGGTGCTAAAGGCAACAGACACCCAACACAGTAGACAGGGGTTATAACGCACCAGAGCAGGGGCGTTAAAGGCACCCGAACTCAAAAATCCACAGAAAACCCACAGTTTTCATGCATGATATAACTCACCCATACCGGGGTGTTAAATAACTATAATGGACCTAGAGGAGTCTGCCACAAGGGGAAATAACGGACCTATAAAGGTCCACCAAATGACCATAACGCACTGGGGCAGGCGCGTTAAATCGCCTGGGTTTCGAGATTCCGGAGTTTGGAACCGAACACCCCTCCCGATCGACCGAAATCGACGGGGGACGAGGGGAACACGTTTCTAAACTACCCTACCATGCCATAACAACATTCAATACCTAAACATGCCACTAGAATTAAAAGATGATGGCCATAGAGACAATTTCATGAAATTAAGGCTAAATAATACTAACATGGAATTATGCATGAAAAATGAGGAAAAGGGCGTCGGACCACAGCGCATGTGGTACCGGCAGTGTTGTAACGAGACAAGGAGTCCATTTCCCTACCTGGATTACGATAAAAATAGTGATTCGATGCCGATCCGGCGAGAGGGTGACGCGGCACCTCCCGGCTCGACTCGACTCCACGCTCCGCGGATCGAGAGAAGATGGGCGTCAACATGATCCTCACAACGCGACCAATCCAACAGTACCTGCCTCGCTTCGATCAGTGACCGTCTGGATCAAAAATCGAGAGAGGAACGAATTTTGAGAAATTAGCCTAAAATTTCACAAAATAGAGTTTTGCACAAAAAATGATGAAAATGGCGACAGATGGCGATGCATGTGGCGTCAACGGGTTCTTGGAGAGATGAGGAATCCGTTCCCCTACCTTTTGCACGGCGAAGACCACGAATCGGTGCAGATCGGGCGACTGGGGCCACGTCGTCCTTCCACTAGCACGTATCTCCACGCTCCACGATTCGAGAGATGAAGGGTACCGGCGTGATCGTCGCGTCGAGCCCGTCCCATCAGTACCTCCCACGCGTCCACCCGAGGCCGAATGGGCCGCGAACCAAGTGAAAGGGGAAGAGAGGAGAGAGAACGTGTGAGGGAGAGAGAGAGATTCGAGAGAAAGAGTTGCAATTAGCATTAATTCTTTTGGCCGTAGGGCCCCTAGTTTTGGCAATTAATCAAGGGTGTTCCCTCGTATGGGAAATGTAAATGACGTCGTGACCCTTATGGCATGACGGGAATGGGTCCCGACCCGAACCACACAATCTCCTGACGAAGTCAGATCGAGTGCACCATGGGCTTCCATGAAGATCGAATAAGTCATCACTTCGTGACTGGCTCACCCTCGCACTAAATAGACAAATAAAACACACCAACAAATTGGAACGAAAAATATCCGAGTGAAATTTTTAGTGCGTCCACAAGTCTGGCACACCTGGTGGGACTCATCCACCCTCATCTCTTTATCGAAATTAGGGACCCTGTGGCCCCCTTCATGTAACGCTAATTGTTCCATTTTTGCAAATGTAGGAAGATCACATTTCAACTTCGAGAATGGTAGTCTCCTTTGGGCCACAAGTCGTGGAGAGTCACATCTGAGAAGGCTACCTCGCTATCCCGCTCTGCTTCGGGAGCTTCCCTCCGTTCGTGGGCTTCCCCAACTTCCTGGGGGTAGCCTTCGTCAACATCCTGGATGTAGAGGCATTCGACGAGTCCAAGCCCGACGCTTCCATCACGGGAGCCACTAAAGCTACTACCAGTCGAACTGTGGCCAGGAACAGCAACAACATCCTGGCAAGGACGTTAAGCTGTAACGTGCACCATGTGCACTAGGCTGCCAGTCCATCGCACCAAGGGTCGGCATCCCATTGGAGGAGGCTCCGAAGGAACAACGCTGGCACTGATCCAGGGCGCCTAATCTCTAGCACCAGCAAGTCTATGACTGTCGGGACCATCTGAGTCCATTTGAATGGACAGAGGTCTGAAGTGGTCCCGGACCGCATTATGCTAGCTATTCCAGTCTGCAACTCCTTTCAGGGGTTGGAAAAGATGAAGGAAAAGATGGCGCCCGCTGTTCCAGCTGCTGCACCGAAAGACACGCCGGCTCACAAGCCGACCAAATTGAAGCAAATTTGGATTCCCAAGGAAGCCCAACCCGCTGCACCTGCCCAAGCGGGGCCTAGCTACACCTACCGCAGAAAGGGCTGAAGAGATGAAGGGGTCGAGGTGACACCCATGACCCACCAACCGACAGTCGCTGCACCAGCACTGCCCGAAAATGCCCGCCGCTAACATTGCAAGCGTCGTCACCATGTTGACTGCCCGGCATTCGCAACCTACGCTCATCTTGCTGTCGCTACCGACACGCAACTACTGGCCACCTTCCCTCACCAGGAGTGAGAAGGGATTGAGCAAGCCATGAGAAATTACCTGCGAGGCCCAGGTAGCACCCCTATGGGTCGTCAGAGACTGCTAGGGACAATGGCCTCCGCCTTTCGAAAAGAAGAAGAAGTCCAACCTGTGCCTAGTGAAGAATCAAGAAATCGGTCGGAGGAATGACGCCAGTCCCCTGTGTGGGAGGAAGCGCCACCCCGATAATTGATTTTCGACAGACTGGTGTTCCCAAATAAGCCGTCAAGGAGGATGGTAAAAAGAAATAGGAATTGGAGAATCTTCACCTGCAACATGGCAGGAGTTCCTAGTCGATATGCGACTTTGCCTACCGACCCTGAAGAAGTGGCCAGGCTCGCCGCTAGGCCCGGTCCCCTCACCAGGAGAGGAAGAGCGGCGAGTGAAGCGACACAGGCGAGCATCAAAGAGACTTTCTCCGAAGAACCTTCAATGGCCCTGGCAGCCAATGTTGTCACCACTAGGGGCACGAGTGACGGACCCTCCACATCATCCGAGGATACCTCGGCCGAAGAGATAGGGGACATGCCCGCTCCCTCCACAACTGACCCTGCTATGCTTTACATGATACAACAGTAACAACGGGAGATTGAATCGCTGAAGAGACAACTGAACGAGAGGAATACACAGCCCTCGATGTCCGGGCAGACCGAGGTTCTACTGGAGGTGCCCGGAGGCAACGAGCAATCATCTGAAGTGACTCTGCAGGCTACGACATTCCCATCACCCCCCAGCTTCCCTAGGGGCATGCCCCTGCAACAAGCACAATACCCGGCACTGGCCCTGCTGTAGATCTCACCTCCCCAAGGGTCTCCCATGGCCCCTCAGGCGACTGTATTGACCACCCTGGTTGTGAAGCCCCCCCCATTTCTATCTAAGCCTGGTCGACCTAGCAGCACTTATGGATATCCTCATCTTTAATCTACAACTGGTGATATCTTGATCGAAGATCGATCTTAGAAAAATACTGAGCTCTTGCTATCTGATCAAATAATTCGTCAATCCTCGGTAATGGGTATTTGTTCTTGATAGTCAGCTGGTTCAATTGCCGATAATCGATGCACAACCTCATTAAATCATTCTTCTTTCGGACGAATAATATTGGGACTCCCCACGGGAATGTACTTGGACGAATGAGCCCCTTCTCAAATAATTCCATTAACTGTTGCTTCAATTCCCTCAGCTCCGCAAGAGACATATGATAAGGAGCTCTAGAAATAGGGGACGCGCCAGGAATTAGATCAATAGAAAAGATAACCTCTCTCTCAGGCGAAAGTCCTGGCAATTCCTCCGGAAAGACATCTGAAAAATCTCAAACAATAGGAATGTCCCTTATCTCAATCTTCTTCTCAGGGGTCACATAGATAGAGGCTAAAAAAGACTGACATCCTTTCCTCATTAACTTATCAGCTCGATGGGCCGAAATAAGTGGCACCAACTTATGGTGCCTAACTCCTAGAAAAGAAACTTCAGGGTGTCTGAAAAAAGACACAGAGCTAGAACTACAATGGACATTGGCCTCATGCTTAGCCAACCAATCCGCTCCTAGAATTACATCCTAATCTTTCATGTCCATGCAAACTAAATCAGCTGGCAAGTTCTATTCATTAATCATAACCTTACTAGAATGATAGAAATACTTAAGTGTTGAACTTGAACCAATAGGGGTTGAAATTTCTAACGAAGAGTTCATCAAGACCGGCTTCACAGCTAAGGACTTAGCAAATTTTTGAGAAACGAAATAATGAGTAGCTCTAGTATCGAAAAGAACGAATGCTGACTTATCATGTATAATAAGAGTACCTTCGACGAGTCCGCCCTCCTCTGTGGTTCCTACATCATCTTCTTGTAGGGCTTGGAACATGCCCTGCTGCTTCTTATTCCCTTGCGGCTTTGTCGGTGCAGCTTGATCTGATAAAAGGGGACATTCAGGAATACGATGGTCCCTACTTCCACAACATAAACATGCGCCCAACTTGCGCCAGCACTCTTCCATCTTATGACCTAGACGGTCATAATATTTACACACGCCCTTAAATGGCACAATCGGGCCAGGCTTCTTGTCATCATTCTTCGGTATTTTGCCCTTCCACGAACCAGACCCACCATTGGGCCTCTTCTTGCCATTACCAGGTTTGATACTTCTGGAACCAGTAGGTTGTTCTTTCTTAGCACTCTTCCCACGGATTCTCTCCGTCATCTCTAAAGTATCTTCTAATACTTGGGCTTTCCTTACCATCTCTACATACGTCTGGATCTCCATTATCACCAATTGGTTAATATACTATAGTTTCAATCTGTTGAGAAAATGTTTGGCCTTCATCTTCTCTGTAGATATCAGGTGAGTAGCATAACGGGACAACTGAGAGAACTGAGCTTCATACTCAGTCACGGATAAATTCCGCTGCTTGTAAGCAGCAAACTCAGCGGCTTTCTTCTCTTGGACTCTATCCGAAAAGTACTTGATATTGAAGAGTTCCTCGAACTCCTTCCATGAGACTTGCCTATCACCGAGGGTCCCCTTTACTACATTCCACTAGGTTCTAGCATCACGCTCTAGTTGGAAAGTTGTTAGAAGAACGTGCTCGTGATCGCTACATTACATAACTTCAAAGATCCTCTCCTTCTCTTTAAGCCAGTGCTCGGCTTCATCAGGGTCGGTCGAGCCACCAAAACGCGGGGGATTCATCCCACGAAAGTTTCTATGAACGTCACCAGCACCATGGCTCGCCGCTCCACCTTGGGCCACTTGCTGTAAGGCACAAGTAAGTCCTTGAACCGTTCGCTGCATGTCTCACCATTGCGTACTATCTACTGCCATTGGAACGTCCTACACATAGAATAGATCACTTTAGGTTTATTTAGAATGGATAATCTTACAACTAGATTATTAACTGAAGTCTCTACCCAATTCTCACCAGGTTGGGTCCCTAGACTTATAACAAGGTTATAGGTCCTACGACAACACTTAGAACCCTAAAACTTAGAAAACCAAGGAATATTAGAAACTTAGGCTCTGATACCACCTAACTGTCACGCCCCAACGTGGAATATCGGGACTGGCAGTAGAAACAAGTGATGCCGCATGGTCATCCCTCACACGGCGTCTAGCCCAAACACCCATCTCTGGGAGATTTGTGTGTGTGTTTGCTAGGCTGACGCCGAGGGCATGCCGCATAGGCATCCCTCATATAGCGTCTAGCCTAGACACCCACCTCCGAAAAGGCGGCCCCCAGTCGTGATGAATGTATGTCGTCTCGATAATCATGTGTGACCCAAGATCTTGCTTGGTGAAAGCACTCTGCCCAGGTCCTACCTCGATAGTCATGCATGACCCTGATGTCGCTTGGTGAAAGCACTCTTCCTGAGCCCTACCTTGATGGTCATGCACCCCCAGACGCTGCTCTACGGGAACACCTGGCTCAGCCCTACCTCGGTGTTCGTTTACGACCCAGATGTCGCTTCATGAGAGCACCCCTACCAGTCCCGACCTCGATAGTCATGCATCGTTAGTCATCACTCGATCGAGACACCCTGCCAGATCTCTGTCTCGATGTTCATGCATGACACGGACATTGTTCGATGAGAGCACCCTATCCAGTCTCTGTCCCAATGGTTGCGCATCATCAGACATGGCTCAATCGAGGCGCCCAGCCTAGTTCCCCGCCTCGATAAGTGTACCCTCAGTGCTGTTACCTGGATAATGGGCATACTTCACAAGTCCCGGCACAAGATGAAGCATCAGGCCCCTGCCTCTGTCAAAGGGCCCCGAGCACGACCATCAAGGTCTCGCGGCACCCAGCCACCTCAGCTACATCGGGGCCCTGAGCGCCTGACCACATAACAACCTCAGTCATAACGGTGCCCCCGGCATCCGACGGCCAGCCACTCCAGTCATAACGGTGCCCCCGGCACCCGACTGTCATCAACTACAGTCACAACGGTGCCCCCGACACCCGACTATCGAGCATTCCAGTCACAACGGTGCCCTCGACACCTGACTGCCAGCCACTTCAGTCATAACAGTGCCCCCGACACCTGACTGTCAAGCACTCCAGTCACAACGGTGCCCCCGGCACCCTACTGCCAGCCACTTCAGTCACAACGGTGGCCCCGGCACTCGACTATTGGGCACTCTAGCCACAATGGTGCCCCCGGCACCCGACTGGCAGGCACTCCAACCACAACGGTGCCCTCGGCACCCAACTGTCGGGCACTCCAGCCACAATGGTGCCCCGGGCACTTGACTGTCGGGCACTCCAGCCACAACGGTGCCCCCGACACCCAACTGTCTGGCACTCCAGCCACAACGGTGCCCCCGACACCCGACTGTCTGGCACTCCAGCCACAACGGTGCCCCCGGCACCCTGCTGCCAGGCACTCCAGCCACAACGGTGCCCCCGGCACCTGACTGCCTAGCACTCCAGCCACAACAGTGCCCCCGACACCCGACTGCCAAGCAGTCTAGCCACAATGGTGCCCCCGACACCTGACTGCTAGGCACTCTAACCACAATGGTGCCCCAGGTACCCGACTGCCAAGCACTCTAGCCACAACGGTGCCCCCGGCACCCGACTACCAAGCACTCCAGCCACAACAGTGCCCCCGGCACCCGACTGTCAAGCACCCAAGCCACAATGGTGCCCTCGGCACCCAACTTTCAACCACTTCAGTCACAACGGTGCCCCTGGCCCTCGACTGTCAACTTCACTAATCACATAGGGATCCATAACACCCGATCTCTCAAGAACTCTAGTCCCACCAGGGCCCACAACACCCAACAATCCTGAGCTCAATGGCTTTTGGTCACTCCAGTCATGGCGATGCTCACGCCATTCAACCACTCAAGTCTCAATTGTGCCCGATCGCTCCAGCGACAAGTGGTGCCTATGTCATTCGATCGCCTCGACCGTGGTGACGCCCAACTACCCTAGCACAATGGTGCCTACGGCACCCTACTACTTTGACCTCGACACTGTCTCATGACGGGAAGATATTACGATGCCCCTCGAGCAACAACCTGCTAAGTCATAGGTCCTCTGACGGGCACTATGTGCGAATACAGAACTACTCACATAATAACGCAATGACCTGGGGACCGTCACAAACGACGGAATTGTCCCGCAGCTTGCAAGCACTTGTAATCGGGCTCTCACGCCCCCATATAAATGCCTTTCATGGCATTTAACTCATGTAATCAAGTCAGGGAGAGGATCTCCCTCCTCACCGGAACCAGTCTCTCTACCCCCAGTTGTCCCTATTTCTACAACATTCGTTGGGGATAAGACTCAACTTTAGTACATCCTTTCATCTTCAAACGGATGGTCAGACTGAAAGAACAAATCAGGTGGTAGAAGACATGCTCAGAGCTTGTGTCATTGATTTTGGTGGAAGCTGGCATGATCACTTGCCTTTGGTCGAGTTTGCATACAACAATAATTACCTGGCAAGTATACAAATGGCACCGTTTGAAGCTTTATATAGTAGATGTTGTCAATCACCTTTGTGCTAGGATGAAGTTGGTGGGAAATAATTATTCGGCCCAGACATGGTAAGGGCTACCACCGAGAAGATCCAGTTAATTAGAGAAAGACTTCAAGTGGCTCAGTCTACACAGAAGACTTATGTCGATACCAGAAGAGGAGATCTCAAATTCTGAGTAGGAGATCATGTGTTTCTTAAGATTTCTCCAAGATGGGGAATTAGAAGATTTGGTGTTAAGGGCAAGCTTACACCAAGATATATCGGACCTTTCGAGATACTAGAAAGAGTTGGCGAGGTTGCTTACCGCGTCGCCTTGCCTCCTCAATTGTCTGAAGTCCATAATGTGTTCCACATATCCATGTTGAAAAAGTATGTGCATGATCCCTCGCATGTCATAGATCATGGAGACCTGGTGATACAAAAGGATCTCACTTATGAACAAAAGCCCATGAAGATCCTTGATCGCGAGGTATGTACACTAAGGAACAAGATGATTCCCATGGTTAAAGTGCAATGGAGTAAATGCTCAGAACACAAAGTCACATGGGAAATCGAGGAATCTATGAAGAAGTGATTCCCTGTTTTATTTTGAATGGAATGTACTCTGCACCCTCCACGTATATATGTGATGGAATTTGGAGACCAAATTCTTTTAAGTGGGAGAGGGTGTAGCAACCCTAGTAAAATGAAGGAATGGAAATCCTAAATAATGTAAAACGAACCATTAGCCAAGGCACAGACCCTATATACAATGCCACAGTACACTAATGGGCCTTTCACTTAAAATAAATGGGCCAATGGAAGGGGCGCCCATCACTAGGGTGCCAATTCCTTAAGTCGAGCCCCTCTACAAGGACGCTAGTCCATTAGGTGCTAGAACAACTGAGTTCCATTAAAGCTAGGGTAAGGTAATGGGCGCTCATCCCTAGGGCGATAATTCAGGAAGTAGTGACCTTCTGTGAGGGCGCTATTTCCCTAGGTGATAAACATTCCTTTCCATTAAAACAAAGTAAGCTGAAGGGTGCCCCTTGGGTTCGGCTCTAATTAATGAAGTAGAGACCCCTCATGGAGGCGCCATTTCTTGGAGAGCGCCCCTCCTATGGACGCTATTTCCCTGCAGTGTTTTATTTGAATTAGCAAGCCAGATTGCTATCTGGGAAGGGCTTGATCTGGAAGGATTGATACGTGGGAAGTCTTGTTCTCACAGGATTCTTACGTGGGAAATATTGATCCCAATCAAACTCTAACCCCGTAGGCTCTTCTTCCCTATAAATATACCTCTCCAGAAATGGTCAGAGGTTGCTGCCTCTGAGTTCTCTTCATCAATGTCAACCTGCTGCTGACTTCTTCTGTCTCCTATTGGAGCTGTTCGAGGAGATTATTGCTTCTTCCTCCTGCTGTTGCTCCCTGTTGCTTCTTTTCATATAGAGAAGCTAGCTGCTACTCTTCGTTCTGCGACTGCATGTGGAGGAGAGGCTTCTGATCCCTGAAGTTGCTTCTTCCTCTACTAGTGAAGCTGCATCATCTTCTGCCTACTCTACTTCTTCCTCTTTCTTCTGCCACCATAAAAGAAGAAGCATCATCATCCGTTTAAGAGGCAACAGTTACTGTTGTTGCTTTGTGTTGCTCTGTTACAAATAGAGCATCATTTTTTTATGGTTATTCTGTGCTAATCCTTCAATCTCTTCTCCGAACGTCAATCCAAATCTCATCGAGGTAGGTGTTCTTAAGTGCCAAGCCTAAACTTCATTAAATCAGAGCATGAGCATGCATATAGGTCTGTTAGATTGGTTTCCAGTAGCCATTGTTACGTTTCATAAGTTTCAGGAGAATAGCGACCCAGTATAGGGCGCTATATCATTTTAACGACTGTATCAACATCGTCTTTCTTTTCCTTAATTATTAAATACACCATGTTTAAAATTTCATAACCATGAATCATGACATCTAATCTAATGCACCTATTCCAGGGCGGACAGCAGCATCTTCAGCTTGAGCTGGAACCCAGCTCTGTATTTTCTTTGGCCGCCAGATCTGTTTGAACCTGGTCAGCCTAGGTGCCAAGGGCTCTCTTTCTTTCATCTCCATTTCGGCCCTCCTAGTGGCCAGTACTCGGAATCTGTTGGCAGTCTGGATTACCGGGACGGTCACGTCCGGCCCGATGTCTCTCGGGCGACCGTCAAGGTTAACCCTAACACTCCCGACCAGCATGGTCTTCCCGGAGTTTGATAATCGGCGGTTCGCAGCAATGAACCCGCCTCTTCTGTTAGCTTCCCTTCTTTTTCCAGCAACGGCAGGAGCGGCATTCTTCCTCACCTCGTGGTGGACAAGGCATGACACGACTACAGGAGTAGTCCTTGTCGTTCGGCCCTTCCTCGAGCCAGCAGCTTTTGTCGTGGTCTTAGTAGCAACCTTCGGCTTTGGCTCATCAACCCTCAGCAGGTCGACAAAGATAAGGCCCAGGTAGTTGGGCAGTCCGACAGTAGGGGGCATGGACCCGAACGCGACGGGTACTGCCAGGTAGCCCTCGTGAACATGAGCATCGACGACTTGTTGGCCAAAGTGTTGGGAGGCAAATCCGCTCGTCATTTCTGATTCCTGCAAATAGGATTAACGCACAATTAGAATTTAAGAGAGGCCACCGGGCCTCCTAATTTGGCGTAAAGATGAAGGGAGACTCAGTCCCACCGGGCGTGCCAGAGATTGTCAGACGTGTTTTTTATTTTATTTTATTTATTTTATTTTATTTTATTTATTTGTTAATTATTTATTTATTGACGTGCCAGTCACATGTGTGACAAATTTATTGTGCGCTCATCTGACAGATCAGACGATTATAGGTGATCGTGTCGGGACCAGAAGTCCGCCATACCGTAAAGGCTATGGCGTTAATTACGCCATTCCTAAGAAGGACAATCCTTGATTAAACGCCAAAGTAGGAGGCCTCGAAGGGCATTTAAAAGACTAATGTGCGTGTAATAATAAAAGGACGTATAAACGACGAACTTATTTAAGTGCACGGATCAAATCCGACAGCATCTTCCCTTGGCTTCGAATTGTGCCAAGTAAGGACAGGAGACTGTCCACGCAGTGGTGGGACGGACTCAGAGCAATGGTTAGGGTGTTGTCCCTCGATATCTGTCTTCAAAGAGACGTCCCAACTAGTTAGTTTCCCCCAAGGGATGGAGCTGAAAGGGGTACGCATTAACGACGCTCCCTTGGCTTATTGGGGGTTGCCGTTATTAAATCATGGTTCCGACAGCATTTCCCCTTACTCTGGGTCATGCCAAAGAAAAGATAGGCCATCACCCACGGAATGCCGGGATGAAGGTCAAAACGGGAGAGCGTTGAGGCTCCTAAATAGTGCAATCACCTTACGGTGACGTTCAATATCCCCCTTTGGAAGTCGACGGGACACATGCAGAGGCAGAGTCCTTCGAACTTACGGGATTACATATATATGCCCGATTCGGGACAGTGGAATGTAGGGGAGGTCATTCCTCGTTAATTTACTCCCCGAGGTTTTAGTGGAGACTCATGGACATCCCCGGATAAATCTAGCAAGGCTGATGGAGGCTTAGACAAGGTCTATGGAGGGTTCTCGGCGTGGGAGGCCTTGGACATATGAGAGTTCTCGGCGCGGTGAGTGGCAGGTGGCACAGGGTGACAAAGGATATCGGCGCAATGGGATATCGGCGCAGGGTGCCAGAGGATGTCGGCACGGCCATTGGCGGGAAGAGGAGGGGAGCAGCTCTCAGCGCGCATAGTTCCCGGCGCATGAACCCTCGCGTCGAGGGCTGTGCATGGCACCGAGAGACTTTGGCGCCGAGAACCCTAGGGCATTTTACGGAGCTCTATTCTTGACTGGCTCTGAGATTTTCAGGGAATTGAATGGAAGGAACCATGGCCTGTTCCAGGGATTTTGGGATCGAAATATGGTCTGTAACAGGGTGTTTACAGGATGGTGGGAGGGGTTATTAGGAGGTAGAGTGGATTAGGGAGTGGATAATGGGTCTCATTGGATTAAATGTTAGACATCAGAAGGAGGCATGGTGTACCAAAGGGTCACTGGCCATCCACCATTTAAATCCTCGAGGGATGTCTCTGTATTGTTGCCTGCAGTTCAGGGGATCAAGAGATTGGCTTGAATGCGGATGCTTGCCAACAAGAGGAGAATGGCAAATGCCATGAGATATGCAAAGAAAAAAAAGAAAAAAGAAGAAAAAAAGGGCTCCTATTCTGGGGCAGGCACCAAAAAAAAAGAGACAAGAAGATAAAATTCAAAATAAAATGAAGGAGGTCTTGATGGCTGCATCTACTAAGGGAGATATTGCCCCCCTCATCACCTGGCCCGTGCCAAATAAGAAACTACCATTGTGGGGTTGGTATGGTGGAGCGAACCACCCATCCCCTCTCTGAGGGTGTGAGCGCTCTCCTGTGCACCCACCTTGGGCTGCAAAAAATGCATGACGAATGTCCAAGGAATAATAAAATGACTGCATCATCTGTGGATGTAAGAAGACCCTACAATTGCAGCTTCTAAGAATAAGCGTTAAGGGGATGACATTTGGCGTAACCACCGGATGCATGGGCCGAAGTTGTTCGAAGCACCTCCTGAAGAAATCAATGATGAAGGAAGATAGCTATTGATATGATGCATAGCTGTCACTAGATATCCTCGGGGGTACCGTGAAATCAACAATCCCACCGACGCTAAAGAGCCTTCATTAGCCGCCAGGTCTCCCGTTTCAAATACGGTTCCAAGCCCTATTGGGGAATGAAAAGAACAAGTCCTGTCGAGTTGTCTGCACCCTCGGCTCCTTCCTCCTCATCAAGCCAACATATAAGCGCCTTTCAGTTTCTGGTGGCCTATCTCAGCACCCCTGGTCCCACCAGAATCCATGGTGCCATGTCATCTCCCCATTCTACGAGTGTACTCCCCACTCGTCCCACCGGGACTAACCCTCCACCCTGGATCTGGGACCTATGCTCCCAGCTAATGCACTCTCATGGCCTTTCGACATTCAGCCACAACAATGCCATGCTTGTCCCATGGGACGCTCCTATCACGGCCGGTTTGGATTTCTTGCCTGATGTCGGCCTAATAAAATTCCCCTTTCCTTAGCATAAGGCACTCCACCCTTGCTGAGCTCAACGCTTCGACCGTCAGTCTCGTCGGGTTGCATCCATAAAGCTTTCCATTGGCCGGAGGTGCTCCGCCTCTACTGAACTAGAAAATTACCTTCTGTCCCATCGGGTTGTGTCCACAAAGTCTTTTCCTTGGCCTGAGATGCTCTGCCATCGCCAAGCTCGAAAATAACCTTTGTCCCACTCGGCAGGATTCATAAAACCCTTTATCTTGGTCTGGTGGCACTCCGCACTGGCCGAGCTACCCTTTATCTTGGTCTAGTGGCACTCTGCCCTGGCCGAGCTACCCTTTACCTTAGTCTAGTGGCCCTCCGCCCTGGCCGAGCTACCCTTTATCCTGGTCTAGTGGCACTCCGCACTGGCCGAGCTACCCTATATCTTGGTATGGTGGCACTCCACCCTGGCCTAGCTACCCTTTACCTCGGTCTAGTGGCACTCCACCCTGGTCGAGCTACCCTTTATCTTGGTCTAGTGGCGCTCCGCCCTGGTCGAGCTACCTCTACCTTGGTCTAGCGGCACTCCATCTTGATCGAGCTACCCCTATCCCGGTCCAGTGGCCTCACGCCTCTGTCAAACTTGTTGGCCTCGACACGACGACGAGTTAACACCTATTTCATATTCTAACCTTGGCTTAGGCCTCACGCCACTGTCAAGTTCGTTGGCTTCGACATGATGTCGAGTCAGCAACTATCCTGCATTATATCCTTGGCTTAGACCTCACGTCTTTGCCAAGTTTGTTGACTTCGACATGGCGTCGAGTTAACACTTATCCCATTTTTTTGCCCTTGGCTTAGGCCTCACGTCTTTGTCAAGTTCGTTGACCTTGGCATGATGTCAGGTCAACACATACCCTATACTCCTCTCTTGGCTTAGGCCCCACGTCTTGGCTAAGTTGGTTGACTTTGACTACCTATCAAGTCAACAGCCATATTTCACCCTGGCCCAGACCCTACACCTCTCCCAGTTCAATTGGTTTCGACATTGTGACGAGACGTCAATAACGTCTGTTTCTGCCCTTGCTCTGGACATACCGTCTAAGCAAGGTTTGTTGACTCCGACATCCCATCGGGTCGATATCAATATTTCACCTATGGTTCAGGCCTCCCATCTGAACAATCAATAAAAGACCCTTCTACCCCTAGTTTAGATCCTTCGTCCAACCAGACAGCGAAAAAAGCCCCTGATGTACTTTCCTACGATTGTTTCCTCAAGATGGGTGAGAATCCATCTAGACTCTGCCTGATCCGAACCCCGTTTGTGGGTTCAACGGCCTGGCAACCTATCCCGAGGGAGCCCTAAGCCTTCTAGTTACCATCGGCACCCCACCCAAAACCGTTACGATTATGGTAGACTTCATCTTGATCAAGGGAATGGCGGCATACAATGCTATCTTCGGCAGAGGCATCCGCAGTCGGACGAAGGTGGTGCCCTCCACCTATCACTAGAAAATGAAGTTTCCCACCAAAAATGGTGTGGGGGGAGTCTGAGGTAACCAGGCACTGGCTAGAAGGTGCTATAATATCTCGGTCGAGGCCATAGGGCCGGAAGGGAAGAACAAGGGGATCAGGGGAACCGAGGAAGGACTAGCAACGTCCGAGCATGGTGGCAAGTTGCTAATGGTCTTCTTAAAGGATAACCCCACCTTAGGCGTCAAGATCGGAGCCGATCTCCCGTTCGATGTTCAGGAGCAATATAAAAATTTACGTTTTGAGTATATTCATGTCTTCGCGTGGTCTGATGAGCAACTTCCTGGAATTCCCGGAGAAATTGTAATGCACAAGCTCAACCTCGACCCCGCGGTGAAACCCGTCCAATAGCACAGGAGAAAGCATGCCCCAGAGAAATAGACGATCATCAAGGAGCAACTCACCAAGGGGAAGGAGACTGGTCTCTTCCGTCCAGTCCTCTACCCGACGTGGCTCCCCAATGTCGTCTTGGTACCCAAAGATTCGGGAAAATGGCGAATGTGCGTAGACTTCACCGATCTCAACAAGGCCACACCAAAGGACTATTACCCACTATCGAGCATCGACCAGCTCATCGATTCAACCTCTGGCAACGAGCTGCTCAGCTTCCTAGATGCCTACTCTGGCTACCATCAGATCCGGATGGACCCAGAGGATATTGAGAAGACCACCTTCATCACCAACTCCGATGTGCACTGCTACACCCGGATGCCTTTCGGGTTAAAGAACGTTGGGACGACATACCAGAGGCTGGTCAACCAAATCTTCGAGGGACAACTCGGTAGGAATATCAAAGCCTACATCGATGACATGCTCAAGACGCGAAAGGTTGAGGATCATCTTACCGACCTGGTGGAGACCTTCGGCACCCTCCTCAAGTACAACATGAAGCTCAACCCTGCCAAGTGCACCTTCAGAGTCAGATCGGGGAAGTTCCTTGGCTTCCTGGTGGCCCAGCATGGGATTGAGGCGAACTCCGACAAGGTCCAGGCCATCCTGGACATGCAGCCACCCACTTGCATCAAAGATGTCCAGCGTCTTACCGGGCGCATTACCGCACTCAACCGCTTCCTCTCTCGGGCAGACGAACGATGCCTACCCTTCTTCAAGCTATTGAGGGGACCTAAAATGGCATTTGCTACGTTCGCCTGGGATGAGGAATGTCAGAAGACTGTTGAGGAGCTCAAGGAGTTCCTGACCTCGCCCTCGATACTATCAAAGCCGATCCCAGGTGAAGCCCTACAATTGTATCTCTCAGCAACTCCCTCTACTGTAAGTTCGGTCCTAGTCCGAAATGACGCAGGAATCGAGAGGCCGGTCTACTACACCAGCAAGGTGCTCAACGAGGCTGAAAGGAGGTATGCTGCAACTGAGAAACTCATGCTGGCACTGGTTACCTCAGCCAAGCACCTCCGACCCTACTTCCAAGGTCATTCCATCGTCATATTGGCCGGTGAACCTTTGAAGAAGATCCTCTCTCACCCTGAAGCCTCGGGGCGCCTAGTCAAGTGGGCCATCATGCTCGGGGCTCACGACATCTCTTATCACCCCTGTGTGGCCATCAAGGGACAAGCCCTAGTGGACTTCATCGCAGAGAGCACGGTCCCGCTCAAGGAAGAACCTTCGTCCGCACAAGGACCTGTCTGGGACTTGCTGGTGGACGGATCGTCCAATTCAGCTGACAGTGGTGCTGGCGTGCTCCTCAAGTCGCCCGAAGGTGCTGAGTTACAGTATGCCTTGAAGTTCAACTTCTAGGCATCTAATAATGCTTCCAAGTATGATGCCCTCATTTTGGGGGCCAAGATGGCGCGACGACTAGGGGCCAAGTGAGTCAGAATCCACACTAACTCCCAACTGGTCGCTATCCAGGCCAAAGGTGATTACGAAGCTCGCTAGCCACTGGGTTGATTTGATTTTGACTGCTCTGACTTTTTTGGCTACAGTTGGTTCATAATTTGTTCAGCTGCACTGACTTGTCTCCTTAACTGACTGAGGTGCATCGACCTTAGTTTGCCATCCTAACTTGAAGATGGAAATGTGCATCGACCTTTTATGTAAGTGTGCATCAACCTTCAAGCAAAAGTATATGTGCACCGACCTTGTAGTGTGCATGTGCATCGACCTTGTTTACTGTGCTCACTTGATGTGCATCGACCTTAGTTACTGTGCCTACTCGATGTGCATCGACCTTTGCTCTGCGTTGGCATGATGTGCATCGACAATAGTTACTGTGCCTACTTGATGTGCATCGACTTTTGTTCCGCGTTAGCTTGATGTGCATCAACCTTAGTTACTTTGCCTACTCGATGTTCATCGACCTTTGTTCTGTACTGGGTTCTTCATGTGCACCGACCTTCTAGTGCAACAACGTCAATATGTGTCGACCTTCCAGTGGAACAGCAATAGTGTGCATCAACCTTTCAGCGTATGAGGTCTTCATCTGCACCGAACTGAGTGATGTTAGCCAAATCACTTTCAATACATATGCATTGACCTTATGAGCAAGCAATCAGTATATGCATCGAGCTGAAAGAACTTTATAAGGCATGAAGTGCAGCTACCTAATGCAATGAATAGTGCAATAGCTTAAAAATAAATAATACAATTCTCACGCTAAAGTGTTTGACATCATCAAAATGATAGGGACACAACAGAGATCAGTATGCCAGACGGCTTCATCTTGACACATGGGCGGTAAGTCTCCTTAATTCCTTAACTTGGTGTTAGCATTATAGAGCATGGCATCTAATCTCTTGAATGGAACTTTATGTAGATGCCAGAGATTGAGGCTGTTCGCATCCTCAAAGACCGGGTTGCCATTCTAGACCAGATGGTCATGAACTTGAAGCATGAAATCCATGAATTGGTGAGCCAAACACAATTGATTGGCAAGTGTTGTGAAGTTTGACTAACCACTTTCCCCTTCCTTTGCAGCAAGGTAAGCTGGCATATGTCTGCGTGAGGGCAGGCATGGCTGGAGAGGCTAGACCCTCGACCCAGGCGGAGGCAGTGGAGGAGCTAGGGGGCCATCTAGAGGCGACTCTTGAATTGGCTGAGGAGAGGGAGGTAGAGCTGGCCGACACTATGTGGCCTGAGCACTTTTGTTTGAAAAAAGCTCTTCTTTTCTTGATTTGTCTTCCCTGACTTGTGTATCTGTGTGTGGTAACTCCTGCAGTAGTGGGAGCTAGAGGCTAGCCTGGCCTCTCGGTGACAGTTAGAGGGACACGTCGAGGACTTGATGCGCCACCTTGGTGAGGTGGAGACTGACGTACTACTACGGGGCCACCTTGCGAAGGCAAAGGAGAGGTAGGCCGAGGTACGGGCCCAAGAGATGGAGGTGGTGGTCCGAGAGCGATGAGCTCTTGCTCAGCTGGAGGCCCTATGTCGGTGGGTACTGTGGAAGTACCATAGCATGAGTGCTCCAGGAGAGGCTACGGGTGGACATGCTACCCCCTCAGAATCAGTGCAGATCGGAGGGCCTTCAGGCTTCTCACTGAGGGTGCTTAGGGAGCTGGGAGTCTCTCCTACCAAGGTGCCACAGTCAGCTCAACCGACAGCCTTAAGGGCTTCTCGGCCTCAGAGGTTGGGAGAGAGATGAGATCGGGATGAAGACTAGGTGAGCAGTTGGCATAGTCAGCCCCACACTGATGAGGAGCAGAGAGATAGAGTAGAGTAGATAGATGACTGTGTTGTATACTAGGGGTATGCCCCTAGAATTTTGTAATCAATGTAATGTAATGGACATCTTTTGGAAATGAAGCACATGTTCTTCAACATACTTTCTTTGCTTGATTGATGTCATCTTAGTTCCCTTTTCACCTATTTCAACCACACTTAAAAGAGAAACTAGTTAGTGTAGTTTGATTTTAGCCCCTTGCTTGAAAGAAATTGTACCTTCCTCGATGCAAGATCAGGGGGATAAATCTTATTAACAAGATTGTAATGGAAAACAAACGTGAAATGCACATGCAAGCAAGCAAAATGTAAGTAGGAAGTAAAAGTGATCATGCGATGCAAAAGCGGATGCAATGCATATTTTTCTTTTATTTTTGATATTTTTCTTCTTTTTTAATTCAGAATATCAACAGGTTGAATTTACGCTCAGTGTAGTCTAAGTAGGAGATGTGGGAAGCACATAATGACTAAATCTATATCAAATAGAGTGAATACGAACTCCAATAGTTAGCATTAGACCGGCTCTAAGCATTCATCTACCGAGTGAGATATTCACACAAGCTACACCACAAACACACAAAAGCACACCATAGAGGCAATTAGTTTTAAGGTGGTTCGGCCTTAACACATGAGCACCTACATCCACCCCTCTCTCAAACCAGAGTGAGGATTCACTACTGGCACATAGTTTGACAGGGGACTCATCCCAACACAGATACACAGCTTCTCCACAGAGAGAACACATCTCTACAACCCGCTGCCAAGCAGCCTTCAGGCAACACTGCCTGCACACTAGATCTGAGTACACCCACCCAAATCTGAACCCTCCTATTTCATAGTAGGAGACAAGATATAATCTGATGAAAATAAAATAAAAATCAAAGAAAAAACAATAGAATAAGAATGCTACTACAATATCTAGTAGGGATAGAGTAAGTGATCTCTTCACCAAAGCCTGGATTCAATTTTTTTTAACAAATATGAGAGATTTTTATTAAGGTGAGAACATGAACACAAACAGGGGCTGATTAAGCCTTACAGAAACGAATGGATGGACATTGCAACTTGTCAAGCTTTAAGTGTCCCCTTACAATATGAGGAAGATTAGCCCAATTTGTCCAAAAAGCAAAAGATGGTAAGGTACAAGCCCAGTTGGCCAAGGCATCCACCATACAATTGCCTTCCCAGAAAGTGTGCTTCACCGAGATCTGTAGGCCAATGACACATTGAACAATGTCACGCACGATGTGGAGAAGGCGCCAAGGACAAGAGCATGTCCTTTGGATGATTCCAATAACAACTGCTGAATCAGACTCGAGAGTGAACTTGGTGAGTCAATAGAACTCACATAATCGGAGCCCATCACGGATGGCCAAGGCTTCAGCCTCCAAACTAGAGAGTAGAGCGTAGCGCTTAGCAAATGCCTAGATGATGTCGCCAGTGGAGTTTCGCAGAAGCCTACCACCACCAGCAATACCAACGCTCTCTTGAAAGCCCCATCAACATTAAGCTTGAGTATGGGAGATGGCAGATGAGCCCATTTAACAATGACTGGCTTAACCATGGAGGAGGGTGGTGGTGGGACCCCCCAATTGTGCAGCGCCTGCCGACTACATCGGGACAAGGTGGGTGAAGAGCAGTTGAAAAGTGGGAGGAAGGAACGAATGTGAGCCAACACATTATGATTTATTTTATGCATTGACATGGGCTGTCCTTCGTGTTTGGCTGCATTTCTTGATTGTCAAAGCTCCCACGTAACAGCTGCCATAGTAATGAGGGAATTGGTGCCTTGAGCAGAGGAAGGAGCGATGTGGCGAAGGGGGACTGAAATATCAGGGTCGACACCCAACTTACTCCAGTCGACGCTGCACAGTAGATGTTCAAAATGAGCCCATACTACTAATGCCGTGACCCCATTGAAGAATAAATGGCCAGTTGTTTCAGAATCACCATTTGGGCAACAGAGACATTTTGAGCAGATAGCAACACCGCACTTACGAATATTATTGTCAGTAGGCATAGCTCACTGCTACATTTTCCAAGGGAGGATTGCCCATTTAGCAGGGAAAGGAGCTTTCCAAAGCTTCCTCCAAAAACTAGGCTAGGAGCATTCTAGGGGCTTTGAGACAAGGCGCGCAGACTTGGTAGAAAAAGAGCTGTTTGCCGCGGGGCACTAGATCCATTGTTCATTTGGGACTTTTCTGACTAATATGGCTGAAATAAAGGATAGAGGGGCATGCCTCCGAGCCAACAGCAAATGGGGATGAAAGGGGTTCGAAAGGACTTCCATGACAGAAGACAACTTGTGGTTAATGGCAATCTAGTCATCATCAGGAATGAAAGATTTTGGCGATCAATCCCCTGCCCATTTGTCGTACCAAAAGGCCAGTGTAGATGAATGAGGATCGATGAGGACTCTATGCTGCTCGTAGATAAGTTGTGCTACCCGTAGCCAGACTGATCTGTCTGGAGACTTCATATGCTTGAAAGAAGCTTCAGAGTAATGGACCATTGCCAAATATTTTACCCGAAAGAAAGAAGCCCATAAAGATGAGGTGGATATAGTAGACCACAGGAGCTTCATGCGCAGGCTCAGCTATATATTAGGAAGAGAGATGGTGTAACGACCCAAGATCCAGATACCGGGAATGACCTGATACCAATCGAATCCTGGCCCACTGCCCACGAGCCGGAGGGCTCGGAAGGGATAAAAGGGTAAGTGTGGTGTACACAGAAATAGAAAATAAAGCAGGGCGACAGATATAATAATAGAAATAAACAACTAACCGCAACAGAGTCCAGTCCAACCAATAGTATAGTCTAAAGTAGTAAAACGTACCACATGCCGAGTGAACACTTGGCCCGGAGAGCTGATAGCTAAAAACCTCTACGCAGCACCCTCGAACCTCGAGGGAGAACCTCCGCACCTGAAAATTAGGGGTGAGCCTCCTATCACTGGCTCAGTAGAGGTCTCGCGGAACCCCAACCAAAAACAACGGCGGTACGGAAAGCAGCAACTACAGCAAGAACAACAGGAACAGCAGGAACAGTAAACACGGCGGCCGGTAAAACCTCGGCTGTACAGCTACCCCTACTGTACCGGAACAGAACCCAACACCCCGATCCCACAGTCGGGGAACAACCAGACACGAACCACCAGACTACGACCGCCCTAGTCACGCTACCAGGGAAATGACACGACGTCACTGTCGTGGAGGCCTGTCCTCACAGACAAGGGCCCACGTCGAAACCACGCGGTCTGGAAACACCGTCACGACCTCACTGTCGTGAACTCAACGTCGTCTAGGGAAGCCTTTGATGACGCTCACCGGAACCCTAGACTATGACTCTGGGGAACAAGCCCAAAACTACACACGAAATCCCATCTCCAAATGGAAAATGAAAACCTGTGATACGACAACTGACGTCATGTGACGGGAGTACCGCCCACCAGAAGAATGATCGGATGCATCCCCTGATGTCTTACACCGCATCACAAGTGTCTAGCTACGATGTCCCAGGCGGAGACAGAGACACTAAAAGTAATCAGTACCACAAACAAGGACTAGCTGAGGTCGCGCTCGTCAGCGCGGATCCGAAACCCTCATCCCTGTGTGCACACTCAGACCGTACGTCCTAGGCCTCTCCTCTAGCTGGTAATTCCCTCTAAGCCCGGACTCGGCTGTACGCGGGGGCCCTACGGTAACCAGCCTACTCATCGCCTCTCTCGGGTCAGCCGCTCCACCACCCCCGGGAGGGTCAGCACACGCGTGCCGTAAGAAGGCTACAACTAGTGGGGGCTCACAGAACGTGAACACGGAAAGCCACCCACGCACCCATCGCGAGTAACACGGAGTAACAGGTGGCTCGAGGTCACCAGACTCTGGACAGCCCACTAGACCTGCTAAACTAAACGGTTCTTGAGTCACGAGACTCGGGGTTAAGAGCGTAGCACATGACGGTACTAAGCCGTCAATCTCGCCTATTCCCTAGGTCAGAAATCATGAGCGATGACTCACAAGGTAGACCATAACTGTCGAGACCCTTCCCTCGAAAAAGGGAACACAAGAGACCTCCAGCCCCAGGCTGGGAGATTGGACTCACAGTCCAAGGCCACATACACGGCCCACTCGAAAACTCGGAACACACGCATGGGGTCACCCAGACCCCAAGACTCACGAATGCGATAATCAAGATGATGCGGCACCTCTGGACACCCCCAAAACACAAACGCAGGTCTCATGGTGTCCGGGACA